>LR738711.1:628462447-628474036 GCA_902687465.1 Secale cereale
CCCCCCCCCCCCCCCCCCCCCGGGAGAAAAAAGGTTGCCTTCCTCTGCCTCCATGACGGCGATGGCGGTGGCGCTCCTGCTACTGGCGGCGGCGGCGGCGCAGGCTCGGGCGGATCCGGCGTGCTACCCGCGGGTGTTCAGCTTCGGGGACTCGCTGGCGGACACGGGAAACGTGCTCTACCTCTACGGCAACGACTCCTACGAGGCCGCGACCAGGCTGCCCTACGGCGAGACCTACTTCCACAAAGCCACCGGCCGATCCTCCAACGGCCGCCTCGTCATCGACTTCATCGGTACGGCACGCCACCCGTCCGCCTCGCTAGATCCATCGGCCAGCCAGCTTAGTAGCAAGAGTATAGTGCTAACTTCAAATCTGTGTGGGTGCGTGCGCCGCAGCGGAGGCGCTGGGGTTGCCGTTCGTGCCGCCGTACCTGAGCGGGCGGAGCGCGGAGGACTTCGCCGGCGGGGCTAACTTCGCCGTGGCCGGCGCCACGGCGCTGAGCCCGGACTTCTTCTGGGAGAATGGGGTGCCCGCGTTTCGGGCTGACACGGTACACCTTGACATGGAAATGGAGTGGTTCCGCGACCTCCTCGACCTGCTCTGCCCCGGCGACGTCGCCGGTATGCTAATTCAACCCCTTCTCTTTTCCTCTTTGACATGGACCTTAAGCCTCAGTTACTTAGTAATTTCAGTATTCCCTCCAACGAATGAGGCGCACACGCTAGTTTCAGATTCAAGTTTAACCAATAAAATATGAGTTATGTGCGATAAAATTTATACTACCGTTGAATTCGTATTAGAAAAAGTTCAATGATATAATTTTGAAGTCACAAAACATATATCCCCTCCGTCCCAAAACAAGTGTCGCTGTTTTACAAAATCAGCGACATTTATTTTGAACGGAGGCAGTATATTATTTGTCCAATTGAAGGTCATTGTTAAATCCCGTGCACGCCTTATTCACCGTAGTAGAGGTAGTACAAGCAACCAAGCGTTTTTCTTCAATCTATTGAGAGAGTGTGCACAATACTTTATCTTCCTAAAAACACACAAAACCATGCATGAATTTCCACGTAAGATTTAACGGTTGCATGCCGACTAGGAAATAATCCCTTTAGTGATCTATAAATGATCTTATATTTTCTTTACAGAGAGAGTATTTAGCAAATATTTTACTTAAAACTTTATATATAGAGGGAAGAATAATTTTGCTCCAATGATAGTTCTACGTGTTTGTTGATCTAGAAAAGGGATTTTTTGCAAAAATGTAGCAAAGGTGTTGTTGCAAGAATGCTGGAAGGGGAATACTCCCTCTATTCAAGATTATTGGGCGTGCACATGCTTCTAGGCCGTCAATTTGACTAACCAAATACTCCCTCCGTCCCAAAATATAAGAACGTTTTTAATACTAGCATAGTGTTAAAAACGTTCTTATATTTTGAGACAGAGGTAGTATGTGTTATATGTAACCAAAAGTATATGTTTAAAAACTTTATTCGTGCAACACATATTTGATGACATATAACACGTATTCAGTTAGCAAATTGATGACCTAAAAGCGCACACAAGTTTCATAAACCCTGATGGAGGAAGTACTCAAATTGCTTGGAAGAAAGAAGCGAAGATACCATAACCAGTGAAGGGTCATATGTTCTACTTGCTCCATGACAAAATAGAACAAAATTATACTTCAAAAGAGAAAAGGTACCAATGAACAGTGATATAGGGGCAGTAATTCATCGGTAAGAAGTATATGTTGTATTCATGTTCTCGCGATGATCAACTGATGGTTTCAGATGAATGCAAGTAGCCACATATTCCATATGTCCGTATTTCAGTCATTATGGAACATGCTTACTGAGTTGTAGCCACAAAGTAGAAATTTCAGCAGAGATACCACAAAAATTTACGTGCTTGAATTTTTCCCCACCAAAATTATGACAACATTGTGTTTGTTCCAAAGGAGATACAGCTATAACACTAGAAGTTGGAAAATATGAAATATTTCTTAGGACATGATTTGTGAAAGCTGTGGTGATACAATAACACTAGAAATAGATCAATTTGCTATCCAAAATTAAACTTCCAAATTGCACTCTAATGTACTCCCTCCGTCCCAAAATAAGTGACTCAAAAGTGACTCAACTTTGTACCCTCCGTCCCAAAATAAGTGACTCAAAAGTGACTCAACTTTGTATTAGTACAAAGTTGAGTCACTTTTGAGTCACTTATTTTGGGACGGAGTGAGTACTAAAAAATTATTAGTGGTAAATTTGATTTGAGCCCTTATACTGTTGCACTATTGTGGAATACTTACTTAAGTGTTCAACACTTTGTCAGAACTGTTCTTGCAAACTACGTTGTCTTCAATGATGTAGAATATTGTTTTTTGGTACTTCCTGAACACTATTTTTAAAACTAGATGTTATATTTACATACTGATTCAATACCACATTTACAAATGAAATAGATTGCATGGACATGATGAGCAAATCTCTCTTCCTGGTTGGTGAAATTGGGGGCAATGATTACAACCTACCTCTTTTCTATGGGGTGCCCTTTGAGAAGATTCGCACTTTCACACCAAGTATCATTGCTAAAATCTCTTCTACTATCGTTGTGAGTCATTCTCAACTGCTTGTGCTGCCGTTGTCGTTATCGCCGGTGCTACTATTGAGTCCCAACTCGAGAAATAGTGCACGCGTACATAGATAATAATGCACAATGAATTGAGTTTGCAGGAACTAGTTGAGCTAGGTGCCAAAACGTTGCTAGTTCCTGGCAACCTTCCAATTGGGTGCATCCCAGCCTACCTCACGACATACAAGAGTGACAAGATGAAAGATTATGAACCAGAGACGGGTTGCATCCGTTGGATGAACGAGTTCTCACAGTACCACAACAAACTTCTTGTGGATGAGTTGGAAAATTTGCGAAAGCTTCATCCTGGAGTGGTGATCATCTATGCTGATTACTATGGAGCTGCTATGGAGATCTTCTCTTCTCCCGAACAATTTGGTGAGTTCAAAGCCTTCCATTTTTATTACTATGAGAACACTTCGTATGATACAAGAAAAATACTTCCTCTGTCCCAAAATATAAGAACCTTTCTAACACTACACTAGTGTCAAAAACGTTCTTATATTATGGGACAGAGGGAGTACTTGCTAACATACCAGTCTATGGTGTCTTCACAAAGAGAACATATTCCATATTGTATGTTGCCGCTTCGATTGACCATTTAACAAGCCAGTTGGCAAAATTGACAAAATTCTTTTTAGCTCCTAGAAAAACATACAGACCCATCAAGTGTAACATTTTTTTCTTTGCTGATCCCCCATTCCACATTGCAGGGATAGAGGATCCTTTGATGGCTTGCTGTGGTGGAGGAGGGCCTTATGGTGTGTCTGCAACTGCAGGATGTGGGCATGGAGACTACAAGGTATGCGATGACCCACAAAAATATGCATCATGGGATGGCTTCCATCCCACAGAAGCTACATACAAAGGCATTTCCGATGGTCTGCTAAGAGGCTTATATACTCAGCCTCCAATATCCACCACCAGTTCATGTCCACAAACTACTGAGCTTGCTTCTCCCATTGAGTACAAGGTCCTTCACGACATGTAATTCTGTAACTATATATGGTTTAAATATGACGAGTTTTTTGCGGGTGAAAATTTGGCTAATGGTAAGATGTAGGCATGCCACAAGGTTCTAGTCCATTAGATTACAATGAGCACATATACACATTGTACTCACATGACACACGACCTACAAATCTATCTTTTTTTATATAGAAAAGGAGGATGTACCCCTGACCTCTGCATCTAGACGAGGCATACAACCATATTATTAATTATTCACAAAGATCATACAAGGTGATACATCAATAAGCGTGAAGCCATCATCTTGGCAACACTGTTGCTACTCCTATCCCCTTGATGAAGGCGTGCCGAATGTCCGGACCTAATACCAAACAGACATCGCACTAAAGACTAACATCTAAAGCCGGGTGTCCCTTCTAAGGCACTACCTGGATTGGGTCCCACACTGGTCAGACACACTCCCAGTGAGCACCGCACGCTCCAAGCGCCGTCACCTCCATCATCCCCAGTCCATCCTCAAAGCAAAACTGTTGCATCAACCTTGCCAGGCCTCTCTGCCATCAACGCCACCATGACGCCAGACAACTTCCTCCTCCTGCGCGAGTCCATCTCCAGATGCGCCCATCGCCGAACCTCCGCGACGCCATGCTGCCAAGATCCGTCGTCGGCCTCGCAGTAGATGTAACACCCGCTCCTCCTCTTGTCCCCTCCAACCAGCGCGTGCTCCAAAACGATGCCCCCAGGAGAGACAACGACATCGAAGGTGCCATCATCGTCCGATCCGGTAGACCCAGATCTAGGGTTTCCCCTGGAGCTCACACCGTCGCCGCTGCTGGAGCTACGCGGCGCCCACCACCCATAGCATCTCTCGCCCGACCATCTGAGCCTCCCAAGACGGCGCCTCCATGGAGGTTACGACACGCAGGGCGCCGCCGCCACCCAATCCAGACTGAATTTGGACTTTCGTCTGGGAGGGGCTCGAATGTGGATAGGAGGGACCTCGTCTTCGCCTCCAAGGAGGGTACGACGTTGTGGGACACCGCCGATGCCGGGACGGACCAGCCGGCCAGAGTTTCCTCCCACCAGGAAGGAGGATCAAGAAGGACAACTGCCGGAGATCTCTAGGCGCCGGATCCAGCGACGTAGACCACCACCCTACGCCGGCCGGCAACATCCAGGCGACGTAGACCACCAGCCTACGCCGGCCGACAACACCCATGCGCCAGATCCGGATGGATCCGGCCTGAACATGGCGGCGCCCGCGACCACCCGATGTATAATTTCCTCCACAAGCCGTATAAGGGTAGTACGGTCATCGTATAGGTGCCACGTATGAGGCATCGTACCTACTTTTTATTAAACTTGAAAAACGTTAACATGTGACAAGATTCGAACTCAAGACCTCTTGGTTTAAGGACCACCACTCTAACCAACTAGAACACCCTAATGCATGTGCTTATTCACTTCTTTTTCTTCTTTTATTCTACTTTAGTTTGCTGCTGGGCGGCTCATTGTTGAACAAGTTTGTTTATCACTATTTATTTTTTGTTCTTTCTATTCATTTTTTCTTTCTTCATTTCCTTTTCTAAAGCTCGCACATTTTTTTTCTCAGAAGTTCAAGAAATGTTTGCTTTTTAAATATTGTTCATAAAGTATAAATATTTGCATTTAAAAAATTGTACAGAATATGTCAAAAATTGTTTGTTTAAATAGAAAAATGCTGACATCAATATAATTAAATTTATGAACATCTATTAAATAGAAAAGTTGTTTGTTTATTGTTTGATTAAACAAAATCTTCGTTCATTGTTCGTTTAAATAGAAACATGCTCACATAAAAAAATTGAACACTTCTTAAAATTTTGAACATCTATTAAATAGAAAACAATAATGAAAATATATCAATCAGCGACGGGTTTATTGTTCGATTTATGTTTCTTTTTCATTCTTATTTATTTTTCGTTTTTCATTTTTGTTCTTTTCCAAAAAAACTGCTCACATCAATATAATTGTCCCAAATTTTTCCACACCCTAGTATCACCATGACAAGCATCCATAATAAATATTTCATTGAGTTCTGACATTTTATACAATTTCTAGAGTTTTCCCGGTGAAAAACCCCCCAAAACACTAGCCGAACGTTACGCAACATGCGTCCGGTGTCCGAATTACTCCAAATTTTGCATGGAGGTTGTAAGGGCATATTTTTCCTTATGTGGTTTTGGTGATTGATGATAGTGCATTTGCGAACTAATTGTGTGCGTTGAGCATTTCAGATATCTCATGTCTAGGCACAAGACGATTCGGTGCCCCTCGGAGCCTATTGAAGACGGCGGTTCTCTACGTTTCTTTTCGGTGGATTTGAGTCGTAGGAAAGCCGTACTATTAAGAGGGGGTCCGCTCCAGACAGGTTAGAGTGGAATCAACACGTACACATCTGTTCCTTTGCACCACCTTTCCTTCGCTTCGATGGAGCACCATCAGTTTATCCTTATCTCTGCAATATGAAGGCTGCCAAGTGCTATAGCCTCCGTGGCGTGCGGTAGTACTGCTTAAGGGAGCAGTAGTACCACAGGGGCTTGCGGTAGTACCGCTCAGGCAAGCGGTAGTACCGCGCAAAGCGGTAGTACCGCTCCTCACGAGCGGTAGTACCGCTGCCTCCAGCCCAAGACGCTAGCGCATGCGCAAGTAGGCGCGGAAGTAATTTTTTACTTCCGCCCATACGCGGTAGTACCGCTTCCGGTGGGCGGTAGTACCGTGCCGGATTTTTGCACAGCTCCAACCTCAGCGGAAGTTGCTACAGAAGCAATTTATTACTTCCGTGCACTTCCCATCGCCAGTTGAGCCCTGCCTTACGGTAGTACCGTAGGGGCGCGCGGTAGTACCGCTCCGGCGGTTCTACCACTTGTTGCCCAGTGCAACAGAACCTCAACTGGCCTCTGCCGCGCGAGCGGTAGTACCGCAACCCGTTGCGATAGTACCGCGTGGTTGTGCGGTAGTACCGCGTCTCGCGGGCTGAGTGAGGGGGTGTGACGCCCGGGTAATCAAGCTACAGTAAACCTCTGCTAATGATGTCACGTCACCCTGATTACTGTTTCTAATATCGCGTTAGTTGAGAATCGATTCAAATTAAAAATCAAGCAAACAAAGTTTTCAAATATTAAAACTAAAATGTTCGGAGTGAACCAAATAATGCATAAACAATTATGATGGAGAAACCACACTTTTATAAAATGTTTAAATACTCTAAAATGAATAAAATAGTAGCTAAAACAAATAATTAAATGCCTTTTATATTGGTAAAATACTAAGCTATATTTTTTTGGGGTGAAACTTTTTGTGGTTGTGACATAAGTTGTAACATCAATTTAGGTGCCACTTGGTATTTTATTAAAACTAAAATAAATAGGAACAAAAAGAAAACAGAAGAGAAATATAAGAAAAGGTAAAAGAAAACAAAACAAAACAATCAAAGAAAAGGGAAAAGAACCCCCCTCACTGGGCTTCGGCCCAGCTGGCCACTGGGCCAGCCAGGCCGGCCCACCTGGCCTCCCATAACCACCCCCACCCCTGACCTAACCCTAGTCCCGATTCCCATCTCTCCCCCATTCCCCCCTCGCGCCGCCTGGAACGAGCGAGAGCGCTCCCACTCGACCCCGTAGCTCCTCCTGCACCAGAGCCCTTCCTCGTCGGCGCGTCGCTCTACACGGCCGCCCAACCGCCCCGACGCCGGCGCCCCTCTCCGTCATCAACGCCGCCTCACCGACCGCCTCCCCGACGACCACCATCATCCCTCGACACGCCCCGACGCTGCTCGACATCTCCGGCGCCACCTCGTCGGCGCTGCCCTCCCTACCACCTCCTCGTCCTCCTCCTCGAGCACACTGCCATCCCCCTACGACCCCGCCGTGAGCACCACACCTTCCCCGCTCTTCCTTCCCCGCGCACGTGCTCGACCCCGTGCCGCGCACCGCGCGCCCGACGCCGCATCTGGCTTCTCTCACCGCCCCTAGCCCTCGCTCACCACCGCGCCTAGTTCGGGCACTCGACGCACGCCGCCCTGCTGCCCCATCGCCGCGCACCCGCACGGCCACCCCGCGTCCGCTCGCACACTCGCACGCCCGCGCTCGGGCACCGCCGCTCCGTTCACTGCCTCGCCGCGGCTTTGTCGACCCCAATCCCGCCACTGCATCGCTCCGCCATGTCCGCGCTCACCTCGCCGTGCGCTACCGCCTCCCATGCCCCGGCCACCTCGGCCATGGCGTCGCCCCTCTCCTGGCGTCGCCGCTGGCAGTTGGCCGCGCGCGCCCCGCGGCCTCCACCGCCCGCCTGCTGGCCTCGCCCGGGGCCAGTCGCTCGCGCCCCACCGCCGGCGGGCGTCGTGCACGCCCCGCGCCCTCTCGGGCACGCGCCCGTTCGGGCTACGCCCGCACCCAGCGCCCGCTAACCCGCAACAATCCGCTGGCCCAATGACATGTGGGGCCCCAAGGCCCCAAAACGGTTTTAAAAAAGGATTTAAATAAATAATAATAATAATAATAATAATAATAATAAATAATAATAAAAGTTTTAATTAATTAATTACTTAATTAACTTAATTGATCCTATTTAGCTTAACCTAATCACATATTAATATAACTAACTCTGTTTAGTTAAACTGTGTCAATGACATGCGGGTCCCACACGTCAGTTTGACTAAGTCAACTGACTGTTGACTGCTGACATCACCCTGACATCATGCTGACGTCATAACTGTAATTTCTAATTAAAGTAATTATAATAATTCCAAATATGACTAAGTCTTTATAAATTAATATAAAATAAACCGTGCGTCGGATGTAAATACTTTGTACATGAAAGTTGCTCAGAACGACGAGACGAATCCAAATACGCTGTCCGTTCGTTCGCCACATGCCTCTAACTATGTGAACATGCAAGCATCCCCCTTCGTTCCATTTGTCCGAAAACGCAAAACACCGGGAATACTTTCCCGGATGTTCCCCCCTTTGTCGATATCACCTCCTACCGCGTTAGATCACACGTAGCACCGCGTTCTGCCATTTTCTACTTTGTGGTGCGATGCTTGCTTTATATTTATTGTTTCTCCCTCCTGTTCTCTCCGATGGACGTCGGGACTGAGACTGATGACGGTGCCACTGTGATCGACTGCGTCAACGACGACCCCTCCTTCTTGCCAGAGCAACCAGGCAAGCCTCCCCCCTTGATCACCAGATATCGCCTATTCTCCTCCCTCTTACTCTTGCATTAGTTTGCTATTGTTGTTGATTCGATAGCTCATATTCTGTTGCATAGCCTATCATTGTTGCTACAACTGTTGATACCTTACCCGCCATCCTAATGCTTAGTATAGGATGCTAGTATTCCATCGATGGTGCTACATTCTTGTTCGTCTGCCATGCTATACTATCGGGCCGTGGTCACTCGGGTGGTGATCACGGGAATATATATACATACTTTACATGATACATCATGTGACTAAAGTCGGGTCGGCTCATTGAGTACCCGCAAGTGATTCTGATGTGGGGGCTGAAAGGACAGGTGGCTCCATCCAGGTAGTGGTGGGCCTGAGTTCCCGACGGCCCCCGAGTGGATCTTTGTGGCGGAGCGACAGGGCAGGTTGAGACACCCAGTCAAGAGGTGGCCTGGCCCTGGTCGTTGTCCGTGGTGATTTCATAATAACTCACTTAACAAGATTGGATATTTGATCTGAGTCTGGTCATTGGCCTATACGCACTAACCAGCTACGTGGGAATAGTTATGGGCACTCGACGTCGTGGTATCAGCCGAAGCCTTCTTGACGTCAGCGACTGAGCGACGCGCGCCGGGTTGGACCGCGTAACGTAACTTCCTTAGTGATGGAGGTTGCTAGGTCTGCTCACCGGCCGCGTACGCAACGCACAGGTGTGCGTTGGGCGATGGGCCCGGACCCTTGCGCGATTTGGACTTAGACCGACGTGCTGACCTCTCTGTTGTGCTTAGGTAGGGCTGCGATGTGTTGATCTTCCGAGGCCGGGCATGACCCAGGAAAGTGTGTCCGGCCAAATGGGATCGAGCATGCTGGGTTATGTGGTGCACCCCTGCAGGGAAGTTAATCTATTCGAATAGCCGTGTCCCTCGGTAAAAGGACGACCCGGAGTTGTACTCTGACCTCATGACAACTAGAACCGGATACTAAATAAAACACACCCAGATGAGTTCCAGATATAACTCGGTGGTTGCTCTCTCATAGGGTGATGTGTGGGAGGATCGCCGGTTAGGATTATGCTATACAATGTTAGTTGGTGAACTTACCATCTATTCTATTCTACTGCTGCAAGACGGAGGCTGCGAGAAGCGGGGTTACTTGTTACTTTCCAGCTACGCTCATCTACTGCTGCAAGATGGAGGTGGCCAGAAGCGTAGTCTTTGATTGGATTAGCTATCCCCCTCTTATTATGGCATTATGCAGTTTAACCCACAAATATTACCCCTTTACACATATATCATTGCATATGTAGTGTATTGCTTGCGAGTACTTTGGATGAGTACTCACGGTTGCTTTGCTCCCCCCTTTTCCCCCTTTTGTTCCTTCTTCTCGGATGATGCAACTAGATTGATGGAGTCTAGGAGCCAAAAGATCCCGAGGATGTTTCTACGTGGAGTTCGGCTTCGAGGAGTAGTTAGGAGGTCCCAGGCAGGAGGCCTTGCCTTTTCGATCGTTGCTACTTCTGTGTTAGCCATCTTATGGCACCTTGTTTAACTTATGTCTGTACTCAAATATTATTGCTTCCGCTGACTCTTGTGTTTTCGAGCTTATGTATTCGAGCCCTCGAGGCCCTTGGCTTGTAATATAAAGCTTGTATTATTTTAATTTGTGTCTAGAGTTGTGTTGTGATATCTTCCAGTGAGTCCCTGATCTTGGTCGTACACATTTGCGTGCATGATTAGTGTACGGTCAAATCGGGGGCGTCACAAGTTGGTATCAGAGCCGACTGCCTGTAGGAATCCCCCTTTCCAACTCCTTGGCCGAAGTTGAGTCTAGTCTTTGAAAAACAAATTTTCTAACTTGTTGTGTGGCTTACGGGCCCGCAACACCAATGGGTGGTGTTAGGATCTTTTATCCCTCTTCTATGCTCTCTGATCTCTCTTCTATTTGGGTTAAAAGATTTTAATAACTCTGACTCTAGGTTCTCGCAACTATTTGTCCCGGAGAGTCCTCATTCCAGAAGATCACCAGCTTCGTCAGAAGATCCTGAGGATATCCCTCGATATTTTCCCGAGACTCTTGTGCTCATCGCCTTTGCAATTCACTGCCACCGATATATCCCTATGTATTTCTACATGCACTTGTCATTCTCTTAATCATTCCTCGTTGCTCTTGTTGCTACAAGATGCCTCGAAATATTCTCTGTTGTCCCGAGAATCCTTTGAGTTTACTGTCTGGCAGTTTTATTTTTGCATGAAAACCCTTACGGTTATTTCCTCACATTTATCAAGGATCCGTTCTTCTCAATTGTTCATGTGTCTCACAAAATTCTTCGGAATACTTTTCGATCTTTCGAAAATCCTCTGCAGCTTGTTACTCTTGAAATTCTTGTGTGCTTGCATTATGGTTAATTCCATATGACTAGTAGTCTTTGTTAACAACCCTTGTCTTAGCCATTTTGAGCCTATTTATTCAATGTGTGCGTATGCACGCAGTCATCTGATACGTCCAAAACGTATCTATAATTTCTGCTTGCTCCATGCCTCTTTTGGGTGATATTGCTATGATATTTATACACTTCCATACACTTTTGATCATATTTGGACTAACCTATTAACTCAGTGCACCCCAGTGCCAATTTCTGTTTTCGGCTGTTTTTGTATTTTAGGTTTTCACGTTACGAGAACTGCCAGGAAAAATCCAAAAAAATTATATAAAAAATCAGCGTTCCAGAAACTACCGTGCGCCCGAAGGACAACCGGGGGGCGGGGGG
>LR738711.1:628479528-628675548 GCA_902687465.1 Secale cereale
GCGCCCTGGCGGCGCGCCCCCCTGGGCCGCGCCGGGGGGGCGCCTCGGCCCCCCGAGGCTCCTCCGATGCCCCCCTTTGGCATATATTTAAAGCGTCTCCCGAAACCCTCGAGGGAGGAACTATTTTCGCGATCTCATCTCTGTTCCGCCGCCGCCGCCGCTTCCAAGATCGGGAGCACCAGGAGAACTCTTCCCGGCACCCTGCCGGAGGGGAGGATCACCACCGGGAGCCCCTCCACCACCATGGACGCCTCCCGGATGAGTTGTGAGTAGTCTCCTTTGGACCATGAGTCCATGACCAGTAGCTATGTGATGTTCTCCTCCCGTTCTTGTGCTTCACTAATTAGTCCTCGTGAGCTGCCCTACATGATCGAGGCACATATGTAATCCTTATGCTGTTGCTATGATGAGTTTGCTGGGATCCGATGGATTATGAGATTACGTTCAGATTGTGCTTGAGTAATATATTTGATCTACCTCTTTTATATTTATGTTCGTAAGTAATTCTTGCATGTTCTCCGTTGTTATTTATTGCTTTGGCCAAGTAATAGGTAGTGACTCCAAGAGGGAACGTTATGCTTGATTGTGGGTTCATGCCCCTCGATGACTAGTTTGAGTGACAAAAACATGAGTCTAGGGGATGTGCTGTTGCCACAAGGGGGAAAACAACGGTGCTTGTGCCCGCGGGTGCAAGGATTGTTTACTTTACACAAAGTTCTTTTAATGCAGTTGTTTGTTGCATTAAGTTTACACTATGGGTGGGACTCGCAACTTAATACCAGCGAGATGTTCTGGATAGATATCTCAAGGTGGATGATTAGTAGTAGATATTGATGGATTTCGGTCTACTTACTTTGTTCTACCGCCCATGCTTTGAACCTCAACCTTTCTTGCAATGTAGTCAGCATTGGTTTGCGCACATGGTCCTGTCAATTGCCCAGCTGTAATTCGTTTACCTCACATAGCTGTTTTATCATCTTTTGGGAGAGAGACATCACTAGTGAACATCATGAGACTCCGGTCCATATTACCATCATTGATCACATCCGCTATTTACTTTTCGCTATTATTTACTATTGCAATTATATCTATCGCTACTATCACTTGCGTTTAATCCTTTGTGAACTACAAGGCCGGAGGGATTGAAAACCTCTCTGTACTCGTTGGGAGCAAAGTTATTTGTATCTGTGTGCAGGTCCACGTTGATTGCTAATATCTGGCGCCGTAGCAGTTGACACCTTCTTGTTGAACCTAGGAGTCTCTGGGGATTCGATCCTTGGTATCTTTGCCAAGGGAAAAACTTCCGCAACACTACATCTCACACCTTCCACTTGGGGTAACCAACGAGGGGCGAGAAGCCTAGCATCATCAGGTTATCCTTTATAAAATTATCTTTCCGACTCAGACGTCATTCCGGACATGAGTTGGTTCTCGGCAATTCAAACCTTTATTGATTGTCCAACTAAGTGTTTTCAACTCATCCATCCTTGATCAGAGCGTCTGCTTCTGATCCTTCGTTTGGGAAACTATAATTTCTTTCTATTTAAGCATCAGACTAATCAAGTGATTCTTGAATCTGTTGCCTCTGCATTCTTTCTTCCTCTAAGTGAGTACCGATACTCACATCAGCTCCGTTGTGGATCGCCCGATCCATTGTTGGATTGTTATCCGACAATGTCCTTCATATTCTATCACCTTGTGAGTTCTTCCCATGATACATAATGCCTTTGGTAAATTGTATCCTCTGCTGGGCCAACCATGCTCCGCTTTCGAGCTTGTGTTTTTACTTTTGAAACTTGTGGTATATGTTACTAAGAAGCCCGATGGGTTGAACCTATGCCTTCCCCTAATCCGAGAGAACCCAAAAGTTTTCACAAGTCATACTCTTCCGGTGTTCTACCAGATAAAATTCCAACACTATAGTTTTATCAAAGCGAGAGGTGAACGAAATGATATGCATTAAAGAAGTGGGAGTCGACCTTGAACTTGTGTTCATGCCCATGAAAATGATGTAGACCGTCTCGGAAGCTTCTTGCAAAATGATTATCCAGCTGTATGATTCTTTTGGTATTCTTGAATTGATTCCTTACAGATATGGTTCCGACCATGTTGTCCTGATCTGATATATCTGATGGGAATTCATTCCAGTGCCTCATCTATTTTTGGCAGGGTTGAAGTATCTACTGTCATAGGTCAATGACCCGGTTCTACTTATATCATTTTCTACCTTCGAGTATTACCATCTGGTATCTCAAAGATGTCTTGCCATTGCACCACATCTTACTAACTTTGTTGGAGTAATGTCTTTCCTTGTCGTAATCACTCTACGGGTTCTAGGTCGTTGTCAACCGAGGACACCGACTAGTGAAATTATTCCGCACTACAAATCAAATACCCCTAGTATTTTTACGGGGAAATTCTGAACTCAATCTGGTCATTCCTAGACTATCGGTTGCATCCTGGTCTTGCTATCTTTGACTGTGCTACCTCGTCCTTCTCTGGTGCAAGAATTCTTTAGTGTGTGAGCACGACTTACGTCGAGCTTTCAACATCATGTTGCTTGTCTTGAAAAGCAACTTTGGTTCCGAGCTTGCATCTTATATATTGATCCTATAACTTGCTACTTCATCATTCCCTTGCTTGTTGCCGTTGTTGTTTGATTGCATCCTCTTGAAAGCTCCCGGCAATTGTGTCGGATCACTTTCAGCACTTTGACTTCTTCCGAGATGTCAATTGTGTTCATGATGAGAAATACCCTCCTTGCCCTCGATGATTTTTATTATCATCGACAAGTCGACAACACCCTTGACCTCCTTTCATCGCGAACTTGTCCACATTATGAATACAACTTGCTGTCGACCTAGTGTTGTGTTCTGCCTTGAAGTATTACTGTCTTTTATGTCGAGAATGTTGCGGGGATTGCTCCAACTCTTAGAAATTCTTGGTATGATGATACTTCTCGCCATCACATTCTTCCTTGGTCCCCGTGTTTTTTTTACCGGGATACCAATATGCTAATGATGCTGCTTGAGTTCTGTACTTCTAGCAACCCTATTTCTTTGAAGTTAGCGATCGATAGTTCGTTCTTAGACTGTTGGTTATTGAATCGTCACTCTTAACATTGATCTTGCTGCCTAAAGTCATATTTCGGGCACACCTTTCAACTAATGATTAATGGTGTATGTTTTCCTCGAGCATACAACATTATATCATTTGAATTGACAAGTGTCATCTTCTTGTGCGCATTATTGTGGAAATCCATCCGTTTGGAATTCTCGATGAATTGTCGCTGAGCCCCAACCACCTCCTCATCCTCTCCTTGGATTAATGATGAACTATTGTTTCGGGAACCCGCTCCCATAGTTCATTTCTCGAGAATCTTGCCATGTCATTTCGTCGATTTGTGTTGCACCTTCTCTTCTCGAACATCCCGAGCCTGGGTATCATGACACCAACGGATCTGAATCTCGGTCAGATATGATGGTTAGGACAACTTTCCAGTAGTTATAATGTTGGCCCTTTGATGACCCAGTAATATGATGTCATGCCTAGCACCCCTGGCTGGAGGACCCATCATTATAATTTCTTTTGCAAGGATAACCATTCTTCCAGGAGGAAATTGTAAGGCTCAATTTATAATTTTCTCCTGATGGATCATTTGTGTATCCAAAGTCTGGCCCTTGATTGAAACACCATATCATTGCTACCTCGAAGCATGACAATGATACCTCGCTCATCAACAAGAACATTGGAGGCACGATGCTAAGTGTTTCTTGGTCAGTTATCCAAACACTGTTGTATGGGTAACATCTTGATTAATCCTTGCCTCTTTATCTGAATGGTTCGGTACTTGCTCTCTTACCCTATATGCCATGTTCTGCTTGTCCATGGGAAGGATATACTCCTAATAATTGAGTGCAATCACAGTTTTCCTTTCCATTGTTCTGTTTAACCTTCTTGATCTATATGATCTAAGCAGTAATAATTCCAATACTGTCGGTGGGCGAGAACTTTGCCTATTGGTCCGCCTCGTTTCAACAAGCGGGAACAGGGTTCTCTTCGTTCCCCGTCCTTGGTACCGACATTGTTGCCAACATAGCTGACAAGCTATCCACTGACATGCCTCCCAGTCGCGGCTATGCAAGATGTCACCACCCTTCCTACTTTCAAATCCACATGGTGGGCCCATAACCCACAGGTCCACTAGATGAAACCCGACTCTTCTTTACAACCCGGATTCTAATGTATCCTTTGCACCTGGCTTCGTATGTGATTCACGAGCTAAATTCTATACCATTATTCATCCTAGAATCAAACACCGTGTTATTCTCGTTGTTCAAGCCCCATTCCAGCTTCTGTCTAGGCATCGAATGATTGCCTACCCATTTGAAACTTTGGTACCATCGTATATTGCACTCAACGAATTCACTGAAATACAACTCGTGGGGTACCTCGTGTAATTCCCATTGAGTTCACCGTCATATGCCCAGCTTTGTGGAGATGCGTTCTTCTGGAGTTTTCCCCCTGGTTGCGTTCGTAGGACGATGGAGATCCCGAAGAAAGGATGGCGACTTGATCACGATGACTTGAAGAAGAGGGATGAAACATCATCGTAATGGACCGACCTCTTCGAGAAGAGCAACCAAGACCGAGAAGACTCGATAGAATTTTGTAACCACATCTTTCCCCTTACGCTACCTCTTAAATCTCGGGACGAGATTTCTTGTAGTCGAGGAGAATTGTGACGCCTGGGTAATCAAGCTACAGTAAACCTCTGCTAATGATGCCACGTCACCATGATTACTGTTGCTAATCTCGCGTTAGTTCGGAACTGATTCAAATTAAAAATCAAGCAAACAATAAAAGTTTTCAAATATTAAAACTAAAATGTACGAAGTGAACCAAATAATGCATAAACAATTATGGTGGAGAAACCACACTTTTATAAAATGTTTAAATACTCTAAAATGAATAAAATAGTAGCTAAAACAAATAATTAAATGCCTTTTATATTGGTAAAATACTAAGCTATATTATTTTGGGGTGAAACTTTTTGTGGTTATGACATAAGTTGTAACATCAATTTAGGTGCCACTTGGTATTTTATTAAAACTAAAATAAATAGGAACAAAAAGAAAATAGAAGAGAAATATAAGAAAAGGTAAAAGAAAACAAAACAAAACAATCAAACGAAAGGGAAAAGAACCCCCCCTCACTGGGCTTCGGCCCAGCTGGCCACTGGGCCAGCCAGGCCGGCCCACCTGGCCTCCCATAATCACCCCACCCCTGACCTAACCCTAGTCTCGATTCCCATCTCCCCCCCATTCCCCCCTCGCGCCGCTTGGGATGAGCGAGAGCGCTCCCGCTCGACCCCGTAGCTCCTCCCGCACCAGAGGCCCCCCTCGTCGGCGCATCGCTCTACACGGCCGCCCAACCGCCCCGACGCCGGCGCCCCTCTCCGTCATCAACGCCGCCTCACCGACCGCCTCCCCGACGACCACCATCATCCCTTGACACGCCCCGGCGCTGCTCGACGTCTCCGGCGCCACCTCGTCGGCGCTGTCCTCCCTGTCGCCTCCTCAAGCACACTACCATCCCCCTACGACCCCGCCGTGAGCACCGCACCTTCCCCGCTCTTCCTTCCCCATGCACGCGCTCGACCCCGTGCCGTGCACCGCGCGCCCGACGCCGCATCTGGCTGCGCTCACCGCCCCTAGCCCTCGCTCGTCACCGCGCCTAGTTCGGGCACTCGCTGCACGCCGCCCCGTCGCCCGCGCACCCGGACGGCCACCCCGTGTCCGCTCGCACACTCGCACGCCCGTGCTCGGGCACCGCTGCTCCGTTCACTGCCTCGCCGCGACTTTGTCGCCCCAATCCCGCCGCTGCATCGCTCCGCCATGTCCGCGCTCACCTCGCCTTGTGCCACCGCCTCCCCTGCTCCGGCCACCTCGGCCATGGCGTCGCCCCTCTCATGGCGTCGCCGCTGGCAGTTGGCTGCGCACGCCCTGCGGCCTCCACCGGCCGCCCGGGCGCCTGCTGGCCTCGCCCGTGGCCAGTCGCCTGCGCCCCACCGCCGGCGTGCGTCGTGCACGCCCGGCGCCCTCTCAGGCACGCGCCCGTTCGGGCTACGCCCGCACCCAGCGCCCGCTAACCCGCAACAGTCCGCTGGCCCAATGACATGTGGGGCCCCAAGGCCCCAAAACGTTTTTTTAAAAAGGATTTAAAATAAATAATAATAATAATAAATAATAAAAGTTTTAGTTAATTACTTACTTAATTAACTTAATCAATCCTGTTTAGCTTAACCTAATCACATATTAATATAACTAACTCTGTTTAGTTAAACTGTCTCAATGACATGCGGGACCCACACGTCAGTTTGACTAAGTCAACTGACTGTTGACTTCTGACATCACCCTGACATCATGCTGACACCATAACTGCAATTTCTAATTAAAGTAATTATAATAATTCCAAATATGACTAAGTCTTTATAAATTAATATAAAATAAACCGTGCGTCAGATGAAAATACTTTGTACATGAAAGTTGCTCAAAACGACGAGACGAATCCAAATGCGCGGTCCGTTCGTCCGCCACATGCCTCTAACTATCTGAACATGCAACCGTCCCCCTACGTTCCATTTGTCCGAAAACGCAAAACACCAGGAATACTTTCCCGAATGTTTCCCCTCTTCGTCGGTATCACCTCCTACCGCGTTAGGTCACACGTAGCACCGCGTTCTGCCATGTTATGCTTTTTGGTGCGATGGTTGCTTTATATTTATTGTTTCTCCCCCCTGTTCTCTCCGATAGACATCGGGACTGAGACTGCTGACGGTGCCACTATGATCGACTGCGTCGACGATGACCCCTCTTTCTTGCCGGAGCAACCAGGCAAGCCCCCCTTGATCACCAGATATCGCATATTCTCCTCCCTCTTACTCTTGCATTAGTTCGCTACCGTTGTTGATTCGATAGATCATATTCTGTTGCATAGCCTGTCATTGTTGCTACAACTGTTGATACCTTACCTACCATTCTAATGCTTAGTATACGATGCTAGTATTCCATCAGTGGCCCTACGTTCTTGTCCGTCTGCCATGCTATACTATCGGGCCGTGGTCACTCGGGTGGTGATCACGGGAATATATATACATACTTTACCTGATACATCATGTGACTAAAGTCGGGTCGGCTCATTGAGTACCCGCAAGTGATTCTGATGTGGGGGCTGAAAGGACAGGTGGCTCCATCCAGGTAGTCGTGGGCCTGAGTTCCCGACGGCCCCCGAGTGGATCTTTTTGGCGGAGCGATAGGGCAGGTTGAGACACCCAGTCGAGAGGTGGCCTGGCCCTGGTCGTTGTCCGTGGTGATTTCATAATAACTCACTTAACGAGATTGTATATTTGATCTGAGTCTGGCCATTAGCCTATACGCACTAACCAGCTACATGGGAATAGTTATGGGCACTCGACGTCGTGGTATCAGCCGAAGCCTTCTTGATGTCAGCGACTGAGCGGCGCGCGTCGGGTTGGACCGCGTAACGTAACTTACTTAGTAATGGAGGTTGCTAGGTCTGCTCACCGGCCGTGTACGCAACACGCAAGTGTGCGTTGGGCGATGGGCCCGGACCCCTGCACACTTAGGACTTAGACCGGCGTGCTGACCTCTCTGTTGTGCTTAGGTAGGGCTGTGACGTGTTGATCTTTCGAGGCCGGGCATGACCCAGGAATGTGTGTCCGGCCAAATGGGATCGAGCGTGCTGGGTTATGTGGTGCACCCCTGCAGGGAAGTTAATCTATTCGAATAGCCGTGTCCCTCGGTAAAAGGACGACCCGGAGTTGTACTCCGACCTCATGACAACTAGAACTGGATACTTAATAAAACACACCCAGATGAGTTCCATATATAACTCGGTGGTTGCTCTCTCACAGGGTGATGTGCGGGAGTATCGCCGGGTAGGGTTATGCTATACGATGTTACTTGGTGAACTTACCATCTATTCTATTCTACTGCTGCAAGACGGAGGCTACGGGAAGCGTGGTTACTTGTTACTTTCTAGTTACGCTCATCTACTGCTGCAAGATGGAGGTGGCCAGAAGCGTAGTCTTCGATTGGATTAGCTATCCCCCTCTTATTCTGGCATTCTACAGTTTAACCCACAGATATTACCCCTTTACACATATATCATTGCATATGTAGTGTGGATCCTTGCTTGCGAGTACTTTGGATGAGTACTCACGGTTGCTTTGCTCCCCCCTTTTCCCCCTTTTGTTCCTTCTTCTCGGATAATGCAACCAGATTGATGGAGTCCAGGAGCCAGAAGATCCCGAGGATGTTTCTACGTGGAGTTCGGCTTCGAGGAGTAGTTAGGAGGTCCCAGGCAGGAGGCCCTGCCTTTTCGATCGTTGCTACTTTTGTGTTAGCCATCTTATGACACCTTGTTTAACTTATGTCTGTACTCAGATATTATTTCTTCCGCTGACTCTTGTGTTTTCGAGCTTATGTATTCGAGCCCTCGAGGCCCCTGGCTTGTAATATAAAGCTTGTATTATTTTAATTTGTGTCTAGAGATGTGTTGTGATATCTTCCAGTGAGTCCCTGATCTTGGTCGTACACATTTGCGTGCATGATTAGTGTACGGTCAAATCGGGGGCGTCACAGGGGGTAACGGTTGGATCTTTTCCCATACTATATATGTAACGCCCAATATGCGACTATATCTCCCACGTTTCGAGGCACGACTTAGAGGCATAATCGCATGTCGGTATGATCGCAAGAAGTTTATCTTCACACATTCCAATGTACAAGAACAAAGGGGAAAAATAATACATAGTTGGCTTACAACCGCACTTCACACAATGCATAAATAAGTCATACATTGATCCAAGTACAATCATAGTCCGACTACAGACAAGTCCAAATGAAAAGAAGATAACCACCCACTATGCACGATCGGCCCTAGTAGGAACCACTACTGATCGTCGGGATACGTCACGTACATACGCCCACATTCCTCGTCGAACTCCCACTTGAGTTCCTGGTCATCAACTGAATCGTACTCGGCTGTACCTGCATCTATGTTTGTAGTAAACTGTGAGTCACGAGGACACAACAATCCCATTCCCGGGTATCAAAACTATTAAAGCCTTTGGGTAAGGATAAAGTGTATAAGTGGGCTGCTGCAAGCGCTAAGCGTAGATGTGGTGGCTAGCTTACGTATCATCAGAGCGAGAAGAGAAGTGAAAGCCATTGGTCGTGAACTAAATCATGATCACTAGATGATCCTGTCTACCTATCAGTCATCCATAACCCAGCCGTGTTCTCTTCGCGAACTCCCTCGAAAAGAGACCATCATGACTACTCACACGATAGTGTATTAAGGTTGAGGTTTGTGTCAAGTTGTCTACAACCGAATATTAACAAATTCCAATCCGCCACATAACCGCGGGCATGACTTTCGAAAGATCATTACCCTGCAGGGGTGTTCCAACTTAGCCCATAACAAGCTCTCACGATCAACAGAGGTAATGACCCCTTATCTTAGGGAAGGCCCGAGCGTCCTCGGAATCCCGGTGCTCAAGTTCTTCAAGGAAAGGAAAAATAGCCCAAGGAGATCTCCCAGTGAGTCGATACCGTGTCCAGGGCCGCGCGCTCTCCATCTACGGACTCATCCGTCTATGCGACGTGGATGATAGCCTGAATACCTCGAGTTGCCCCGAGGCGGCACCGCCGACTGCTAGTGCTAGGTAGGTGGACCAACACTCAAGTCGAGCACTGGCCCGGGGGGGGGGGGTTGAATTAATAATCCTCGGGTTTATAACTCCCTCGGCAAGTTTTAGATGTTAGGCAAATGGTAAAACCAAAGTTGGATCTCCTCGGGAAAGCTTTACTTTAAGCGAAGAAGCAAGGGGGGCCCATAACACCCCAACCGCGTTAGGAACGCAAAATCAAGGAACATAACACCGGTTTATCGGTTCCTAAGGTGGCATGAGTGGAACAAAACACCGAGCAAAAGGCCAAGCCTTCCACCCATTGCCAAGTATATAAGGTGTGTTAATATAAAATAAATATTGTGTTATTCCCAAAACCCAATCCACATGGAGCAAAACTTCATCTTCACCTGCAACTAGCAACGCTATAAGAGGGGGCTTGAGCAAAAGCGTACTTAGCCAAACAACGGTTTGCTAGGTGGGTAGTTAGAGGTTTCATGGCAAAGTGGGGCTGACATGCAAAATGATAGGTATCGCGATAAACAATAGAGCGAGGCATCTAGCATGGCAACAATAGAGGTGATATCAAGGGATGGTCATCTTGCCTGACAAGTCGTCGATGTACTCGGGACCTTGCCCTTCATACTCGAACTCAGCGGCTGTCTCAATCTCGGACTCGACCTTGTCTCCCGGTGCTACCCAACATAACAAGCATCCAATAAACACACTTGACAAGAAACGAACACATGCTATGCAAGAGAGATGCAAGTGTGATGCTAAGGAGCTACCGGTATGAAGGGAGATGAAGCCGGGAAGGACATATGAAGACATGATGGATATGGGCAAGATCTTGGCAAACTAAGCATGCCACTGTATAGATTGAAAGATTTCGGTCGAAATCGATATAAAGATCACTGGAATCGGATGCACGGTTTGCAAATGGCAAGCAAAACAAGATGCAATGCAAAACTGAAGTTAACAGCAAGATGACATCTTTGGAGCAAGGTCTAATTATGCTACAACACCCAAACATGATGACACAAGGCATGGATATGAAATGGACATGATTCTCAACACGTATGAACTTAGATCACACCCAAAACCTTGCTGGAACACAATTAAACTAGCATGGCAAGTTTCAATAAGTTAACAGATTTCTCAGACTTAGTGAAATTTACTAGGCATGCAATTTGGAACAATATGTTGCTGCCTTTGGAGGCACACAACAGCAAGCAAAACAAGTATACCATGCATGAAAATTACATGAGCATGAAGACGACATAATATACTTCCAATTCATCCAAAGAAACAATTCATTTCATGCAAGGGTTGCTTAACATGAGCTTTGCAAAAGTGAATGTTCTGTTAACAGGCTGACAATTTTAATTTCAAGCATTTTGAGAGCAAGATAACAACAAGCTACAACAGGGCATATATGCAAACAAAGGCATGGATTGATATAATACAACATGGACATCAAGACATGCTCACTACTTAATCCAAAGCATGCATGGAAAAGATTGTGGCATCAAGTTTACATGGCAACAAGTTATTACAGATTCCAGACTTAGCAGTTTTTCACTAAGTGTAAAAAAGCAACAACATTGACATGGCATGTTTACAAGCTTGTTTAAGTCACCACAGAGCATATCATGGAAAACCAAATGCACCACTTGAAAGATGACATGATTATGCTCCTAAAACATGTTGACATGTGGCTCAAAAGAAAATCACACAAAATGCTACAAAAAAGAAAAATCCTCAAGTTATAATAATTTCAGCAACTTAACAGCCACAAGCACTTTTGCAACAGGGTTAAACATGGCATAATGCAACCTAACATGTATGCAAATGCATCCATCACGAAGAGCATCACAAGACGAACATTTTGACATATCATACACTCCATTTGGTCCAACATGCACAAAGTTACGACCTCACGAACATGCCACACATATTGTTGACAGACAACTAGTGCTAAAAGAGTAACATCACATAGCAGTTTGGCAACGAAGATTAAGACATCTAGATGAACCCTAACATGCACAAAACTGATGCCATCACGTAGAGCACTTCGAGACGAACATTTCCATATATCATATGCGCAAAACGGAGCTACGAGCACGGAGATACGACATGATGAAGGAGGCAACAAAATATAAGGATTTCGGGACTTCGTGGAAATTACCCCAACGAAAAAGTCAACGCGGACGGGGATATCCCGGGACGGAGGGATCCGGGACGGCGGGTGGCGTTTGGATCGGCGAGGTGGTGGATCTCGTCCACCACCGGATCCGGATCAGGACCGGCGGCTCCGGCCACTCCGGCGAGCAGGCGTGGAGGCGGCCGGCGGCGGGCGCGCGACCCGGTGCGGCGAGGACGCCGGTGGACGCGGGGCGGTGGCAGGCGGGGCGGCGGCGCGGCCCGGTGAAGATGGCGGCGCGGCGGCGGTGCAACTGGCGGCGGGGACGCGGGCGCCGGCGGCGGAGGTCGGAGCTCGCCAGCGGCGGGCGGTGAGGCGGCCGGCGGCCGAGCCGCGGGCTGGAGGTGGAGAAGCATGGGCCTGGGCGGCGGTGGCTCCGGGCCGGGAGGGCCCCGCCAAGGCCCCGGCGGGCCGGCGGCGCTGGAGGAAGGTGGAGACGGCGGCGGACACGTGTCGCACCGGGGTTGGACGAGACGGGCGGCGGACGCATCCGACGGCGTCCGGATGTGTCCGGCGTGGAGAGGGAGATGGATCTAGGTTTTTTTTGATCCGAAATGGATGGGGGAGGTGCCTTTTTATAGGTAGAGGGATCTGGAGATTCCAAATGGGGTGCGGTTTTCGCCCACACGATCACGATCCAACGACCGAGAGCATGGAGGTGGTTAGGATGGGCTTGTGGGCTGTTGTGGAGGGATGCTGGGCCAAAAGAGATAGGGCTTCCTGAGGCTAACACAGTTAACCGTTGGAGTATCAAACGACCTCCAAACGGGACGAAACTTGACAAGCGGGCTACCCACACTATAACAACCCCGCACGACAACTTTCACCTCATTCCGAGAACGTTTTTCAGCCACTTACAAAAGGAGGATTCGGAGGTGCCACGGGCAAGTGTGAGTGCTGGAACTCGAAACGGACAATGGAGAAAACGAACATGATCGGGTGCAAGTGACAACATGAATGCAATGCAATGCACATGATGACATGACATGGTGATATGCAACACACACTTAAAGCAAAAAACGCAGAAACCCAAAATGAAGGAAGGAGCCCAGAATGGAATTGATTAAGTCAATGATGCATATATTGCCATAAATGGAATTGTTACATCTGGGGCGTTACAATATAAAGGGGGTCTTCTTCCCCGAGAAAACCACCTCTTCCCTACCTAAGCTCCATTGTTGCTCAAAGCTCTATTTTCGCCTGGTCTCTCTGCCTAGCCAATCAAACTTGTTGATTTTCTAGGGATTGGTCGAGAAGGCCCTGATCTACACTTCCACCAAGAGAAATTTGATTCCCCCACTAATATGTTGCGGATCTTGTTACTCTTGGGTGTTTGAGCACCCTAGACGATTAAGGTCACCTCGGAGCCATATTCTATTATGGTGAGGCTGCATGGTGTCATTGGGAGCCTCCAATTAAGTTATGGAGATAGCCCCAACCTTGTTTGTAAAGGTTCGGTCGTCGTCTTCAAGGGTACCAATAGTGGAATCACGACATCTCGCATTGTGTGAAGGCGTGAGGAGAATACAGTGGACCTAGTGGCTTCTTGGGGACCATTGTGCCTCCACACCACTCCAACGGAGACGTACTTCCTCTCAAAGGGAAGGAACTTCGGTAACACATCCTCGTCTCCACCGGTTCCACTCTTGTTATCTCTTACCTTTAATTGTGCTAGCTTTTTTGTGTTGTATCCCTTGATTGCTTGTGTGCTTGTTGTTGTTGCATCATATAGGTTGCTCACTTAGTTGCTCATCTGGACAACCTATTTTGTTGCTAAGTTTAATTTGGTCACGAAAAGCTAAAAACTGTTTGTTGCCTATTCACCCCCTCTAGTCAACCATATCGATCCTTTCAATTGGTATCAAAGCATCGTCTCTTTATTAAGGACTTTACCGTCCGAAGAGTATGGTTGACATCATAGTTGAGGGGGAGGAGCACTCCGGTGTGAATCCATCCTTGTCTATGGCCGATGGGGGATCCTTGGTCTCTCGTGAGGAGTTCAATGCGGCTTTGGAGACATTAAAAACCTCCATGACGACTGAGGTCAAAGGCATGTTTAAGGAGTTTCTTGATGGCCTTAAATTATCCACCGCACCGTTGGAAGTGGCTCGTCCCACTAACAAGGTGGAGGATGCTCACCCCGATAAGGGGGAAGATATTAGTGACCAAGTTCCTTTTCCTAAGAGTGGGAGTGGCATCTTTGCCCACGTTCAACTTGCCCTTACCTATGGAAGACCGGTTCCCTCCACTCATATGAATCATGTTGGTGCTCCTCCTAAGTATGTAAAAAATGCGGATTTTTCCTCTTGGGTTTATCGCTTTAAACGTAATTTGAATCATAGTTCTACTAATCTTTGGAGAATTATTGAGCAATGTTTCTACCCACACGATCCAAGCAACTTCACTCCTAGAGAAGCAGCGGATGATCAATTCAGCGAGTCCGCTCTCTTTATCCTCCAAGAAGCTATTCCTCCCGAAGATATTACACATCTCCAACCTTTTTCCGTGGCCAAGGAAGCATGTGAGCATGTTGTCTTCTTGTACAAGGGAAGCGCAAGCATTCAACGCTCAAACTTTGAAGTTTTTCAAGATGAAGCCGATGAGTTTGTGTAATGCCCTAGATGTAACACTTTCCATTTATGGAAATATGTGAAACTTTGACTTCATCAATTCCATTCTTGGCTCTTCTTTCATTTCGGGTTTCTTCGTTTTGTCGTATGCGTGTGTGCATTTCATCCATGTCATGTTATCATGTGCATTGCATTGCATTCGTGTTGTCACTTGCACCCAGTCCCACTCGCCTCTTCCCGTTGTCCGTTTCGAGTTCCGACACTCACACACGTGCTCGTAGCGCCCCCGAGTCCTTTTGTGTGTGGCCGTGTTACGTTCCTAGAATAAGGTGAGACTTGTCGTGCGTTGTTGTTTTAGTACGTGTAGGGCGCCTGTCAAGTTTCATCACGTTTGGAGTTCGTTTGGTACTCCAACGGTTAACCTAGTGGGCTAAAAGTACCCCTTTCTTTTGGCCCAAGACCCCCTCCACAACAGCCCACAAACCCAGCACAACCACTCCCATCCTCTCGGTCGTCGGATCGTGATCGCATGGCCGAAAACCGCTCCCCATTTGGACCTTCCTAGCTCCCAGAATCTATAAATTAGCCTCCCCACGTCCATTTTCGGGTAAAAACCCTAGATCCGAGCCCCTCCGCACCGCCGGACACGTCCGCCGACGGCCGGACACGTCTGCTCCGCCTCAGCCATGTCCCTCGGACGAATCCCGCGCCGCCACCTCAGCGGGGCCGCCACGTGGCGCCCCGTGATTCGCCCCACCGCCGCGCCCACTTCCCCGCGCCGCCGGGCCCAGATCCGGCCCGCGCGCCGGGCCTGCGCCACCACCGCCAATCTTCCGCGACCCCGCCTCCAGCGCCAGCGAGCTCCGCCCGCCGCCGGCGAGCGCGCGCACCGGCGCCCCTGCACCCTCGCCACTCCGGGCTCCCTACAGCAGGCCCCGAGCTCCTCGCCGCCGCGGGATCTCCGTCGGCCGCCCCCGAGCTCCTCGCGGTCCCGCCTCCGCCGCCTTCCCGGTGCAGCGCCGCCCCGCCGCCGGCATCAGTCGCCGCCGGCTACTTCCCCGTCGACAACCCCGCGCGCCGCCGCCTTCAGATCGATCGGGGAGGACCCCCGATCCCATCGCATCCGCCGCTGCCTCCCTGGGCTGGCCTCAGCCCCGCGCGGCCTCGTGGGCCTGGCCCAGCCGAGCCGGCCCAGATCGCCTTCCCTCCGGCCTGCCTCTCCTTCATTTCGGGCTGAGGCCCACTCTGGTGAGCAGCCCCAATCCCTCACCCGTGCGTGGTTTACCAATCTTGCGCTCGTTATGTTTTTTCTCTGAGTTAAAAAAACTGCTAAGTCCCTGGAACTGTTAATAATGTTGCATGTTTGACTGCCCGTAACTTTTTGTGTGTAGTCCAAATTGAGTGTATGATATATCAAAATGATCATGGTGATATGCTCTTCATTTTGTTCCACTGTGGCATGCTTGTTTGAGTTCATCTAGATGCCCTAATATCTGTTGCAAGAGTGCTACTTGTTTGAAACTGCTGTTACTTTTAATTTTGTTACCATGTTTGAGATGTGATAACTTGGTGCATGTTTATCCTAATGGAGCATATGATATGTCAAAATGTTCATTGTGAAGTGCTCTACATGATGGTTGCTGTAGCATTCATGTTAGGTGTCATATTGCCATGTTAATCTCTGTTGCAAAAGTGCATGTGGCTGTTAAGTGCTGAAACTTGTTGTGAGATGCTGTTTTGACATGCTCATTGCTATTGATGTGTTTGTCTCCATGCCACATGTCAATATGTTTTAGAAGCACCATCATATGGTCTTTGCTGTGGTGCAAACCACTTTCCATGATATGCCTTGAGGTGACTTAAACAAGCTTGTAAACGTGCCATGCCAATGTTACTTTTTTATACTTAGTGAAAAAATTGCTAAGTCTGGAATCTGTTTTAACCCGATGCTATGTTTGCTTGATACCCCACTCAAATCCATGCTTGTTTTGGAGTGGCCAATGGTCATTTCTTGTTGTCCATCTTATGCTCTATCCATCCATGCCCTTACTTGCACATATGGCCTGCTGTAGATTATTTATTTCTTGCTCTCAAGTTGCTATAAATTATACCCGTCAGGTTTTTGTCAGCATGATCAATTTGGTGTAGCTTGTTGCTATTGATCCATGCCTCCTATGGAGTTGCTCCAATGGAGTTATTTGCTGTAGGACATGTCTAATACATGTCCATGATCTTTATATGCTTAGTGGAGTTGATATGAATGTTGTTTTGTGCCTCCAAAGGCAGCATCGTGAGGATGTTTTTGCCTTCCCAGATTTTGGCTAAGTCTGGATAATTTCATTGCAACTTGCCATGCTTGGTTAATTATGTTCCAGTAGGTTTTTGGGTGTGTTCTAAGTTCATACTTGTTAAGTAACATGTATACTTCATGTCCATGCCCTTTGTCTCCATGTTTGAGTGCTGTAGAATAATTATTTCTTTCTCCAAACATGCCATGTGGCTGTAAACTGCAGCTTTGAGTGAATATTGTTTTGCTTGCCTTTTGCAAACCGTGTGTCCGTTTCCGGCGATCTTTATATCGATTTCAACCGAAATCTTCCCCTCTATCCAATGGCATGCTTGGGTTTCCAAGATGAGGCCTTCTTCATCACCTTCTCCTTAGGCTCAAGTGCTTCCATATGCATACGCACATCATACTTGCATCATGTTGATTGTGCATTGCACCGTGTTTGATATTGTGCCATGTTGTGTTCTTGTGTTGAGTAGAGCCGGGAGCCGAGACCGAGTACGAGGGCCCTACCGAGGTTGAGTACGAGGAGCCGTCTTACGATCCCATCGACGACTCAACATGCAAGATGACCTGACCCAGATATCATTACTATCTTTGCCTATTGCTAGATGTCTCGCTCTTTAGCTTATTGCCTCGATGCCCATGTTTGTTTGTCAGCCTCCTATTGTAGCCATGAATCTCTCTAACCACCCAACCTAGCAACCTTTGATTGGCTACGTAAGCTTCGCTCAGCCCCTCTTATAGCATTGTTAGTTGCAGGTGAAGATTTGAAGATTCTTGCTTCATGATGAAGTTATTGTTGGGATATCACACTATCTAATCTATTAAACTAAATCATCTATATACTTGGCAATGGGTGGAAGGCTAAGCCTCTTGCTTTGTGTTTAGTTCCACTCATGCCACCCTAGGAACCATTTAAACCGGTGTTATGTTCCTTGATTATGCGTCCCTAACACGGTTGGGGTTTATGGGCCCCCCTCGATAACCCGCTTAGCGCTAAAGCTTTTCCAGCAAGGCCCAACATTGGTTTTACATTTGCCTAACAACTAAAACTTGCATAGGGCGTTGCAAACCCGAGTTCTTAATCAACAACCCGGGCCAGTGCTCCACATGAGTGTTGGTCCAAACTAGGGGTTATGCGGGGCCGCCTTGGGGAAACCCGAGGTATCTGGTATTACCTGTATGATCACCCATCCGGTCGTGGCCTGAGACTAGATACGCGCGGCTATGTTAGGGTGTCGGCACACCGGGAGGTCTTGCTGGATTAGTTTTACCTTAGTCGGAATATCTTGAGCACGAGATTCAGAGAATACTTGGGTCTTCCCACCTTGGAGTTGCGACTCCGCAGATCGTGAGCTTGTGATGGGCTAAGTTGGGACACCCCTGCAGGGTTTGATCTTTCGAAAGCCGTGCCCGCGGTTATGTGGCAGATGGGAATTTGTTAATATCCGGTTGTAGATAACTTGACATCATGTTCGGAATACACTACCAGCGTGAGTAACCGTGACGGTCATTTTCCGAAAGGGGTTCGGGAAGTGAACACGGTTGGGTTTATGTTTGACGTGCTTAGATAGGATCACTTCGGGATCACAAGAAGAGTATGATGAGGATGATGATGATGATAGTGAAGATGGTGAGACGGTTGCCATGGCCTTGATGACCCACAAATGTAGGGGATCTATCGTAGTCCTTTCGATAAGTAAGAGTGTCAAACCCAACGAGGAGCAGAAGGAAATGATAGACATTTTTCAATAAGGTATTCTATGCAAGCACTGAAATTATCGGTAACAGATAGTTTTGTGATAAGGTAATTGATAACAAGTAACAAGGGGTAAAAGTAAATAAGGTGCAACAAGATGTCCCAATTCTTTTTGTAGCAAAGGAGAAGCCTGGACAAACTCTTATATAAGGAAAAGCGCTCCCGAGGACACATGGGAATATCATCAAGCTAGTTTTCATCACGCTCATATGATTTGCGTTCATTACTTTGATAATTTGGTATGTGGGTGGACCGGTGCTTGGGTGCTGCCCTTACTTGGACAAGCATCCCACTTATGATTAACCTATATTGCAAGCATCCACAACTAGAAAATAAGTATTAAGGTAGACCTAACCATAGCATGAAACATATGGATCCAAATCAGCCCCTTACGAAGCAACACATAGACTAGGGTTTAAGCTTCTTTCACTCTAGCAACCCATCATCTACTTATTACTTCCCAATGCCTTCCTCTAGGTCCAAACAATGGTGAAGTGTCATGTAGTCGACGTTCACATAACACCACTAGAGGAAAGACAACATACATCTCATCAAAATATCGAACGAATACTAAATTCACATGACTACTTATAGCAAGACTTCTCCCATGTCCTCAGGAACAAATGTAACTACCCACAAATCATATTCATGTTCATAATCAGAGGGGCATTAATATGCATAATGGATCTGAACATATAATATTCCACCAAATAAACCAACTAGCATCAACTACAAGGAGTAATCAACACTACTAGCAACCCACAGGTACCAATTTGAGGTTTTGATACAAAGATTGGATGCAAGAGATGAACTAGGGTTTGAGAGGAGATGGTGCTGGTGAAGATGTTGATGGAGATAACCCTCCCCAAGATGAGAGAGTTGTTGGTGATGAAGATGGTGACGATTTCCCCCTCCTGGAGGGAAGTTTCCCCGAGAGAACAGCTCCGCCGGAGCCCTAGATTGGTTCCGCCAAGGTTTCGCCTCGAGACGGCGACGCTTCGTCCCGAAATCCTCCTTATGATTTTTTCTAGGTCAAAACACATCATATAGCAGAAGATGGACGTCGGAGGCCTGCCAGGGGGCCCACGAGGCTAGGGGTGCGCCCAGGGGGGTAGGGCGCGCCTTCCACCCTCGTGGACGGTGGGTGGCCCCCCTCCTGTACTTATTTCGCCAGATATTTTTTATATTTTCCAAAACTGACTTTCGTGGAGTTTCAGGGCTTTTTGAGTTGTGGAGAATAAGTCTCCAATATTTGCTTCTTTTCTAGCCCAGAATTCCAGCTGCCGGCATTCTCCCTCTTCATGTAAACCTTATAAAATAAGAGAGAAAATGCATAAGTACTGTGACATAATGTGTAATAACAACTCATAATGCAATAAACATCAATATAAAAGCATTATGCAAAATAGACGTATCAACTCCCCCAAGCTTAGACCTCGCTTGTCCTCAAGCGGAAGCCGAAATCAAAAAATATGTCCACATGTTTAGAGATAGAGGTGTCGATAAAATAAAATACAAGCATGAGGGCATCATGATCATTCTTATAACAACAACATATATAAATTGTCATATGATTTCTTATGCTGAAGTAACAATCTATTCACCATGTCGAGTATGAATCAGAAACTTCATTGAAAACTAACAAACTATGATCTCGGTCATTGAAGCAATTGCAATTTATCATAACATCGGAAAGAGTCAATATAAGAGCTTTTCAGCAAGTCCACATACTCAACTATCATTTAGTCTTTCACAATTGCTAACACTCACGCAATACGTATGGGTATGGAGTTTTAATCGGACACAGAGAAAGATAGGGGCTTATAATGTTGCCTCCCAACCTTTTTCCTCAAGGGTAATGTCAATAGTAATAGATCATGATAGCTTACATCCAAGTGGGTATATATGTCAGAATTTTCCAACACAATGTGCTTGCCAAAGGATAAAATGTAAAAAGGAAAGGTGAAGATCACCATGACTCTTATAAGGCAAGAACAATAGATAGGCCCTTCGCAGAGGGAAGCAGAGGTTGTCATGTGCTTTTATGGTTGGATGTACGAAATCTTAGCGCAAAATAACGTCACTTTATATTGCCACTTGTGATATGGACCTTTATTATGCGGTCCGTCGCTTTTATTGATTCCATATCACAAGATCATACAAAGTTTATTTTCTCCACACTAATAGATCATACATATTTTAGAGAGTTGCAACAATGACAACTTACTTGAAGGATCTTACTCAATCCATAGGTAGATATGGTGGACTCTCATGGCACAACTGGGTTTAAGGATGTTTGGAAGCACAAGTAGTATCTCTACTTGGTGCAAGGAGTTTGGCTAGCATGAGGGGGAAAGGCAAGCTCAACATGTTGGATGATCCATGGCAATATACTTTATTTCGGATATAAGAAGACATAACCCATTACGTTGTCTTCCTTGTCCAACATCAACTCTTTAGCATGTCATATTTTAATGAGTGCTCACAATCATAAAAGATGTCCAAGATAGTATATTTGTATGTGAAAACCTCTCTTTCCTTATTACTTCCTATTAATTGCAACGATGACCAAAATCATGTTTGTCAATTCTCAACAATTTTTATTCATCATACTCTTTATATGTGAAGTCATTACTCCCCATAAGATCAATATGATCTCTTTGATTCTTTTTATATTTTCTTTTATTCCCTCCTGGTAATAGTGAGATAATCAAGCCCTTGACTCAAAACTAATCTTTATTATGTATAGCTCACAGACTCGATTACAAAGATAAGGATCATAAAGCAAAGCTCACAACTAGATCATACTAAACTTTATTATACTAGATCAAGGTATTACCAAAAGGATCAAACTAAGAAAAACGGTAAAGATAGGAGTGTGATGGTGATACGATACCGGGGCACCTCCCCCAAGCTTGGCAGTTGCCAAGGGGAGTGCCCATACCCATGTGATTATGTCTCTTTCTTTGGAGGTGGTGATGTAATCTTTTTGGCGATGATACCCCTCAGGATACGATTCTCCTCCTCGAGCTTATTGACTTGCTGTTTGAGGTCCATTATTTCCTTATAGAGCTTACCCGTGACGGCTAAAGCTCCTTTCACCCAAGGATGTTGCATAGCTGCGGGAGAACAAGTGACACTCTTTTTCATATTTTCATAAGAAGGAAACCTGACATTGGAAGGGATGACCGAGTTTGGAATAGCCGAGCTCTGTAGTTCCCCCATCATGAATCTAGCTCAAAACCGAGAATTAACTTCTTGATCGTCCTCCATGGAATCTATCCTTTTCAAGTCAGCCTCCATCTATTCCTCCGTTCATGGCCCAAAGCGGTCAGCATCGCTGTTTGCTCCTGGTCCCAGTGTCGGATGAGACACCCGACTCTCTCCAACTGACTCTTGAGAAGACATCTTGCTCTAATCTGCAATAGAAACAGCCGGAAACAAGAACAGAGGATTTTGGCGTGATACAGTGGTCAAAACCTTCGGGAGATTATATAGTGAATTTTTGACGACCAAAAGAAGTACCGTGCAAGAAAACAAAGTCTGGAGGGCACACGAGGTGCTCACGGGGTAGGGGGGCGCGCCCAGGGGGGTAGGGCGCGCCCTCCACCCTCGTGAACACCTCATGTCCCGTTCGGACTACTTCTTATTTTTTCCTAATTTTTTAAATATTCTAAAACGAAGAAAAAATGCCACTAGAATTGTTTTGGAGTCGGTTTACTTACCGTACCACATACCTCTCCCTTTTCGGAGTCTGAATCATTCTGGAAAGTCTCCCTTATGTATTCCTCCGGGGTTACGGTTTCAATAACATTGGTTTCAACATTTATGGGATTACCTGAGATATAATATTTAATTCTTTGACCATTCACCACCTTCGGATTTGTGCCTTCGAAGTTATTAATTTTTATTGCACCAGATCGATACACCTCCTCGATAACGTAAGGACCTTCCCATTTGGAGAGAAGTTTTCCTGCAAAAAATCTTAAACGAGAGTTGTATAGCAAGACATAATCACCTACGTTAAACTCACACTTTTGTATCCTTTTGTCATGCCATCTTTTAACTTTTTCTTTAAACAGTTCGGCATTTTCATAGGCGTGGTGTCACAACCCTAGTTAATGCTTGCATTAGGACTAGCTAGAGTGTTGCATCATGTTTAAACTTTTCCAGAAACCTAAAATGGGGATGGCATAAACCCCCAGCACCTCTGAAACCAACTAGGGTTTACTAAAATATTTTTCAGTGTACCCAAAATGCCCTTCTAAAATGTTCATCATCTTTGCCTTGGTCTTAAACCTCTGACAAAAATGGTGCACAATTTTCTAGGACATCCTAAGGTCACTGGATTAAATCATATGGTATTTGCATTTGGACATTTAAATTCTATAAAATATTTTAAATGCCCAAATAATCATAAACCAAAATGTTCCCTGTTTGATATATTCTATACAGTGGGCATGAGTAGTTTGATGATTTTTGAAAGTGCTTATGCATTTTTTAGAAAAGCCACAAAACAAATACAGAAAATAGAAAACAGAAAACAAAATAGAAAGAGAGAGAGAGAGAGAGAGAGAGAGAGAGAGAGAGAGAGAGAGAGAGGAGAGAGAGAGGCCAGAGGCCACTTACCTGGCCGGCCCATCTGGCGGCCCAGCACTGTGCTGGCCCGTGCCAGCCAGCTGCTTCATCCCCGCCAGGCATGCAAGTGATGCCGGCGCGCGCCAGCTCGCCACAGCGGTAGCTGCTTGCCGTGTGGACGCCGCTTCGCCGCCTCGACGCCTCGCGTCTTCGCCTCGGTGTCGCCCAGCTCGCCCGACACCTCACTTCCCCCTGCTCTCTCCCTCGCTCCCTGGACGCCATGGCCGACGCACCCGTGAGCACGCCGTCATCGTAGACGTTGCCTCCGCCGCTCCCATGCCTCCTCGCCGTGTCTACGAGCATCGCTGCCTCGTCCTCGACCTCCTCGACAAGCCACGAGGCCTCGGACGTGCTACATCGACTCCACCGAGCTCTTCCCCGCCGCTCGCCGCCGGAGATCCTCTTCGCCGCACCAGCCACTCCGGACCATCTCCGAGCTCACCGACCTGCTCGTCCGACTCGCCATGAGCTTCCGACCCCGTCCATCCCTCTCTTCTTCCTCATAGGACGCCGTAGCCAGCGGACCGCCTGCGCCCGTTTGCGCCGCCGCCTGTGCTCGCCACCGACGCGACTCCGGCGACCGAATGGTCCGCCCGACGTGTCCAACTCACTCACCGCATGACATAGGCCCTCGCTAGCGCCTTCGCTCGCTTGCTTGCGCACCACAACACTTCTTGCGCACCCACCCGAGCTCCAGCCGCCGCTGCAGAGCTCGCCGTCGTCAGCTTCGGCCACCATAGGCCCGACCACTACCCCATCTGATGCCCGCCAGTGAGAGCTTTCCAACGAGCCTAGCCACGCATCAAACGGAGCGCCCGAGCGCTTTTCCGAGCTGCTCCGCCGTGCCTGTCATCGCCGGCGTCGAGCCGCCGGTGGGCTGGCCTGGTCAGACCTGGGGTTTGACTCCCCTGGGTCTATTGATAGGTGGGGCCAGGCCCCTGTTTAGTTAGGAGTTAGTTAATTAACGTAATTAACTTAGTTAGTTAGTTGAGCCATTGACATGTGGGCCTTGCCCCGTGGTCAAACCTCGATTAGGACTAAACTAAGACTAATTAGTTAGTTAACTAACTGTGTCACTGATGAGTGGGTCCCATTGGTCAGGTTTGACCTGGACAGCCCCAGTTGACCTGTTGACGTCACTGTGACGCAATGCTGATGCAGTAACTATTTTCTGGACTTTAAATAAATCAGAAATTATTTATTTATTTCAGAAAATGGTTTAAACTTCTAAAATTCATAATAAATCAACCGTAGCTCAGATGGAAAAGATTTATATATGAAAAATGATCAGAAAAATCCAATCTATCCATTGGTACTAGTTTCATGCATGAAAAAGAGACTTAACCTTGCTATTTACATCAAAACATGATAATGCACTTAGAAAATTAATAACTTGGGCTTGGATTTGAAACTTTGGTTCAAATAGGCTCAAACCCTTCTGTTTGTAGTTGCATTAGCTCAAACACATTGATCTTGCCATGTCATGAGCATGCATCATATTGTTGCATATTGTCATGTATTGATTGTGTTACCGGTGTGATCTCCGTGGTAGGTTATACTCCCGAGGATATTCACGAGTATCCAGTTGAAGGGCAGTACCACTCGACCAATCTGCGAGGCAAGCAACCCCATTGAACATTCCGATACAAACCCATCTTCTCGCTTCTGCTATCTTTTACTGCATTAAGACAACAACATTTCAACTGCTGTTTGCTGCGGTAGCTGAACCCCATTCCTTTGCATGACCTGTCATTTCCACAGTAAATAGTTGAAACCCACTAGCATGTGTAGGACTTGATTGAGCCATGCTGATGTGTTCCTACCAATGTTGAGGATATCGCTTATCGTTATTGTCTCGGTCAGCTAAGGATTAGAGATTAATCGGAAATCGGCCAATTAATTGATTTCATCGGTCGACTATTAATCGGATAATTTGTTTCAAATCTTAGGTTCTCAACACCAAAATACGCTATATTCAACACCAAAACAATATTTGACAGAAGTGTTACCTTGATTTCTAGCCTTTGAATCCTCGTATAATGATAAGCAAAATAGGACAATAGTACAGATTCCGTAACAAGGTCCACAAAATCTAAATAAACATTGTTTTTGCAAACATAGTGTTACGAGTAGGCCCGATTTATCGGTATATTCTCGATAAATCGCTTATCAAAATGATAAATCAGTCCAAAAGATAAACGGTAAAGATAAGGCATAATCTTATCGGTCACCCTCCGATTAGCGATAAATCGGAAGATTAATCGATGAATCGGAAGATTTCTTGAAAGTGGTTCCTACCATGCTATGCCTGCTATGCTTAGAGTTGTGTCAGGTCTGGTTCATCTAGGTGATGAATCAGAGTGGAAAGATTATGTCTGGTAATGAGTGTGAAGTGTGGAATATGTTTTGGTAAAGGTATCGATGGAAGGCCATGTAGGAGTACATTGTGGATTGTTTCATTGGAACCGTCCCTAAGAATTGAGATATGTATGTGTGATTTAAGATCAGCTACTACCACGCATTGGGCCCTGAAATATGACCCCGCTCGACTTACTGACTGCCCTTGTTGGATGTCTAGGAGTTGCAATTAGTTTCTGGTGTTTGTAGTATACTGGAGGCCGTGCGCAGCGCTGACCCTCGGGGTGGGCTGTGATGCGGCATGTACGTGGCCCGGTGTACCGAGTCGCCCGTTTGGTGTCTCGGGAACCTTGTACACATCGTTTGGGGCCGTGAGCGACACCCCAGCCGGATCTCCTCGCGGATGGAACCTAAATAGGCGATAAACATGAACTAGAGACTTGAGTGGTTGGTTAGGTCGTGGTCTACACTCACGTCGGCTTTCGCTTGAAGTCTGCCGAGCACATGTCGTGTGCAGACTCTAAGTGGTGGAAACATGTGTGAAGATGTACACCCCTGCAGGGTTATCAATCTATTCGAATAGCCGCGTCCGCTGTTAAGGACCACTTGGTTGCCTATACAATTTATAGACAAGTTAATGGTTACTCATAAAAGTTTTCCTTACCAAATTCCACTTACCAAAGGCGCTTCACTCCCCGACAACGGCGCCAGAAAAGAGTCTTGAGGACCCACAAGTGTAGGAGATCTATCATAGTCCTTTCGATAAGTAAGAGTGTCGAACCCAACGAGGAGCAGAAGGACATGATAGACAATTTTCAGTAAGGTATTTTCTGCAAGCACTGAAATTATAGGTAACAGATTGTTTTGTGATAAGGTAATTGGTAGCAAGTGACAAACGGTAAAAGTAAATAAGGTGCAGAAAGGTGGCCCAATCCTTTTTGTAGCAAAGGACAAGCCTGGACAAACTCTTATATAAAGGAAAGCGCTCCAGAGGACACATGGGAATTATCGTCAAGCTAATTTTCATCACGATCATATGATTCACGTTCGATACTTTGATAATTTGGTATGTGGGTGGAACGGTGCTTGGGTGTTGTCCTTACTTGGACAAGCCTCCCACTTATGATTAACCTCTAATTCAAGCATCCACAACTACAAAAGAAGTATTAAGGCAAACCTAACCATAGCCTAAAACATATGGATCCAAATCAGCCCCTCGCGAAGCAACACATAAACTAGGGTTTAAGCTTCTGTCACTCTAGCAATTCATCATCTACTTATTACTTCCCAATGCCTTCCTCTAGGCCCAAATAATGGTGAAGTGTCACGTAGTCGACGTTCACATGACACCACTAGAGGAGAGACAACATACATCTCATGAAAATATCGAACGAAGACCAAATTCACATGACTACTAATAGCAAGACTTTTCCCATGTCCTCAGGAACAAAAGTAATTACTCACAAGACATAATATTGTTCATGATCAGAGGGGTATTAATATGCATAATGGATCTGAACATATGATCTTCCACCAAATAAACCAACTAGCATCAACTACAAGGAGTAATCAACACTACTAGCAACCCACAGGTACCAATCTGAGGTTTGGGTACAAAGATTGGATACAAGAGATGAACTAGGGTTTGAGAGGAGATGGTGCTGGTGAAGATGTTGATGAAGATATCCCTCCCCAAGATGGGAGAGTTGTTGGTGATGACGACGGTGATGATTTCCACCTCCCGGAGGGAAGTATCACCGGCAGAACAGCTCTGCCGGAGCCCTAGATTAGTTTCCGCCTCGAGATGGTGGCGTCTGGTCCCAAAAGCCTTCTTATGATTTTTTCCAGCTCAAAACACCTCATATAGGAGAAGATGGGCATTGGGGGGCCTTTGGGGGGCCCACGAGACAGGGGGCGCGCCCTGAGAGGGGAGGGAGGGCGCCCCCCACCCTCGTGGACAGCCGGTGGCCCCCCTCGTGAATTTCTTTCGCCAAATATTTTTTATATTTTCTGAAATGGAGTTCTGTTGAGTTTCGGGGCTTTTGGAGTTGTGCAGAATAGGTTTCCAGAGTTTGCTCCTTTTCCAGCCCAGAATTCCAGCTGCCGGCATTCTCCCTCTTCATGTAAACCTTGTAAAATAAGAGAGAAAAGGCATAAGTATTGTGACAAAACAAGTAATAACAGCCCATAATGCAATAAATATCAACATATAAGCATGATGCAAAATGGACGTATCAAGGTGCCACCAGTTTTGCCACCGAAGCGGGGCATTGAACACCAAATCGACTTGGTTCCGTGCGCCCCACTACCAAACCGACCACCATACCGAGCAAACCCAAAGGAGACGAAGGAAATTCAGAGGCAAGTAGAAGATCTTCTTAACAAAGGGTATGTAAGGGAAAGTCTTTCTCCTTGTGTTGTTCCCATTCTTTTAGTTCTAAAGAAAGACGGCACTATGCGCATGTGCATTTATTGTAGATCCATTAACAACATAACTGTGAGATATCGACACCCTATTCCTAGGCTCGATGACATGCTTGATGAACTTTGTGGCTCCACCATATTTTCCAAAATTGATTTGCAAAGTGGATACCACCAAATAAGAATGAAAGAGGGTGACGAATGGAAAACTGCATTCAAGAAAAAATTTAGCTTGTATGAATGGTTGGTTATGCCTTTTGGATTAACAAATGCACCTAGTACTTTCATGAGATTGATGAATCATGTGCTTAGATCCTACATTGGCTAGTTTGTAGTGGTTTACTTTGATGACATATTGATTTATAGCAGAACTTTGTAGGATCATGTTGAACATATAAAATGTGTGCTTGCTGTCCTACGTGAGGAAAAGTTGTACGCTAACGTGGAAACGTGCACATTTTGCACAAACAAGGTTGTGTTTCTTGTCTTTATTGTTTCAGCAAAAGGTGTGGAGGTCGATGAAGAGAAGACCAAGGCTATTCGTGAGTGGATGCCTCCACAAAATGTGAGCCAAGTACGTAGCTTCCTCGGACTTGCAGGTTTCTACTGCCGGTTCATGAAGGATTTCAGCACCATTGCTGCACCCATGAATGGGTTAACAAAGCAAGACACTTCATTCCAACGGGGTGACGCCCAAGACAAGTCCTTCCAAGAACTGAAGATAAGATTGACATCAGCCCCATTGCTTTCACTTCCTGATTTTGGTAAGACATTTGAGATTGAATGTGATGCAAGTGGTGTTGGCATTGGTGGAGTTCTAATGCAAGAAGGTAAACCCATTGCCTACTTTAGTGAGAAGCTTAATGGTCCAACTCTTAATTATCCAGTCTATGATAAAGAATTGTATGCACTTGTTCGATCTTTGGAAACATGGCAGCATTACTTGTGTCCAAAAGAGTTTGTAATACATTCTGACCATGAATCTTTAAAACATCTAAAGGGCCAACTCAAACTAAACCGTAAACATGCAAAATGGAGTGAGTTCATAGAGTCTTTTCCTTATATTGTCAAGTACAAGAAAGGGAAGGATAACATTATTGCTGACGCATTGTCTAGGCGTCACATTTTACTTTCCCAACTTGATGTTGAAATCCTTGGTTTAGAAAGCATCAAAGAATTGTATGCTAATGACTCATACTTTGTTGAACCATTTTCAAAGTGTGACATGGGAAAGGGATGGGAGAAGTTTCATTTGCAGAATGGATTTCTAACAAATTGTGCTTCCCAGATTGTTCTGTTCATTTGTTGCTCTTGCAGGAGGCTCACACTGGTGGTCTCATGAGGCATTTTGGAGCCAAGAAAACTGAAAGTGTGCTTGTTGATCACTTATTTTGGCCTCGCATGAGACGTGATGTGGAACGCTATGTTATGAGATGCGATATTTGCCACAAAGCTAAGTCCCGCTTGAATCCTCATGGTTTATATACTCCTCTATCTATTCCAAATACTCCGTGGGAAGATATTTCTATGGATTTTGTTCTTGGTTTACCAAGGACTAAGAGTGGGAGTGACTGAGTGTTTGTCGTAGTTGATTGTTTTAGCAAAATGGCACATTTTATCCCATGTCATAAGAGCGATGATGCTTCACACATTGCTAATCTATTTTTCAGGAAAGTTGTGCGGCTACATGGAGTTCCACGCACGATTGTGTCAGACCACGACACCAAATTTCTGAGCTACTTTTGGAAGACCTTGTGGGGAAAACTTGGCACCATGCTCCTATTTTCCATGACCTGCCACCCACAAACTGATGGACAGGCTGTAGTTGTCAATCGAACATTGTCCTCATGCTACGAGCAGTCCCCAAGAAGAATTTGAAGATGTGGGAAGAGTGCCTACCTCATGTGGAGTTCACGTATAACATGGCAGTACATTCAACCACTAAATTTTGCCCATTTGAACTTGTTTATGGATTCAAACCTATTGCTCCCATCGATCTTTTGCCTTTGCCACTGCAGGAATGAACCAGCCTTGATGTAAGTAAGCGTGCTGATTTCATCAAGAAACTTCATGGCCAGGCAAAGGAGAACATTGAGAAAATGACTGAACAATATACGAAGTGGGTCAACAAGACCAGGAAGAAGCTGGTGTTCGAGCAAGACGATTTGGTTTGGGTACACCTTCGGAAGGACCGTTTTCATGAGCAACACAAGTGCAAGTTGCAGCCACGCGGTGATGGACCATTCGCTGTACTCGAGAGGATCAACGACAACGCTTATAAGATTGATCTTCCAGAAGAATATGGTGTTAGCCCAACCTTCGACATCTCCGATCTTTCCCCATACTTTGGGCCTTTAGAGTCGAGGAAGACTCCTTCTCTAAAGGGGGAGGATGATGAGGACATCCCAACCATGGACACTACACCACCAATCATCAACGGTCCAATCACAAGAAGTTGCGGAATGCAAATACATGATCAGGTGAACGCTAACTTAAGTCTATCATTTGACCTTGAAAATATGATTGTACCTTCACCTCCTTTGTTGTTGGTTGAACTCAGGTGCGATATTGAAGAAGGCCAAACACATTTTAGTCTGCGCAAAACAATATTTTATGGCGAGGAAACAAAGTTAGGAGTCCATGAAGAAATGAGTTGTCTGCTGAAGAAACATTGTTCCGATTCCGACGAAACAATGTTTTGCACGAGTTTGGATATCCGGACTGGCGAAAGGTTCCCAGAACCTGAGTTTTCCACTAAAGGAAACATTGTTCGACCCCAGTGAACAATGTTTGGTCGGGAACTGCCAACCACCTCCAACGAGAGTTTTCCAAAAGCTACCTCATTAAGTCTCTAAGCCATTTAGTCAAACCAAAGCTGGTTCTCTTTCACACCTAAGCTGGTTCCCAAAGCTAGTTTTATTTCACACCTATCCAGGGGGGTTGTCCCTATTATAAATAGGCTAGCTCTTCCCTTCGTTGCGGACTTTTTCCATTTCTACCAAAGACCGAAGACATAGAGTCCTCCTGAGATTGGAGAGATCTTGTTACCCTTATTCTCGTGATTCCTTGAGAAACTGCTCCTAATTTGTTCTCCATGACTAGATCATGTTGTGTGGGTTAGAGTTCGTGGTTTCCCTTGCGGATTGCACCTATCCCGTGCTCCACAACTGGCGAGCGTGGTTGTGTGGGGTAGTATTGCGGGTTGTGGATCGACGAATGTTCGGATCGCAAGCTTCAGTGAGCATCCTCCTCGTCGGGTCATAATCTCTTATTTTCAATTTCCCGGATGCTAGCAGCTAGTTATCCCATCCACTTATCGATCCTACGCCGTGAAGATCGGACCTCCCCTTGTTCACCCTCTTCTCCGAAGACGGTTGCATATCAGAAGGGCATAGTCGTGACTATGTCGATGAGATATCAGATCTCTCTAATGCGCTTGAGGAAGAGTGTGGTCATCGTTTGGCTCTTGAGGAGTCACACAACGATGATCATGCTAAATAAAAAAAAATCTTGATCATGCTCTTGTTGTCTCTCGTGTGCTTAAATCCGAGAAGGCCAAACTTGGAGTTGATCATGCTAGACTCAAGGAGGAGTTTGATCTACTTTACAAGGCTCACAAGGTCTTAAAGAGTGTTCATGCTAGCCTCAAGGAGTCTCATGATCAACTCCAAGTATCGCTAACCAAGGAGAAAGCCACTTTTCCTCATATGGTTTTAATTGATAATGCAAATACTACTAACCCGTGTTGTGAGCATCTGCATCTTGTGGAGGAGAATGCCAAGTTGAAGGAGCAACTTGAGAAAGGCCTTGTGTCTTGCATACAAGGTGAGAAGAACCTCAACAACCTTTTGAGCAATCAAAAGGAAATTGTGGACAAGGATGGGATTGGGTTTGCACCCACGTCCAAGAAGAAGAAGAATGCCAAGACCAAGAAACCTCTTCCTCTCAAGAAAACTTTTGTGAAGGAGGGAGAGGGTACTTTTAAGGAGAAGAAGAACAATGCGAAGGGTGGTGGTGCCAAGAAGGGCAATGCCAGTCCTTCCAACAAAGCTGGCGACTTTAACCCGTCTTATGTGTTATGTCGTGCTAGTGATGGGCTTGTTTATGCCAAATTTGCTGGTTCTTATTATGAGTACATTGAATGGTCTATTTGGGTTCCTAAGACCCTTGTTGCTAACATCAAAGGACCCATTACAAAATGGGTACCTAAAACCAAGCATTAATCTCTTGTAGGAGTTTGCTTCCGGTGGGGAATCATGGTTCCTCGATAGTGGAGCCACAAATCATATGACCGGAAGCAAAGACTTGGTTGTGGACGTGCACAAAGTCTCATCTATTCCCACCATGTTGAATGGGGGTGATGCATCATCTTCTAAGGTATTGGGTCTTGGCAAGGTTGTCATTTCTCATGATCTCGCTGTTGGGGAACGTAGCATGCAATTTCAAAAAAATTCCTATGCTCACGCAAGATCTATCTAGGAGATGCATAGCAACGAGAAGGGGAGAGTGTGTCTACATACCCTTGTAGACCGAAAGCGGAAGCGTTTAACAACACGGTTGATGTAGTCGTACATCTTCCCGATCTAGCACCGAATGTACGGCACCTCCGCGTTCAGCACACGTTCAGCTCGATGATGTCCTCGCTTTCTTGATCCAGCAAGACGGGTGAATTAGTAGATGAGTTCTGGCAGCACGACGGTGTGGTGACGGTTGGTGATGAAGAACAATCTCTACAAGGCTTCTCCAAGCACTACAGAAACTAGAGAGAGGATAAACTAGAGGGTCGGGGTTGTCGGCACACGGCTTGGTGTATCTTGATCTGTCTTGGGTGCTAGCCATGCCCCTCTATTTATACGTTGAGCCTTGGGGTCGTAACTTGGAGTAAAAGCCTCCACAAAGTCGGTTTCACCCGAAAGGCAAGGGTCCTTCTCGGACTCCAGAGCCAGATGCTAGGGTTCCCGGCGTCTGGACCCAGACGCCAGGGACCCTGGCGTCTGGCCCCTGGACTCTGCAAAACTTCCTTTTGCGTTTTCCATAAACCTTGTGGGCTTTCCCCTTTGGCCCAAATAAAGTGTCCTCATACCCAAACATTTCAGGAAACATCCGGAACCCCTTCCGGTGAACTCCGGAACCCTTCCGGAGGCCAAACACTATTATCCCATATATCAACCTTTATCTCCGGACCATTCCAGAGTTCTTCGTCATGTCCGTGATCACATCCGGGACTACGAATAACATTCGGTCACCAACATACATAACATATTCAATACTATATCGTCAAGGAATGTTATGCATGCGGACCCCACGGGTTCGAGAACTATGTAGACATGACCGAGACATCTCTCCGGTCAATAACCAATAGTGGAACCTGGATGCCCATATTGGCTCCTACATATTCTACGAAGATCTTTATCGGTCGAACCGCATAACATCATACATTGTTCCCTTTGTCATCGGTATGTTACTTGCCCGAGATTTGATTGTCGGTATCATCATACCTAGTTCAATCTCGTTACCGGCAAGTCTCTTTACTCGTTCCGTAATGTATCATCGTGTAACTAACGCATTAGTCACATTGCTTGCAAGGCTTATAGTGATGTGCATTACCGAGAGGGCCCAAAGATACCTCTCCAATACACAGAGTGACAAATCCTAATCTTGATCTATGCCAACTCAACAAACACCTTCGGAGACACCTATAGAGCATCTTTATAATCACCCAGTTATGTTGTGATGTTTGATAGCACACAAGGTGTTCCTTCGGTATTCGGGAGTTGCATAATCTCATAGTCAGAGGAACATGTATAAGTCATGAAGAAAGCAATAGCAATAAAACTAAACGATCATTATGCTAAGCTAACGGATGGGTCTTGTCCATCACATCATTCTCCAAATGATGTGATCCCGTTATGAAATGACAACTCATGTCCATGGTTAGGAAACCTTAACCATCTTTGATCAGCGAGCTAGTCAAGTAGAGGCTCACTAGGGACTCTTTGTTTTGTCTATGTATTCACACATGTATTAAGGTTCCCGGTCAATAAAATTCTAGCGTGAATAATAAGCATTTATCATGATATAAGGAAATATAAAATAACAACTTTATTATTGCCTCTCGGGCATATTTCCTTCAGTCTACCACTTGCACTAGAGTCAATAATCTAGTTCACATTGCCATGTGATTAACACCCAAGAGTTTACTAGAGTTAATAATCTAGTTTACATCGCCATGTGATTGACACTCATAGTTCACATCGCCATGTGACTAACACCTATAGTTCACATCGCCATGTGATTGACACTCATAGTTCACATCATCATGTGACTAACACCTATAGTTCACATCGCCATGTGACCAACACCCAAAGGGTTTACTAGAGTAAATAATCTACTTCACATCACCATGTGATTAACATCCGAAGAGTACTAAGGTGTGATCATGTTTTGCTTTGTGAGAGAAGTTTAGTCAACGGGTCTGGCACATTCAGATCCGTATGTATTTTGCAAATTTCTATGTGAATAATGCTCTACATGGAGCTACACTATCTAATTACTCCCACTTTCAATACGCATCCAGATTGATACTTAGAGTCATCTAGATTAGTGTCAAAGCTTGCATCGGCGTAACTCTTTACGACGAACTCTTTATTATCTCCATAATCGAGAAACATTTACTTAGTCCTCCAGTTACAAAGGATAATTTTGACCACTATCCGGTGATCTACTCCTGGATCACTATTGTACCTCCTTGTCAAACTCATGGCAAGGTACACAGCAGGTTTGCTACACATCATGGCATACTTTATAGAACCTATGGCTGAGGCATATGGAATGACTTTCATTCCTCTCTATATGTATCTACCATGGTCGGGCTTTGAGTCTTACTCAATTTCACACCTTACAAATCAGGCAAGAACTCCTTCTTTGACTAATCCATTTTGAACTACTTCAAAATCTTATCAAGGTATGTGTTTTCTGAAAGTCCAATTAGGCATCTTGATCTATTTCTATATATCTTGATGCCCAATATATAAGTAGCTTCGCCGAGGTCTTTCATTGAATAATTCTTATTCAAGTATCCTTTTATGCTATCCAGAAATTCTACATCATTTCCAGTCAACAATATGTCATTTCCAATCATGATGGGAGTGTGAAGGAGCTCCCACTCATTTTCTTGTAAATATAGGCTTCTCCAAAAGTCTGTATAAAACCATATGCTTTGATCACCTCATCAAAGCGTATATTCCAACTCCGAGATGCTTGCACCAGTCCATAGATGGATCGCTGGAACTTGCACACTTTGTTAGCACCTTTAGGATTGACAAAACCTTCTGGTTGCATCATATACAACTCTTCTTTGAGATATCCATTAAGGAATACAATTTTGACATCCATTTGCCAGATTCCACCATCATAAAATGCGGCAATTGCTAACATGATTTGGATAGACTTAAGCATCGCTACGGGTGAGAAAGTCTCATCATAGTCAACTCCTTGAACTTGTTGAAAACCTTTCGCAACAAGTCGAGCTTTATAGACAATAACATTACCATCGGCGTCAGTCTTCTTCTTAAAGATCCATTTATTTTCAATGGCTTGCCGACCATCGGGCAAGTCAACCAAAGTCCACACTTTGTTCTCATACATGGATCCCATCTTAGATTTCATGGCCTCAAGCCATTTTGCGGATTCTGGGCTCATCATCAATTCCTCATAGTTCGTAGGTTCGTCATGGTTTAGTAACATGACTTCCATAACAGGGTTACCGTACCACTCTGGCACGGAACGTACTCTGGTTGACCTACGAGGTTCGGTAGTAACTTGATCTGAAGTTCCATGATCATCATCATTAGCTTCCTCACTAATTGGTGTATGAATCACTGGATTTGATTTCTGTGAGGAACTACTTTCCAATTCGAGAGAAGGTGCAATTACCTCATCAAGTTCTACTTTCCTCCCACTCACTTCTTTCGAGAGAAACTCCTTCTCTATAAAGGATCCATTCTTAGCAACGAATATCTCGCCTTCAGATCTATGATAGAAGGTATACCCAACAGTTTCCTTTAGGTATCCTATGAAGACACATTTGTCCGATTTGGGTCTGAGCTTATCACGTCAAAGCTTTTTCACATAAGCATCGCAGCCCCAAACTCTAAGAAACGACAACTTGGGTTTCTTGCCAAACCACAGTTAATAAGGTGTCATCTCAACGGATTTAGATGATGCCCTATTTAACGTGAATGTAGCTGTCTCTAAAGTATAACCTCAAAATGATAGTGGTAAATCAGTAAGAGACATCATAGATCGCACCATATCTAATGAAGTACGGTTACGACGTTCGGACACGCCATTATGCTGTGGTGTTCCAGGTGGCGTGAGCTGTGAAACTATTCAACATTGTTTCAAATGAAGACCAAACTCGTAACTCGAATATTCACCTCCGTGATCAGATCGTAGAAACTTTATTTTCTTGTTATGTTGATTCTCCACTTCACTCTGAAATTCTTTGAACTTTGCAAATGTTTCAGACTTATGTTTCATTAAGTAGATATACCCATATCTGCTCGAATCATCTGTGAAGATTAGAAAATAATGATACCCGCCGCGAGCCTCAACACTCATCGGACCGCATACATCAGTATGTATTATTTCCAATAAGTTAGTTGCTCGCTCCATTGTTCTGGAGAATGGAGTTTTAGTCATCTTGCCCATGAGGCATGGTTCGCAAGTATCAAATGATTCATAATCAAGTGATTCCAAAAGCCCATCTGCATGGAGTTTCTTCATGCGCTTTACACCAATATGACCTAAACGGCAGTGCCACAAGTATGTTGCACTATCATTATCAACTCTTCATCTTTTGGCTTCAATATTATGAATATGTGTATTACTACGATCGAGATTCAATAAACCATTCACTTTGGGTGTATGACCATAGAAGGTTTTATTCATGCAAACAGAATAACAATTATTCTCTGACTTAATTAAATAATCATATTGCAATAAACATGATCCAATCTTGTTCATGCTCAACGCAAACACCAAATAACATTTATTTAGGTTTAACACTAATCCCGAAAGTACATGGAGTGTGTGATGATGATCATATCAATATTGTAACTACTTCCAACACACATCGTCACCTCACCCTCAACTAGTCTCCGTTTATTCTGCAACTCCTGTTTCGAGTTACTAATCTTAGCAACCGAACATGTATCAAATACCCATGGTTTACTACGAGCACTAGTGAGGTACACACCAATAATATGTATATCAAACATACCTTTGTTCACTTCACCATCCTTCTTATCCGCCAAATATTTTGGGTAGTTCCGCTTCCAGTGACCATTTCCTTTGCAGTAGAAGCACTCAGTTTCAGACTTGGGTCTAGCTTTGGGCTTCTTCTCGGGAGTGGCAACTTGCTTGCCGTTCTTCTTGAAGTTCCCTTTCTTTCCCTTGCCCCTTTTCTTGAAACTAGTGGTCTTGTTTAACCATCAACACTTGATGCTCTTTCTTGAGTTATACCTTCGCTGATTTCAGCATTGCGAAGAGCTCGGGAATCATTTTCGTCATCCCTTGCATATTATAGTTCATCACGAAGTTCTAGTAGCTTGGTGATAGTGACTAGAGAACTCTGTCAATCACTATCTTATCTGGAAGATTAACTCCCACTTGATTCAAGTGATTGTATTGCCCAGACATTCTGAGAACATGCTCACTAGCTGAGCTATTCTCCTCCATCTTGTAGGCAAAGTATTTTTCAGAGGTCTGAAATACCAATTTCAGCTCTTGGAACATCTCATATGCTCCATGGCGTTCAAAACATTTTTGAAGTCCTGGTTCTAAGCCGTAAAGCATGGTGCACTAAACTATTAAGTAGACATCATATTGAGCTTTGTCAAATGTTCATAACGTTTGTATCTGCTCCTGCAATAGGTCTGTCACTTAGCGGTGCATCAAGGACATAATACTTCTGTGCAACAATGAGGATAATCCTCATATCATGGACCTACTCCGCATCGTTGCTACTAAAATCTTTCAACTTAGTTTTATCTAGGAACATATAAAAAACATGGGGGAGCTACAACACGAGCTATTGATCTACAACATAATTTGCAAATACTAACATGACTAAGTTCATGATAAATTAAAGTTGAATTAATCATATTACTAAAGAACTCCCACTTAGATAGACATCCCTCAAGTCATCTAAATGATCACATGATCCAAATCAACTAAACCATGTCTGATCATCACGTGAGATGGAGTAGTTTTCAATGGTGAACATCTTATGTTGATCATATCTGCTATATGATTCACACTCGACCTTTCGGTCTCTGGTGTTCCGTGGCCATGTCTGTACATGCTAGGCTCGTCAAGTTTAACCCGAGTATTCCGCATGTGCAAAACTGTCTTGCACCCATTGTATTTAAAAGTAGAGTCTATTACACCCGATCATCACGTGGTGTCTCAGCACAAAGAACTTTCGCAACGGTGTATACTCAGGGAGAACACTTATACCTTGAAATTATAGTGAGGGATCATCTTATAATGCTACCGTCTTCTAAGCAAAATAAGATGCATAAAAAGTTAAACATCATATGCAATCAAAATACGTGACATGATGTGGCCATCATCATCTTGTGCTTTTTATCTCCATCTCCAAAGCATCATCATGATCTCCATCGTCACCGGCTTGACACCTTGATCTCCATCGTATCGTCATGGTCGTCTCACCAACTATTGCTTCTACTACTATCGCTAACTCATAGTGATAACGTAAAGCAATTACATGGCGTTCACAATTCATACAATAAAGAGACAACCTTAAGGCTCCTGCCGGTTGCCGATAATTTACAAAACATGATCATCTCATACAATAACGTATAACTCATCACGTCTTGACCTTATCACATCACAACATGCCCTGCAAAAACAAGTTAGATGTCTTCTACTTTGTTGTTGCAAGTTTTACGTGGCTGCTACGGGCTTCTAGCAAGAACCGTTCTTACCTACGCATCAAAACCAGAACGATTTCTCGTCAAGTGTGCTATTTTAACCTTCAACAAGGACCAGTCGTAGTCACACTCGATTCAACTAAAGTTGGAGAAACAGACACCCGCCAGCCACCTGTGTACAAAGCACGTTGGTAGAACCAGTCTCATGAACGCGGTCATGTAATGTCGGTCCGGGCCGCTTCATGCAACAATACCGCCGAATCAAAACAAGACGTTGGTGGTAAGCAATATGACTATTATCGCCCACAACTCTTTGTGTTCTACTCGTGCAAATCATCTAGGCATAGACCTGACTCATGATGCCACTGTTGGGGAACGTAGCATGCAATTTCAAAAAAATTCCTACACTCACACAAGATCTATCTAGGAGATGCATAGCAATGAGAAGGGGAGAGTGTGTCTACATACCCTTGTAGACTTAAAGCGGAAGCGTTTAACAACGCGGTTGATGTAGTCGTACACCTTCATGATCTGTCCCGATCTGGTACCGAACGTACGTCACCTCCACATTCAGCACACGTTCAGCTCGATGACGTCCTCGCCTTCTTGATCCAACAATACGGGCAAAGTAGTAGATGAGTTCCGACAGCACGACGGCGTGGTGACGGTTGGTGATGAAGAACAATCACTGCAGGGCTTCGCCAAGCACTACAAAAACTAGACGGAGGATAAACTAGAGGGTCAGGGTTACTGGCACACGGCTTGGTGTATCTTGATCTGTCTTGGGTTCTAGCCCTACCCCTCTATTCATATGTTGAGCCTTGGGGTCGTAACTTGGAGTAAAAGCCTCCACAATGTCGATTTCACTCGAAAGGCAAGAGTCCTTCTCGGACTCGAGGGCCAGACGCCAAGGTTCCCGGCGTGTGGACCCAGATGCGAGGGACCCTAGCGTATGGACCATGGACTCAGCAAAACTTCCTTTTGCGCTTTCCATAAACCTTGTGTGCTTTCCCCTTTGGCCCAAATAAAGTGTCCTCATACCCAAACATTTCAGGAAACATCTAGAACCCCTTCCGGTGAATTCCAGAACCCTTCCAGAGGCCAAACACTATTATCCCATATATCAATCTTTATCTCCAGACCATTCCGGAGTTCCTCATCATGTCCGTGATCACATCTGAGACTCCGAATAACATTCGGTCACCAACATACATAACTCATTCAATACTATATCGTCAAGGAATGTTAAGCGTGCGGACCCCACGGGTTCGAGAACTATGTAGACGTGACCGAGACATCTCTCTGGTCAATAACCAATAGCATAACCTGGATGCCCATATTGGCTCCTATATATTCTTCGAAGATCTTTATCGATCGAACCGCATGACAACATACGTTGTTCCCTTTGTCATCGTATGTTACTTGCCCAAGAATCGATCGTGGTATCATCATACCTAGTTCAATCTCTTTACCGGCAAGTCTCTTTACTCGTTCCGTAATGCATCATCCTGTAACTAACTCATTAGTCACATTGCTTGCAAGGCTTATAGTGATGTGCATTACCGAGAGGGCCCAGAGATACCTCTCCAATACACGGAGTGACAAATCCTAATCTTGATCTATGCCAACTCAACTAACACCTTCGGAGACACATGTCATGCATCTTTATAATCACCCAGTTATGTTGTGATGTTTGATAGCACACAAGGTGTTCCTTTGGTATTCGGGAGTTGCATAATCTCATAGTCAGAGGAACATGTATAAGTCATGAAGAAAGCAATAGCAATAAAAATAAATGATCATTAGGCTAAGCTAACGGATGGGTCTTGTCCATCACATCATTCTCCTAATGATGTGATCCCGTTGTAAAATGACAACTCATGTCCATGGTTAGGAAACCTTAACCATCTTTGATCAGCGAGCTAGTCAAGTAGAGGCTCACTAGGGACTCAGCGTTTGTGTATGTATTCACCAATGTATTAATGTAACACCCCATATGTGATACCTTCCATTTATGGCAATATATGAAACGTTGACTTCATCAATTCCATTCTGGGCTCTTCCTTCATCTCGGGTTTCTTTGTTTTGCGTGTGCGTTTGTGCATTTCATCCATTTCATGTTATCATGTGCATTTTATTGCATTCATGTTATCACTTGCACCAGGTCCCGCTCGCTTCTTCCCGTTCTCCGTTTCGAGTTCTGACACTCACACACGTGCCCGTGGCACCCCCGAGTCCTTCTTTCGTATGTGGCCGTGAAACATTCTCGGAATGAGGCGAGACTTGTCGTGAGTTGTTGTTTTAGTACGTGTAGGCCGCCTATCAAGTTTCATCGTGTTTGGAGTTCGTTTGGTACTCCAACGGTTAACCTAGTGGGCTAAAAGCTCCTCTTCCTTTTGGCCCAAGAACCCCTCCACAACAGCCCACTAACCCAGCACAACCACTCCCATCCTCTCGGTCGTCGGATCGCGATCGTGTGGGCGAAAAATACACCCCATTTAGCCCTTCATAGCTCCCTATGCCTATAAAACATCCTCCGCACGTCCATTTCCGGTGCAAACCCTAGGTTTTTCGTCCTCCGCGCCGCCGGACGTGTCCGCCTCGCGCCGGACGAAACCCGCCGCCGCCCCGCAGCCAGTGGCATCGCGCCACGTGTCCGCCGCCGGCTCCCAGCCTCCTGCGCGCCGCGCGGGCCCGCTGGGCCCGTAGCCGGCCCGCCGGCATGACTCGGCCGCCGCCGCCAGCCCGCATCACCCGCGTCTGCCGCCGCGCGCGTCGCCGGTCCCTGCCGCCGGCGCGCCACCGCCCGTCGCCGCCGCGAGCTCCACCGCCTCGCGCCGGAGCGCGCCCCGCCGCCGGCCTCGTCTTCCCGTCGCCGCCGCCCCGGCCGGCCGCCGCCGCCACCCTGGCCGGCCGCCGCCGCCTCCCGTCGCCTCGGCCGCCGCCGGCACCTCCCGCCGCTGCTGCCGACCGCCTCGCCGGCCTCTTCCCCGCCTCCGGCCGAGCTCCGGCGAGAGCTCTGGTCAAATCCAGATCCACCGGGGGTGGATCAGATCGACCACCCCCGCGAACCAAACGCGCCTCCGTGTCCCGGATCCCTCCGTCCCGCGTTGACTTTCGCGGAGGTAAAAATCCACTAAGTCCCCAGATCCATTAAATTTGTTGCCTCCTTCACCATGTGATAACTTCGTGCTCGTAGCTCCGTTTTGCGTGTATGATATGTCAAAATGTTCGTCTCATCGTGCTCTACATGTTAGTACCAGTTTCATGCATGTTAGAGGTCATCTTGTTGACTCATTCTTTGTGGCAAGAGTGCATGTTGTTGTAACTTGTTGTCTGTGTAAATTTGTTGCCATGTTCGTGAGTTGATAACTTTGTGCATGTTGACCCGATTGGAGTGAATGATTTGTCCAAATCTTCGTTGTGAAATGCTCTACATGATGGTTGCTGTAGCATTCATGTTAGGTGTCATATTGCCATGTTTATCTCTGTTGCAAAAGTGCATTTGGCTGATAAGTTTCTGCACTTGTTATGAGATCATGTTTTGCCATGCTTGTGCTTATTTACCCTTGTGTCATATGAGCTAGGTGTCAACATGAGTTTTGCTCTTGAGTATGTGCTCTACATGATAGATTCATTTTCATGCCATGTTATGTCTTAAAATGAGTGCAACAAGCTTGTTTACATGCCTTCATGTTGTAATTCCTGCCATGCCCAGATTTTGCTAAGTCTGGATAAACTTTTGCACTTTTGCCATGGTGATTGGGACATGATCTAGTATGTGGTAGAAGTAGCAATTTGGTTATTCTTGAAGAGCATGTTATGTATGCTGTTGCCATGCCTTTTGCTTGCATGTTGGCTTGCTGTAACTTGTTGTTTTCATTCTCTCAAGAGGCTATAAAATGTATCTGTCAGCATGTTATCAACAAGTTCAGTTTTGCCGCGAGTGTAGCCAGTGTTCCAAGCATCCTATAAGCATGTTCTTGCTTTGAGTAGCTTCTCAAATATGTCTTCTTGCTATTGGTTACCTTAACTTGCCATGCCATGCTTTGAGTTGAGTTGCACAAGCTTGTAAACATGACATTCCGTTGTAATTCTGCCATGCCTTGTAATTTTCACTAAGTCTGAGAATTCTGTAAATTTATTGCAACTTGCCATGCTTGTTTAATTGTGTTCCAGCAAGGTTTTGGGTGTGTTCAAAGTTCATGCTTGTTAAGCATCATGTCTATTTCAAATCCATGTCCTTTGTCTCCATGTTTGAGTGTTGTAGCATACTTATTTCTTGCTCCAAAGATGCCATGTTGCTGTAAACTGCAGTTTTGCTTGAATATTATTTTGCTTGTCATTTGCAAATCGTGCGTCCGTTTCCGGTGATCTTTATATCGATTTCAACCGAAATATTCCCCTCTATCCAGTGGCTTGCTTGGTTTTCCAAGATGAAGCCTTTTTCCATCATCTTCTCCTTAGGCTCAATAGCATCCTCATGCATACGCACATCATACTCGTATCCCTTGACATGTGTTGCATCATATTGATTGTGCATTGCACCATGTTTGATATTGTGTCGTTGTTGTGTTCTTGTGTTGGGTAGAGCCGGGAGTCGATTCGGAGTTCGAGGTCCCTACCGAGGCTGAGTTTGAGGAGCAAGGTTACGATCCCTTTGTGGAATCAACAGGCAAGATGACCATACCCAGATATCACTACTATCTTTGCCTATGCTAGATGTCTCGCTCTTTAGATATTGCCTCGATACCTATGTCTGTTTGTCAGCCCTCCTATTGTTGCCATGAAACTCTCTAACCACCCTCCTAGCAAACTGTTGTTTGGCTAAGTACGCATCGCTCATCCCCTCTTATAGCGTTGTTAGTTGTAGGTGAAGATTTTGATGATTCTTGCTTCGTGATGAAGTTTTTGGTGGGATATCACAATATATAATCTGTTAAACTAAATCATCTATATATTGGTAATGGGTGGAAGGCTAAGCCTCTTGCTTGGTGTTTTGTTCCACTCATGCCACCTTAGGAACCGATAAACCGGTGTTATGTTCCTTGATTTTGCGTCCCTAACACGGTTGGGGTTTATGGGCCCCCTTGATAATTCGCTCTATTTAAAGCTTTTCCAGCAAGGCCCGACATTGGTTTTACATTGGCCTAACAACTAAAAATTTGCATAGGGACTAGCTATCCCGTGGACTTAATTAACAAACCCCGGGCCAGTGCTCCTCATGAGTGTTGGTCCAACCGGGCAGACTGCAGGGCTGCCTTGGGGAAACCCAAGGTATTTGGTATTTTCTTGTAGGCTGTCCCATCCGGTCGTGGCCTGAGACGAGATACGCGCGGCTACTATCAGGGTGTCGGCACGCCGGGAGGTCTTGCTGGATTACTTTTACCTTTGTCAAAATATCTTGAGCACGGGATTCCGAGAATACTCGGGTCTTCCCACCTTGGAGTTGCAACTCCGCAGATCGTGAGCTTGTGATGGGCTAAGTTGGGACACCCCTGCAGGGTTTGATCTTTCGAAAGCCGTGCCCACGGTTATGTGGCAGATGGGAATTTGTTAAGATCTGGTTGTAGATAACTTGACACCATGTTCATAATACACTACCTGCGTGAGTAACCGTGAGGGTCTCTTTCCAAAGGGGTTCGGGAAGTGAACACTGTGGGGTTATGTTTGAGCGTGAGTAGTTAGGATCACTTCTTGATCAACTTGGCGATTGTTGGCACTTGTTCTCTTCTCGCTCTAAACTCGTAAGTTAGTGCTTAGTGCTGCTGCAACCTTGTCATAAGCCTTTTCCACACCTAAGGCTTTGATAGTCTTGTTACCCGGGAACAGGATTGCTGAGTCCTCTGTGGCTCACAGATTCAACACACACCAGATGCAGGTACCAAGGTTGTCAGAATCGCAATTTTGCATCGGATCAGAGCCCTGATGGTAGGATCGCAAATCATGGAATCTTCACTATCAGGATTGTAGAAACGTAGATTCTATGAACTAAAGTCGTAGAATTAGAGGCGTTGGTTTGGATCGTAAAGTCTTATTATCGCACAACAGAATCGAGATTCTGACAACCTTGGCAGGTACCGTTGAGAACTATACAGGAGATGGGACAGAGTTGTACTGGGAGTTCGACGAAGAGCGTGGACGTTACTATGTGTCTTATCCCAACGATCAATAGTGGCTTCTACTAGGGGCGATCAGGCCTTGTGTTGTTTTATGGTATCTTTCGTTTGGATTTCGTCCGTAGTCGGACTTTGATGTTATTGGATGATGTATGTTAATGTATTTCATTGTGTGACGTGGCGAGTGTAAGCCAACTACCATTTTTTCACTTTCATCCCTGCTTTTACATGAGTTGTGCAAAGATACCATACTTGAGATCATTCTAGTATGCGATTATGTCTTTAAGTCGTGCCTCGACATGTGGGAGACATAGTCGCATACTGGGCATTACAAGTTGGTATTCAGAGCCTTCTCCGACCTACAAGCCCCCACTGATTGATCGAATCATTGACGGTTGAGTCTAGGCACACACAATAAAAATGTTTTTGAGTCCTATATATATCGGAGAGTAGGATTTCTTTTTACTCCTCATCCCTTCATCGCTCTGGTGAGGACTCATGACGTTGTTCTATCTCTTCTACTCTAAAAAATTCACAATTTTTTTTAGGATCACGCGAGTATTGTTTGGATTGTTTCGATATCTTTGTGACGAGAACATTGTTCTTGATGCCTCCTGTCATTTAGGGGTTGTGGCAGTGTCCCGGGGAGTTGAGCTCCGAGGTGTTGTCGTCACAAATGAATTGCAGCGGTTCTAGAATACGTAAGACGGCCGACATCGAAAACTCTTCTATGCAGTTAGTGGTGAGAAAACCCCGACGTCACCCAGTACTGGTGGGATAGTTCGGGAGTATTGCCACAACTTGTATAGCGGATGCGTTTCGAAGGTTCGAGGTAAACAGTTTCTGAGGATGACTGGTTATGTGTTGACGGATGGATACAGCTGGATGTAGGATTAGAGTTGAGTGCGCGGTGCTTCCCTTGTATCCCCAACACCCGATTGCATAACCGGAAACCTTCGGGAATTAATAGGTGGGTTCTTCAAGTAGCTCATAGGCATTCTTCCAACGAGTGCATGGTATGAGGTTTGTCAACATCGAGTGAAGAGGTTTCATGGACGTTGTTCCAATTGGGAGTTGCATCTTAAAGGGTCCTTGGCTATGCTGATCCGGGGATTGCAACACCCTTTGTAACACGTTCCATGGAGCATTCAGCACGAACATGTGGGACGAAGCTTCTATCATGTATTTGTTCCATCTGCACCTTGTTGTTTTTATTTTATCTTTTGTTCTCCCAAGTGGCTTCTCGAGAAGATTGTTGTACCATTTAACTGTGTAATTCATTCATTCGTTTTGTTCGAATGTTCATTGTGAAGACTTATGTTGCAAATTTCTAGCCGTTGATTCAGCTTATCTTTTTGCATCAATGGCTAACGGTTGTCATCATATTCACGATGGCTCACAAGAGGGTTCCCAACCCTAACCAAGAGGGTGAAGAAGAGCGTCCTCCTTCCCTCCTCCTCCGTCTGAGGCATGGAGAGCAATTATGCAAGCGACCAACCAGAACACTCAGATGCTCATGCAGATGATGAAGAACTTTCAAGCCAACCAAGAAAATCAAGACAATCATGGGAACCAAGGCCAAGGCAATCTGTTCAATCAACCCTACTTTGCGACACTGAACCAATTCCTGGCAAACCAACCGAAGTCATTCAGTTACTTTGTGGATCCGCTAGATGCTGAAGACTAGATCACAGACATCAAAAAGCACTTTGAATGCAATAACGTGAGACCTGAGGATTATGTCAAGTTTGCCACTTTCCAACTCAAAGACCAAGCTGCTGATTGGTGGCAACAGTACAAAGATTCCAGAGGTGGACGTGAGATCTCGTGGACTGACTTCTGTAAAGATTTCCGCTCTCACCACATTCCAACCAGTGTCATTGAAGGCATGCGTGAGCAATTCCGCAACCTGAAGCAAGGCACCATGCCCGTCTATCAATAAAATGTCAAGTTCCAGAACCTTGCCCGTTATGCGAAGCAAGACATCCCCGATGCCAAGAGCAAGATTTATCAGTTCCGTGGTGGTCTGAAAGATGAACTCCAACTAGCTCTCACCTTGTTCGAGCCGGATGAATTTGACCAATTCTACAATATGGCTCTCAAGCAAGAGGCAGCTTAGCTCAAGTGTGAAGCCTCCAAAAAGAGGATCAGAGATGTTGTTCACTCCTCCTCGTCCTCTCAAGTGGTTGCCAAGCAGCAGAAGTTCTAGCTACCGCCTCCTCCAGTGACCCGTCCTCCAAACAACAACAAGCACTTAGGTGGCCATGGTTTCTCCCACCCACCCAAACCAAGCAATTAGTCCAAGCCTCAGTTTCAAGCTTCAAGATCAAGTGGTCCTTATCATCAGCCTCTTTCAGAAGTTATTTGCAACAAGTGTGGCCAGAAGGGTCATTATGCAAACAAGTGTACTCAAAGGCGCCTTCTGCCTCCTCCACCTGCCAGCAATGCTATTGTCAAGCACAATCCCAAGCATGCAAGAGTTAACTTGATGAATGCAGCTCAAGCAGATAATTCTTCAGATGTGATAATTGGTAATCTTCCGGTTAACTCAATTCCTGCAAAAGTCTTGTTTGATTCGGGTGCATCACTTTCCTTCATGTCATGTCCATTTTCATCTAAGCACAACATGGGCACAGTGGACTTACCACAGAAGTTATCAATTATTTCTCCGGGCAAAAACATGACTTCCACCTCAATGGCTCCGGACATATCTATTCATATGGGTGATTAAAGTTTTCTGGTTTCTCCAGTTATTCTCGGTAACTCCAACATTGATCTTATTCTTGTGATGGATTGGCTCTCCAAGCATGATGCAAACATTGATCGTGCAAATAAGGAGGTCAAGCTAACTCATCCTGACGAAGACGTGATTATCTTCGCAGCTCGAGATAACACAATCACGCTATTCTCTCTCAATGACAAGGGCGAGATTAATGCCATTTCTCAGATTCCGGTGGTTAATGAATATGAAGATGTTTTCCCTGAAGAGCTTCCAGGCATGCCTCCCCATTGTCAAGTTGAATTTGTCATTGAACTCGAGCCCGGTACCGAGCCAGCATGTCGGCGTCCGTACAAGCTTTCTCCTGATGAGTTGAAGGAGCTGAAGAAACAACTCGATGAGCAAGAACGTATGGGTCTAATCAGGCCTAGTACTTCCCCTTGGGGCTATGGTGTTCTATTTGTCAAGAAGAAGGATGGCACGGAACGCCTTTGCGTTGATTACCGGCCATTGAACAAGAAGACAATAAAGAATAAGTACCCGCTCCCCAATATCAATGAATTGTTCGAGTAGCTCAAAGGAGCAAAGGTGTTATCGAAGCTCGATCTCCGGCTGGGTTACCATCAGATTCGTATCCATGAAGAGGATATTCACAAGACCGCATTCAGAACAAGCTATGGCTCCTATGAATACACAGTCATGTCTTTCGGCCTTGCAAATGCTCCACCCACCTTCCCAAGGATGATGCACTTCATATTCAACCCCTACATCAATGAATTTGTTCTTGTCTATCTGGATGATATCTTGGTATTCTCCAAGAATGAAGAAGACCATGCCAAGAACCTCCGTTTGGTCCTTGACAGGCTCCGTGAACACAAGTTCTATGCAAAGTTCTCCAAATGTGAATTCTGGCTGGATAAAATCCTTTATCTTGGCCATATTATCTCTGCCGATGGTATTTCTGTGAACCCCGAGAAGGTTGAAGCTATTGTCAACTGGGAACCCCCACAGAATGTCGAGCAACTCCGAAGCTTCCTTGGTCTCACGATAGATTCAACACACACCAGATGCAGGTACCGTTGAGAACTATACAGGAGATGGGACAGAGCTGTACTGGGAGTTCGAACTAAGAGCGTGGACGTTACTATGTGTCTTATCCCAACGATCAATAGTGGCTTCTACTAGGGGCGATCAGGCCTTGTGTTGTTTTATGGTATCTTTCGTTTGGATTTTGTCCGTAGTCGGACTTTGATGTTATTGGATGATGTATGTTAATATATTTCATTGTGTGACGTGGCGAGTGTAAGCCAACTACCATTTTTTCACTTTCATCCCTGCTTTTACATGAGTTGTGCAAAGATACCATACTTGAGATCATTCTAGTATGCGATTATGTCTTTAAGTCGTGCCTCGACACGTGGGAGACATAGTCGCATAATGGGCATTACAATTAAGGTTTCTGGTCAATACAATTCTGGCATGAATAATAAACATTTATCATGATATAAGGAAATATAAAATAACAAATTTATTATTGCCTCTAGGGCATATTTCCTTCACTCACGATCGAGAAAGTCATGCTTGTTGAGTCCCTTGCATACAACTTACTTTCCGTTCGTCAACTTGCCCTCATGGGCTTTGCTACTTTCTTTAATATTGATTCTGTGGCCCTGTTGTGGAGCAAGACTCTTAAAGTAGCCTTTGTTGGGCATGTCGAGAACGGTCTCTATGTGGTTAACTTCTCGGAGCGACCCACTAAGACCGCGACATGCCTAATGGCTAAAGTTGACGTGGGGTGACTTTGGCATTGCCGTTTAGCCCACGTCAATATGATATCTTTGCAAAGTATTCTCAAGATCTATAGAGAAGGCTCACCCAAAGGAAAGCTACATGAGAAGGCTCACCCTCTCACTACTATCATCTACTCGATGAGGCCTTTGGAGCTCCTTCACATGGATCTCTTTGGGCCTCCATCCTTTGATAGTCTTGGGGGTAGAAAGTATTGCTTGGTGATTATGGATGACTATTCAAGATACACTTGGGTATACTTCTTCAAGAGGAAGAGTGAGACCCAACAAACCGTCATCAACTTTGCAAATGAAGCTCAACGTCAATACAATGCAAAGATTTTGATGATAAGAAGTGACCATGGCACCGAGTTCAAGAACTACACCTTGGATGAGTTTCTTAGTGATGAGGGGATCAAGCATCAATATTCCGCGCCTTACACCCCTCAACAAAACGGTGTAGCGGAGAGGAAGAACCGGACCTTCATGTACGCAGCAAGGACTATGATGGCGGAGTTCAAGTCTCCATACAACTTTTGGGACAAAGCCATCAACACCGCTTGTCATACATCCAATCGGCTCTATCTTCGCAAAGGCTTGAACAGGACTCCATATGAGATACTTATCGGCAACAAGCCCAACCTCAAGTACTTCCGGGTGTTCGGTTGTAAGTGTTTCATACTCAAGAAAGGTGTTCCTTTGTCTAAATTTGAGGCTAGAGCTCATGAGGGCATGTTTGTTAGTTATGCTACAAACGCTCATGCTTACCGTGTCCTCAACAAGTCCACATGACTCATTGAGGAGACGTGTAACATGGAGTTTGATGAGAATAACGGCTCTCAAGTGGAGCAAAGTGGTACTTTTGATGTAGGTGATGAAATTCCTCCCCAAGCCATAAGAAGAATGGGTATTGGCCATATCCTACCCATTAAGGAACCCCTTGTGGCCAATAGATAAGGATAATGTTCCACTGAAGTGGAACCATTACCAAACCAAGACCCACACGCTTTCGAAGAACAAAGTGAAGGCCCTCAACCTAATGAACAAGACCAAGTGCAAGATCAACCGCAAGATGGTGATGATCCACCAAGTGATGTACAAGGCCAAGTTCCTTCTACCGAGCAAGTTCGAGATCAAGAACAAGCTCAAGATCAATAATAAGCTTAAGACGATGATCATGATGATCAAGTTACCGCTCCTCAACTCTCTCTTGAGGAGAAATTGGAGCGTCGTGCCGCCAAGGTTGCTTCCAAGCTCGCTTCTAGAGAGCATCACATGGATAATATACTTGGAAGCATAACAAAGGGGGTAAGCACTCATAGAAAATTAGCAAACTATTGTGAACATCATGCGTTTGTTTCTTGTGTTGAACCCCAAAAGGTCTATGAGGCGCTCGAAGATCCGGATTGGCTCAATGCCATGCGTGAAGAACTCAACAACTTCGAGCGCAACAAAGTGTGGTGATTGGTGCCAAGGCCAAAGGAGAACCATAATATCATTGGAACCAAATGGATCTTTAGGAATAAGCAAGATACTCACGGGATTGTCATTCGCAACAAGGCTCGTTTGGTGGCACAAGGCTACTCCCAAGTCGAGGGTATCAACTACGGTGAAACCTTTGCTCCTATTGCTCGCCTTGAATCTATTCGTTTGTTGCTTGCTTATGCTTCTCATCATAACTTCAAGTTGCAACAAATGGATGTGAAAAGTGATTTTCTTAATGGTCCTCTTAATGAATTGGTGTATGTCAAACAACCCCCAGGGTTTGAGGATCCCAAATTCCCCAATCATGTGTAGCAACATGATAAGGCGCTCTATGGCCTTAAACAAGCCCCACGTGTGTGGTATGAGCACCTTACCGAGTTGTTGCAAGATCGTTGGTTCGGAATTGGGAAAACCGACCCCACTCTTTTTACTAAGAAGGTCAAAGGGGAGTTGTTTGTATGCCAACTATATGTTGATGATATTATTTTGGTTCTCCTAACAAAGCTTTCAATGATGAGTTTGCCGCACTCATGACCGTGGAGTTTGAGATGTCCATGATGGGAGAGTTGAAGTTCTTTCTCGGGTTCGAAGTCAAACAAAGAAGAGAAGGAATCTTCATCAATCAAGCCAAATACACTCAAGACATGCTCAAGAGATTCAAACTAAGTGATGTCATGCCGGCTACTACTCGAATGCCTACCAAATGCCAACTTGACATTGATCCCAATGGTAAAGCGGTGGACCAAAAGGTATATGGTTCTATGATTGTCTCCTTGCTTTACCTTTGTTCATCTAGACCGGATATCATGTTGAGTGTGTGTCAGGCCCAAGATGCGATTCTATCCCGATCACGTGACACTTACGTGATTGGGGCACAACCGCATTTCGGGCGCTTAGCAAGATGGATATCGTTACATCGTACCATTACATACATACATGGGGGATACCACAATACATACAAGTCACATGAATACAACAACATCAAATACAAAGTATCCGACTACGGTAAACACACCACACGAGACATGGCAATAGAAAAGAAGCATGGCACAATGCAATATGACAATGATGAGCATGGCATATGCAACAAATAAAGGTACAATGCAAAATAAGATGACAAAGGCAAACACACCATCACCAAGAAACAAAACACAGGGATGGCATGGCACTACCAACGAATAACTGACTGACACCTGGCGCACTGGTCTCGGGGTGTCACAACACTCCCCTACTAACAAGAGATCTCGTCCCGAGATGTTAGGAACGAGACGGGAGAGGAAAGAGGAAGAACAAAGTTCCTCGAGGACAAAAGAGCGAAACCAAAGAACCTGAGAGGTTGAGCCACTTGAAAGGAAGAATACACCGAAGATGAACGAAGCTGCAAAGTCTTCGTTAAACAAGATGAGCAAGTAATACGACGAGAATCGAGGAGGTTGAAAGGCACGAAACAAGAGCTGAAGGAACAAGAATGAATTCGAAACCACTCTGGTTGACAGAGATAGAAAAGGAATCTCCACGAAGGAATTCGGGCAGCACTCCGGCTAAAACTGAAAGAAATAGCACATCGGTTGACATGAATGGAATAGGACAAGAACCTGATAAGATGGAACGATACTCGACGAGAGTAACAACACAAGGCCTCCGGAAGAATTGAAATAATGGAATAAAAAGAACGGAGAAGAAGATGACAACTTTCACGATGAGTGAATTGAAAGAGCATCTTAAGGATAAGGTTTGAACGGATTTGTTGAGAAAATCACAACAAAAGAATAAGCTTGTTATGGACTTATTGAATTCATCCCAAAACTTGAGGTGATATTCTGCCGCAACGCAAAGATGGATTAGCTGAGAATGAAGAAAGAAATGCAAAACTCCATTTCAAAGAAATAGGGAGAATTATTTGCATCTCGGGACACAAAAGAATAATACTTGAGCTGCTCCGGAAGAATTAGATGGATATATGAAGAATGCATTTAATCGTGATGAACCACCATGAAGAACTCCGGTAACAAAAGGGTGATGATATAGAAATGACGGATGAAAGGAATAAGATTAAAGCCTTGCGATGATTTAGACGGGGTTCCGTCGAGATAGCCGAGAAAATTGAACTCCGGAAAGAAAAGAATAAAACACCTGAAACTAGAATTTATTCATCAAGAATAAACTCCGAAGGAAGGAATTAAACAACTCGATGAAAAGAATAAGAATTATGTCATGCTTATCCTCCATCAATTAAATTGATGAACAATGGATTCACATACTACTTATTCTCGATGAAATTGATTAAAGAAGCTACAACAAATTAACTTTGGAGCAAGATATATATACTCTACAGCACTCAAACATGGTGACAAGAAGCATGGACATGAAGTAGACATATCCTACAGCAAACAACTCCATTGGAGCATCTCCATAGGAGGCATGGATCAATAGCATACAACATTTTGATCATGACACTAAAAACCTGACAACACTATTTTATAGCAACTTGGGAGCAAGAATTAAATAAGCTACAGCAAGCCATATGAGCAAGTAAGGGCATGAATGGATAGACAACAACATATACAGCAAGGAATGATCAATGGCCACCCCAAAACTAACATGGATTTACCTAGGGCATCAAGCAAACATAGCATCAGGATAAGACAGATTCCAGACTTAGTGAAATTTCACTAAGTGTTAAAACAGTAACATTGTCTTAGCATGTTTGCAAGCTTGTTTAACTCAACACAAACCATATCATGGCATTGAATTGAAACTAGCAGTAAGATGGCATGGTTGTGCTCCTATTCATGTGATGATATTGCTCATATGAAAATCACACAAACCCATATAAAAAGGACAAAAAGGCATGCTATAAAAATAACATGTTCACAACCTTTCTCAAATGACAAAACTAATGATGCCAATTGATTTGCATATCACTTATTCCCGTTGAAAAGATTAAAGAGGGATATATCGCGAATTTGCGAAAATCTTCATGAAACACCGGTAGGATTGGAATAAATGAATGGATTGATATGATAACACCGAAAAAAGAAATCTTGAGGAAACCACCGTAAGAATTAAAGCCGAGTGGAGAAAATGAACGAACCACCAGGAAGAATTAAAATCGAGTGAAGAACGAGAATGATCACCGTAAGGAATGAAATTGAACGATGCAAGAGGACAAGCCATCGTGAAGAATTGAGATTGAGTGAACACAAGAGAATGAATCTCCGGGAAGAATAAAGCACTTGGGGAATTGGATGACGTGAACGAAGAGATCACGAACTGATTAAATGATTACTTGGAGGAAAACACCGGAAAGAATGTGAGACAAACGAAGAGGCATCAATGAAGAATATTTGGAGGACGAAGTTGAAAACTGAGAACGAAGAAATCTTCTGAAATGATGGCCTTCGTAGGAACACAAAGAAAAGAATTCATGAAATACTCCGGAAAATGAAAGGAAGAAAGGTTGAACCATCGATGAAAAGAATTAAAAGCGATCTTGAAGAAGGCATAAGACTGATGGAATCCGTACTTACGTCACACTTGAAAAGAATTTGGGAATACTCCGGGAAAATAGAAGAGTGAGGTAAGATCCTAGGAAAGACCTGTGGGTTATGAGCCCACCGAAGAGAGAACTCCGTTGAAACAAATTGAAAAGGAGATGACGCACCGGACTGATTGAATTAATCGAATGAGATGACAACCTCGAATGAATTAGAACACAGACGAATATCCTGAGATTTCTTCGAAACTCCGAAACAAATAAATGACGAGAGACAAATGAGCAAAGTGAAGCAATTGAGCCGAAGAAAAGAATATGATGAACACCGAAAACTTGAATTGAAACCACCGGAAAAGAACAAGAGGTGAAGAATAATGAACAAGTGGAGAATTCATCGGAGAAGGAAAAATATGAAGGATGACGAACTAGACGAGAATTCACCAGTTGAAATAACTGAGGAAGAATGCAAAGGATTGACACGAGTCGGACAGATACTCGAATACGGACTCCGGTCCCGAGAAGAAAAAGGGTGGGCGGGTGGGAAAAGAAAGAACACAACGGTCGGAAAAACAACATCAGCTGAAAAACTAAGGATTGAACTTGCAAAGAAGAAGAGGGTCGAGTCCACTTGACGAGAGATGCACCAGATGAAAGACTGACAACGCAACGAACGAAAAACTAACCACGATCCTAAAAAAAATTTGAAGAGGAAGAGGAGTAATTCAAAACACCTACGTCAAGATTCCTCACGAGAGCGACGAAGGGGCAGGGGAGTAAAAAGAATTCCTATTCTCCGATATAACTAGACTCCGAAAAAGTTTTCTGCTAGACTCAACAACGGCCAAACTACGATCAATCAAGGGGGCTCCTATGGTCGGTCGAGGCTCTGGTACCAACTTTTCAGGCCCAAGATGCGATTCTATCCCGATCACGTGACACTTACGTGATTGGGGCACAACCACATTTCGGGCGCTTAGCAAGATGGATATCGTTACATCGTACCATTACATACATACATGGGGGATACCACAATACATACAAGTCACATGAATACAACAACATCAAATACAAAGTATCCGACTACGGTAAACACACCACACGAGACATAGCAATAGAAAAGAAGCATGGCACAATGCAATATGACGATGATGAGCATGGCATATGCAACAAATAAAGGTACAATGCAAAACAAGATGACAATGGCAAACACACCATGACCAAGAAACAAAACACAGGGATGGCATGGCACTACCAATGAATAACTGACTGACACCTAGCGCACCGGTCTCGGGGTGTCATAGTGTGGGAATTTGTGCACGGTTCAAGCCTCACATAAGGAAAGCCACTTTGTGGCGGTCAAGCGAATCTTTCGATATTTGGCTCATACCCCAAACTTTGGCTTATGGTATCCTAGAGGAGCAAACTTCAATCTCGTGGGCTTTTCGGATTCGGATTGGGCGGGAGACAAAGTGGATAGGAAGTCAACTTCTGGAGGGTGCCAATTTCTTGGTTGCTCTTTGGTGAGTTGGTCTTCTAAGAAGCAAATTTGTGTGTCTCTCTCCTCCACCGAAGCCGAGTATGTGGCCGCCGGTAGTTGTTGTGCTCAACTTCTATGGATGAGGCAAACATTAAAGGATTACGGTGTCATTTGTGACAAAGTGCCTCTTTGGTGTGACAATCAAAGTGCCATCAAGATTTCTCTGAACCCGGTGCAACACTTCAAGACAAAGCATATTGAGATTCGGTATCACTTCATCCGGGATCACATTTGGCGAGGGGAGAATAATCTTCACTATGTCAACACTCATGATAACCTTGCAGATATTTTCATGAAGCCTTTGGATGAAGCAAGATTTCGTGAGTTAAGGCATGAGCTAAATATCATCAATTTGAGAAATGTTGCTTGAAACTTTCCACACCCCACCACACTCATCATGTTGTCTTGTTTAGGTGTAGGCATGGACAAAGGGGGAGTGTTGTTCTCTCAATGAACTCTCCCTCCCCCATTTATGCATAATTGACCAACTCTTTCACATTCGCCATTGTTGATGGTACTTGTGCTTCAAAGACGAGTTTTGGTCATGGGCCCAAGGATAATTTTTCACGGTTCCATGCCAATTGACTCAAACATAGGTGGCTCCGACCACCGCCCTCTGTTCTTGAGAGGTTTTGGTTCGTGGTTTGGTCCTCGTTGTCTCATTGCTTTCCTTTGAACCTTGCTCGTGGTTAAGCTACTTATTGTGTGTTCTCTCGTGTGTGTCCGTTTGCTTGAAGTATGTATTGCAAAGACCTTCTTGTTTCTTTTTAACAAAACATGCACCTTCTTGGGTTTGCGGTACTACCGTGGCTAGCCACGGTACTACTGCTGGAGGTGGGTGGCTCCTGTGCTTGCACAGATGCACCCACGGCACGGTAGTACCGCTTCCATCGCGATAATATTTTTTTTACTGCCGCTGGAAGAGCGGTACTACCGCCCAGTGTGCGGTACTTCCGGCGGGGCGGTACTACCGCCGTTAGCCGCGGTACTACCGCGCTGTCGAGGCCGTGTGGGGGTTAAGAGAAGGCAGGGGGAGTTCCAACCCCCATACCCATTCATCTCTTCTCCTCACTGCATCTCTCTCTCTCCTACCCAAGAACGGTGCCAGAGGACCTCCCCGGATCTCTGTCTCCGACCACTCTCCTCTCGTTTAACCGGTGGGATCGATCCCCACCTCGCCCTCTTGCCATGGACCTTGGTATCTCCCCTTTTCCCTCTCTCTTTGCCTCGTTTTTGTGCTTCTAGGTTTTGGCAGATGCATGTGTAGTACTTGTGATTTTTTACTAAATCTTTGCAAGAGGAGATTGTTGGAGAGTGGTAGTGCAGTATATATGCTATTTGGTGTGATGCAACAACGTAGTTTTGATCAACTATAGTACCGTTTTACCTTCACATATGTTCTTGGATCTGTTCTTGCATGATCCGTCCCGTGCGGTAGTACCTCCGGGAGCGGTACTACCGTTCCTCTGGAGCGGTACTACCACCCGGAAGTAAAAATTTACTTCTTCTCTAGGCGCGGTACTACCGTGCCAACCCGGCGCAGTACTACCGCGGCTAGAGCAGATGATTTTTTTACTTCCGCAACCTAGTCCAGTACTATCGTTGACTAAAACATTACTTTGTTTTGTCACACCAATCTAATTTCTACTTTGTTTTGTTCTTTGCCTTGGTCTTTGCAATAACCCTTCTCGCTCTTCTCATGTGTTTGTCTTGTGTGTCATAGGTGGTGGCTCCAGTACAGGCGCTAGGCGCTCGAATCCCAGCTGTGACACGAGCTCAAAGCGTATTCGCAACCAAGATGCTCCTGAGGGGTCCAATGCCCCAGAACGCAACCAATATCTCAGCTTCCAAGATCAAGGAGCCAGCTGTCAGCATGGATGAGATGCCTCAAGCAGAGTTTCTAATTCGAAGGAAGCTTAACCCCTACGTCAAGCCTAGATAACTCAGCAGGGGCAATGACTTGTTTTGTACCAAGCAACAATTTCTCATCTATCTAGATGTGATCAAGTCCAAGCAGAACATCTACGTACCCATTCAGTGGATTGACATGTACCATCTGAAGAAGCACCATGCATATTTTGGTGAGCCTCTGGATTTGGTGGAGCAGTTTGGTATTGATTCTGACCCAGAGATTGTGCTCAGTTCTTTGCTTCTGTCCACTTCCACACGGATAAGAAGCAGACCATGACTTGGATGACAAATGGAAAGGGGATGTCTGCTAAGTGGAAGGAGTTCATGGATATGTTGCACGTTCGTGATGAGGGGCTGAATGTGCCCGTTGGTGTCCGCCCGCATGCCAACTCCGAGTCTGCTAACAAGAACAAGCTTCAACCCTTCCTTGTTGATAAGTCTTTACCCAATGGCAAGAAGACTTATGTGCTGAACCAGTTTCTTGACATCATGCACCGGATCTTCCGCAACACTCTTTTCCCTCGCATAGGCAACAAGTACAAGGTGCATTCCTATCTTATGGACATGATGCTTATCTGTGAGGAAGCGCGTCTTCAACAACCTGGACCACTTGATGTCTCTCATATCATGTGGTGTGAGCTTTAGTTCGCGGTGTTCCATCGTAAGGTTCCCATCTATGGGCCTTATTTGCACCTTTCGATCTCGACGACTTGGGAGAAGCTCTTTCTGTGTGAAGATTTTGATGCTCCCAACTGGATTCGCCATGAGCCCATTAGGCTGCGCCGGAAGAACAAGTGGGTTAACACCACCACCTAGGCTGAGGCAGAAGCTGCCCGTATGGATATTGATGTTGATGAGTTTGAGGAGGAGGAGGTGGAGGATAGTTCTGAGGGGTATGCACCTCCCTCTGTCGAGCCATCTTGGGATAAGAAGCTCAAGGCCAAGATGATGGCTCTGTTCCGCATGCAGGCCAAGGGACAATTCAAGGCTCATGTGAACGCCAAGATGGCTCATCATCGCGACAAGGCAATTATGAGGCAGGTTGGTCTTGAGTTTGCGAGTGGCTCCGAGGAGAGGATCACGCATGAGGAATCATGGACCAGACATCACTGCCAGTGGACTGAGTCTGAGGAGGATATTGGAGTTCTCTCTTCATCCCGTGTTGCAGAGGAGTCTGAGGAGGAGGAACACGACTGGTGATTCCTTGGAGTTCTACTACCACCTGTGTCTTAGGTGTCCTCTATGCCTTTTTGGTGTCTTGATGCCAAAGGAGGAGAGAGTGTAGGATTTGCGATTATGTCTCTTTGCTTTCGTTGCTTTCGTTTCGTTGAACCTTCATTGCTTTGGTTTGTGTGCGTGTGAGACCAGGAGACTTATTCTATCATATGGTGTGAGACATATGCCTCAAGCTTATCCTTTATTGCCTAGTATGTTTAGTAACTTGTGAGCTTATCTTATCTTGCGCCCTTTACTTCATGCTCACTTTCTATGCCTTGCTTCCATACTTATTGTCACTTATATTGTTGCAAGGATTGCCTTGTCTATAAAATATAGGGGGAGTGTTGATCCTAGTGTGTGTGTTGTGCAGTCCAAAGCATATCTATAGAATGCACACATCTAGGGGTGGCTGTCTATATTTTATAGATTTTGGGTTTGCTTTTGATTTTTTTATCCCTATGTGCAAATCATGTATTGTCATCAATCCACCAAAAAGAGGGAGATTGTAAGGGCATATTTCTCCGTATGTTGTTTTGGTGATTGATGAAAGTGCATTTGTGGACTAATTGTGTGCGTTGAGCATTTCAGATATCTCATGTCTAGGAACAAGATGATTCGGTGCCCCTCGGAGCCTATCGAAGACGGCGGTTCTCTCCGTTTCTTTTCGGTGGATTTGAGTCATTGGAAAGCCGTACTATCAAGAGGGGGTCCGCTCCGGAAAGGTTAGGGTGGAATCAGCACATACACATCTGTTCCTTTGCACCACCTTTCCTTCGCTTCGATGGAGCACCATCCATTTATCCCTGTCTCTGCAATATGAAGGATGCCAAGTGTTATAGCCTCTGTAGCGTGCGGTAGTACTGCTCAAGGGAGCAGTAGTACCGCAGGGGCTCGCGGTAGTACCGCTCAGGCAAGCGGTAGTACCGCACAAAGCAGTAGTAACGCTCCTCGCGAGCGGTAGTACCGCGCAAAGCGGTAGTACCGCTGCCTCCAGCCCAAGACGCTAGCGCATGCGGAAGTAGGCGCAGAAGTAACTTTTTACTTCCGCCCATACGCCGGTGAGTGGTAGTACCGTGCCGGATTTTTGCATAGCTCCAACCTCAGCGAAAGTTGCTACGGAAGCAATTTATTACTTCACATCGCCAGTTGAGCCCTGCCTTATGGTAGTACCGTCGGGGCGCGCAGTAGTACCGCTCCGGCGGTTCTACCACTTGTTACCCAGTGCAACAGGACCTCATTTGGCGTCTGCCGCACGAGCGGTAGTACCGCAACTCCTTGCGGTAGTACCGCGTGGTTGTGTGGCAGTACCGCGTCTCGCGGGCTGAGTGAGGGGGTAACGATTGGATCTTTTCCCCCACTATATAAAGGGGGTCTTCTTCCCCAAGAAGACCACCTCTTCCCTCCCTAAGCTCCATTGTTGCTCAAAGCTCCATTTTCGCCCGATCTCTCTCCCTAGCCAATCAAACTTGTTGATTTTCTAGGGATTGGTTGACAGGCCCTGATCTACACTTCCACCAAGAGAAATATGACTCCCGCCACTAATCCCTTGCAGATGTTGTTACTATTGGGTGTTTGAGCAACCTGGACGGTTGAGGTCACCTCGGAGCCATATTCCAATGTGGTGAAGCTTCGTGGTGTCGTTGGGAGCCTCCAATTAAGTTGTGGAGATAGCCCCAACCTTGTTTGCAAAGGTTCAGTCGCCGCCTTCAAGGGCGCCATTAGTGGAATCACGACATCTCGCATTGTGTGAGGGCATGAGGAGAATACGGTGGCCCTAGTGGCTTCTTGGGGAGCATTGTGCCTCCACACCGCTCCAACGGAGACGTACTTCCTCTCAAAGGAAGGGAACTTCATTAACATATCCTCGTCTCCATCGGTTCCACTCTTGGTTATCTCTTACCTTTACTTGTGCTAGCTTTTTTGTGTTGTATCCCTTGATTGCTTGTGTGCTTGTTGTTGTTGCATCATATATGTTGCTCACTTAGTTGCACATCTAGACAACCTATTTTGTTGCTATGTTTAATTTGGTCAAGAAAAGCTAAAAATTGTTAGTTGCCTATTCACCCCCCTCTAGTCAACCATATCGATCCTTTCAGAGGCCTGCCATGATTATGGCCACATGCTGGTAAAATCTGGTGTCATTTCATGCATGGCAAGAAGCACACCATGTTCAAAGGTGGTGGTTCGGGTAGGCTGGTGGGTAAGTCTAGATGCACTTTTTTCCACGACGATAAAATGGACCCAAATTTGTTCCACACACTAGCATCACCATGCCAAGCATCATTGATAAGTTTCCTTGAGTTATGAAATTTTATGCATTTTTTAGGCTTTTCCCGGTGTAAAAATCTTAAACTCTAGCCGAACGTGACACAACGATGTCCGAATTCCTTCAAATTTTGCATGGAGGCCTGCCATGAGCATGCCCACATGCCAGAAAAATTTGGTGTCATTTCATGCATGGCAAGTAGCATGCCATGTTCAAAGGTGGTCGTTCGGATAGTCCGGTAGGGCAAGTCTAGATGCATGTTTTCACATCAAGAAAATGGACCCAATTTTTTTCCACACACTAGCATCACCATGCAAAGCATCCATGATAAATTTCATTGAGTTATGACATTTTATGCATTTTCTAGGATTTTCCTCATGAGAAAACTCAAAAGCACTACCCGGACGTGACGCAAAGTTCGTTCAGTGTCCGAATTCCTTCAAATTTTGCATGAAGGCTTGTCATGAGCATGCACACAAGCTGGAAAAATTTGATGTCATTTCATGTATGTCAAGAAGCACATGATGTTCAAAGGTGGGGGTTCGGGCATGCCGGTAGAGCAAAGCCTTTAGTATTTGTAATTTCTGTCAATATCAATCAACATGAACATTTCTTTATATCCGAATCATTTCTTCAAATTTGTCAATAATTTTGTAATTTTAAATTGTGTATGAAAATTTTATAAACATGAAACCTTTTTCAAAATTGTTAATAAATTCCCATATATTGATGTTGTACACAAATTGCAAACCATGTACTTTATTAGAAATTTATAAAAATATTTAAACACAAACAGTTATTAAATTTATGAACAAAAATTATAAAATAGGAACAATTTTTCAAAATTCCGTTGTTTTATATTTTTTAAAAAATATTTAAAAACAATAACATTTTTTTGTTTTATAAAATACTTCAATTTTTAAAACAGATTTTAAAATCAATAATATACGAACATTTTTGTTGAATCGAACAATAAATGAATAGTTTTCCTATTTAATAGATGTTCATAAATTTAACTATATTGATGTCTGCATTTTTCTATTTAAACGAAGAATGTTTGATATATCTATACACTATTTTTAAACTGCGAACATTTGTACTTTATGAAAAAATATAAGTGTGGGCCTTTTCTGAAAAAAAAAGAAACAAAAAAAATAAATAGTGATGAAATGATATATTCAATAATGGGCCGGCCCAGCCGCGAACTGAAGTAGAAGAAAAGATAAAAATAAGTAAATATGGACAAGCATTAGGATGTCTTAGTTGGTTAGCGTGGTCATCCTTAGACCAAGAGGTCTTGAGTTGAGTGATGTTACATGCATTTTTTTCTTTTATTAAAATTAAAAAGAAAGTGAAAAATAACTGACGGCGTCGCGACTCACGATAAAAAAAGACGCCGCAAGGAAAAAAGGGGGGCACATATATGTACGCAACCCGCGTATGAGCGATGGTGAAAAGTCCATCCGACCCTTTAATATGAAGGGGTATGAAGAGATCTCAACCGTCAATGTGTTTAGGGCATCTATCGAAGCAAAAGTGGCATATGTTTTGTTCATGCATGTGGCAATACAAAATGAAACTATAAATTTGTCAGCGGCCTAATACTTCGTAGATGGGCCGTCCAGAGGGGCGCGTCTTGGTCCTAGGCCTAATGGCAAGATACACGAGTGAAGCATCATAAATAGAAGGGGATGGCAACTGAAGACGGGGACAAATGGAAGGGCTTTGGTCTCAACTTGACGTGGTGTCGTCTTCTCCTCTTCCCTGCTGGTCTTCCTTCATGTCCAACTCCATTAGTTAGCTTCCAATTCCTTCATCAATGGCTTGTAATATCTGGAACCTTGCTAGTTGAGTCTAGGTAGTGTTGTGTTGCTAAAAATTGGTATTCAGAGCCAATCGATTCCTCCACGCAAAATTCACACAAAATTTCCCCACCGTGATTGATCTCCAGCCATGTCACGAGATCAGCTTGGGCTGCCCACCGTGATCGAGCATTCACGTCGGTCGAGGACCCGCAGCAGCGTTGCCTCGCCAGGTGGATGAACTAGGACAGGCGGGCACGGCGTCGTGCCGAGTTTGGCGCCCGTATTATAGCCATCGCGTCGCAAGTGGCTTCGAAGGTGTCGGCGGCGATGGCATCAGAGGTGTCGGTAGCCGTTGCAGCAGCTCTACAGGCTGCGCGTGCGGGGCGCCACGAGTACCTCGACCTTGCGCCGACAACCACATCCACCCCAATTGCGTCTGTAGCGGACAACACCGCCTCTGTTCCTGATGAATTCATGGTGGTCTCTGCTTAGATATTGGCATCAGCCTCTGCGCAATAGCAGCAGGAAGATGCGGTACCGTGCCAGGCAATTGAGAACACAGTCGCCAATGTCCTAGCTGCCTGGACGCCCACACATGTTCGACGCAATGCCCGAGCCGCACCGTCCAAGGTCACCGTTGGTGTCGTCCCGAGCTCTGCTACCTTGATTGTCAGGATCCCGATCCTAAGTCATACCGATCTAGCTTGTAACACATCATATCACTTTGAGGCCTCACGCACGGTATCCTCACGGGTGCCACCTTACCTGGCCCGGAATCGTTTGTGCATTTTGACACACGTATATGATAGTGTCGCTAGCATCCATATGACAGAGAACCCGGGCCGACATGGCTAGTTATAAATCAAAAGTGGCACTAAATTATAGAGACAGGCATCCATGACCCAACAACGAATGTGTCGGTCATCAACGTATGAACCCAAGTTGTAGCAAGCTACATGGACTTATAAGAACAACGCGTGACATTTCCCCTAAGGGACAGACACAGGAACGAAGAATGACACATGCCGGCCAGCCTACGTGTTCCGGAGCAGTAGCAAGCTACCAATACTCAGTGGAAGCACTAGGAGGCATTTCCCTGCAAGATAGGCTACCAAAGGCAAACAACTAGGTGTCGGATCCCACACATACCAAGCATTTCAAACATACACACAATATGCTCAATATGTGCAAATACAACATTGCATCACAACAGAACTCTATGACTCAAAGTACTTTATTTAATAGGCTCCGAAGAGCCATACATAACATATCCATACAGATAGGGGTCACATGACCCAACACTCAAGTCTTACAAGCATACAAGCACAAGCGGAAACTAACATGTCTGAGTACAGACAACTTGGAAATAAAACAGGCTTGGTGTAGCCTGACTATCTACAAGGCCCTTCACAAGCTCAGGATCTCCGTCTGGGTAGCAAGCTACTCGTCGACGTCAACGTCTATGTAAAACCCATCAGAAGGGGCAGGGTTCTCCTCTGCAACAATTATTAAGCAAACATGAGTACAAAGGTACTCAGCAAGTCTTACAACAGAACCTATCATATATGCATCATTATCAACAAGGGTAGTGGAGCTCATAGCAGCAAGCCGGCTTTGACCCTTGGCTAACCTATACTACAACTCTCAGCAGATTGCAAGATAAGACTACGTACACAAGTCCTCTACTCCCCACAACAATACACCATCGTGGATCCTCTTCCGTCATCCTACGGAAGGGCCATCCACGGCACCCATACTTGTCTTGAGACTTTTAGTAGTATCCATCAACTTGTCTATGAACTGTATAAGCAACCAAGTGGTCCGTACCGCAAACAACGGCTATTCGAATAGATTGGTAACCCTGCAGGGGTGTACTTCTTCACACACTCTTCCACCACTTATCGCGTTTTACTCGACATGTATTAGGCAACCTTCAAGCGGAAGCCCAGCAAGGGTGTCAGCCACGACCTGACTAACCACACAAGTCCCTAGTCCATGTTTATCGCCTATTTGGGTTCCATCCGGCCGGGGTGTCGCTCACGGCCCCAAACGATGTGTACAGGGTTTCCGAGTCACCAAACGGACGACTGGTACACCATGCCACGTACCTGCCGCATCACAGCCCACCCCGAGGGTCAGCGCTGCGCACGACCACCAGTAAACTACAAACACCAGAAACTAGTTGCAACTCCTGGACGGAGGACAAGGGCAGTTAATAAGCTGAGAGGGTCCATTGGTTTCGGGCCCAATGCATGGTAGTAGCTAAAACTTGAACCACACATACAGATCTCAGGTCCTAAGGACGGTTCCAATGAAACAACCCACCATGTACTCCTACATGGCCTTTCATCGATACCTTTACCAAACATGTTCCACACTTCCCTCTCTTTATTGAGCATGATCATTTCACTCTGATCCATCACCCAGATGAACCAGACCTGACACAACTCTAAGCATAACAGGCAACATAAACAAATAGCATGGTGGAACACACATTACATGGCTCAGTCAACTCCTACACATGCTAGTGGGTTTCAACTATTTACTGTGGCAATGACATGTCATGCAAAGGAATAGGGTTCAACTACCACAGCAAGTAGCAGTTCACACGTTGTTGCCTTAATGCAGTAAAAGAGAGCAGGAGCGAGAAGATGGGTTTGTATCGGAATGATCAATGGGTTGCTTGCCTGACAGATTGGTTGTCGGGTACTGCTCTTCAGTTGGATACGCAGTTGTATCCTCGGGAGCAGGACCTACCACGGAGAATACCGACGATACAATCAATATACAAACAAATGCAGCAATATGATGCATGCTCATGACATGGCAAGATGAATGTGTTTTGGGCTAATGCAACTATAAACATAAGGGTGTGAGCCCATTTGAACCAAAGATTCAAATTTATACGCAAACTATTATTTATTAAAGTGCATTATCATGTTTTGATGTGAACAGCAAGATTAACTTGCTCAAACATGCATGAAACCAATGCCATTTGAAAGATTGGATTTTTCTGATCAATTTTCGTATATAAATCTTTTCCATCTGAGCTACTGTTGAATTTATATGATTTTTTGAAGTTTAATGCATTTGCTGGAATTTTCTGAATTGTTTTAAATCAAATAATCCCAGAAAAGCATTTACTGCGTCAGCATGACATCATGCTGACATCAGCAGGTCAACAGACCTGGTCCAGGTCAAACCTGACTGGTGGGTCCCGCGTGTCAGTGTCATTAACTTAACTAATTAAACTAAAGTGTTAATCTTAATTTAATTAGCCGCCTGGGCCCACCTGTCATAGACTCCAGGGGTCAACCTGGGCCCACCCGTGGTCAAACGGGGTCAAAATGACCGGCGTTTAGCCGCCGGCGAGGCCAGACGCGGCGGTGCAGGGCGGGATTCGTGCTTCGGCGACCAAATCAACGGCGGAGCACGTCTACGTGATGCTGGGGGAGTGCCGCATCGAGTGGTGGTGGTGGTTGGCCTCGGGGTCGCTGGAAAAGGCGCCGACGATGACCTTCGTGATACGTCTCAAACGTATCTACTTTTCCAAACACTTTTGCTATTGTTTTGCCCTCATTCTTGCATGATTTGAACTAAACTAACCCGGACTGACGCTGTTTTCAGCAGAGCTGCCTGTATGGTTTTATTGTGTGCAGGAAAATGGATTTTTAGGTGTCTCAGAAAATTCCAAGAAAAATCACAGAAAATCCACGCACCCGAAGGGCCATTGTGCCAAAAGTGGGGCCAGAGGGCAGCCAGGGGGGCCCCAGGCGCCCTGCTAGCACGGCCCCACCCCTGGCCGTGCCAGGAGGCCGCCTGGGAGGGTCCTCCCCCCTCTGGTGCCCTACCTTGGCTCCTATTTATTCCCGTGGCGAGGAAACCCCCAGAACAGAAGTCGTTTTTCCAGTTTCCATCGCGGAGCCGCCGCCACCCTCTGTTCTTCTTCGGGAGGGCTAATCTGGAGGCTGATTTAGCCTCCGGAGAGGGGAGATCGTCGCCATCGTCATCATCATCACCACTCCATCGTCCCTCCATGACTTCTCCTTCCATGTGTGAGTAATTCCCTGCTGTAGGCAAAGGGGATGGTAGGGATTGGATGAGTTAGATCATGTAATAGTTTATCAGATTGTTGGGGGCATGTTGCCTATCATCTACTTTGGTGTTTATCATCTTTGCTTCAACTTGTTGCTCTTAATGCTTGTCACTTTGGGCCCGAGTGCCATGTTTTCAGATCTGAACCCTATGTGTTTGCATGAATATATTTGTGTTCTTGATCCTATCTATGAGTTGATTGCACCTATTATGGTCCGGAACCGGCGATCCCAAAGGTGACAGCTTGGGACACCAAAGGGGATGGTCCATAATTTGAGGATTCCATGTATCCATTGAGTTTATTGCTTTGTTCCGGTGCTCTTTGACAGGAGCACCTTAATCTCCATAAGTTCCATTTGGCCCCGTTCGTAGCGGGATGGTAGGACAAAAGATGTTGTGCAAGTTCTTATTGCAAGCACGTACAACTACATGTGGGATACATGCCTAATGTTTGATATTTGCCTAGATGATCATTACTTTTCTGTGTGCCTTGCCCCAAGTTAGATTCATGATGTATCTCATCCATGCAGCGCCCAACCATCCATATCCCTAGCCTACAGTGTTTCAATCCTGCTGGTTATTAGTTGTTACTTTTGCTGTTTACTTTTGTTGTCACCACCATCACTATCATATCACCGTTACCACTTATCTTTTGTTGCAAGTAATTATATTTCAGATGCGGTTGAATTGACAACTCAACTGTCAAAGCTTATAAATACTCTTTGGCTCCCCGTGTGTCGAATCTATAAATTGGGTTATTCTTACCCGCGAAGACTATCTCGATCCCTTACGGTTGAGGGTTATTAAGTATCGTTTTCTGGCGCCGTTGCCGGGGAGCATAGCAATATTTACAAGTCTACTTGAAGTATCCTACCTGCTGCACTTCATCCGCTATGGGTAAGAAAGGAGACCTAAAGGTTCCGATCTTACTATCCACTACAAGAAGAGGTACTGTTCTGAACACTAGTGCTACACTTGATTCACCTTCTGTTATGAGTAAGTTTGCCTCACCACCACCACATGATGCTTCTACTGAATCTGTTACTATGTCCGATACTTTTGATGATGCTTCTAATACTCTTGATGATATTGGTTCACTTGGTTATGCTCTTGAGAAACAGATCGCTGCTGCTGCAAAAAAAATCTGGAATTGAAATTCCTGTTACTCGCTACCCTATTGGTGGAACTTATGATTATCCTGATTTGAGTAAACTCAAGGAGAGACTCCTTGATGATGATTACATTATGCTTGATAATGATTTATGTAGGGAACTGATAGAGTTTGCCGACTCTGACCCTGAAGCTATTAAGAAGCTGCTTGAAAAACACTCCTTGAAGAACAAGACTGTTCCTGATCCTGAATTTGTTACATCTCCTATATGCATCAATGATCCTGATTATGATTTCTCTATTGATCTTTCACTTATATCTATGGTTGAAGCTGACCTCTTTTATGGCAGAGAAAATGATGATGCTATTGCACACCTGACCAAACTCACTGAGTTGGGTGGCTTGTTTACCACGAATGAAAAGATACGAAACTTTTATGTGACTAAGCTCCTTCCTTTCTCTTTGAAGGAAGGTGCTAAAACATGGTATGATGCACTACCATGTGGTTCCATTAAGAGTCCTCAAGACTTAGCTCACTCTTTTGTGGATAAGTACTTTCCTGCTCATATGCAACATGCTGCTTTACAAAGAATTTATAACTTTAAACAGTTGCAGGATGAGCACCTCCCTAAAGCTTGGGGGAGGTACTGTAGTATGATCCAGGCTAGACCAGGACATGGAGTCCCTAAGAATGAATTAATCAATATATTTTATGCTGGTCTAACTGATGAATCCAGGTCCTATTTGGATAGTTGTGCTGGTTGTGTTTTCAGGAAAAGAACACCGGACGATGCAGAATAATTGATGGGCAGGATTGCCAAAAACCATGAAGATTGGTCCGTCCCTGAACCACCTCCACCACCAAAGAAGAGGGGCATGCTTGTTCTAAGCCCCGAAGATATGCAAGAAGCAAAGAAGTCTATTAAAGAGAAGGGTATTAAAACTGAAGACGTGAAGAATCTACCCCCTATTGAGAAGTTGTGTGAGCCTACCACTCACCCTCCTATGGTAGAGGTACACTCTCTTTTAGATTTCAACGCAAGTGACATCCCTCATGGTAAGCCTCCTGGTCAATGTTTAGATGAGCTTGATAATTTTATTATGAAGCAAAGTCATTTTAATGAGAGGATACAAAGTCAATTGCATGATAATTCCCTTGCTATCAAAAGTTTGCTTGATGTTCTAGGTAGAACAGTTAATGATGTTAAATGTCTTGTGAAGCATTTTCATATGGTTCAAACTCAGCTTGAACAAATTTCTAATGTGCAAAAAGATTTGCTTGCTAACAATACCAAACAAGATGATTTACAGGCCTTCGGGATTAAGACCCGAGGAGGAACTAGCACTCAAGATCCTCTCTATCCAGAGGGGCATCCGAGGAGAATCGAGCAAGATTCTCAAATGCAGGAAGAAGAAATTGTGGCTCTCCAAAGAAGAAGAAGAAGAAACACAAGGAGGCTGACAATTCCAATGATCCTATTACAAGTGAAGAGCCAGCTGTTGATCCCAACAGTATATCTACCTCCGATGCTGAGACTGAAGACGGTGCCGAACCTGAAGATAAGGATAAGGAGAAGAATGATCCGCCTGAAGTTCGAGAAGAAGAAGCACGTGACAAACGCAAGAAGTACACTAGAGAAGACTTCATTGCAAGAAGACATGGGAAGGAAAGAGAACCATGGATACAGAAACCCATGCCCTTTCCAGGTAAGTCTCTCAAATCTAAAGAGGAAGAGCATTACAATAAGTTTTGTGAGTGGATGAAACCTCTTTTTCTTCAAATCCCTTTGACTGATGCTATTAAGTTACCTCCCTATTCAAAATATATGAAAGATATTGTTACTAATAAAAGAAAAGTTCCTAATGAAGCAATATCTACTGTGCTTGCTAACTACTCTTTCAGTGGAAAGATTCCTGAGAAGCTTGGTGATCCAGGTATACCCACCATTCCTTGCTCCATAAAGAATAATTATGTCAAAACTGCTTTATGTGATCTTGGAGAAGGAGTGAGTGTTATGCCTTTCTCTCTTTACAAGAGGCTTTGTTTAGAGAAACTAATTCCTACAGATATCTCTCTTCAGATGGCTGGCAAGTCAACAGCCGTCCCGATAGGTATTTGTGAGGATGTTCCCATAGAAGTTGCTAATTGTTTGATCCTTACTGATTTTATCGTGCTTGACATGCCCGAGGATGGGAGCATGTCCATTATTCTTGGTAAACCTTTTCTTAACACCGCAGGTGCTATTATTGATTGCAATAAAGGAAAGGTTACTTTCAATGTGAATGATAAAGAACACACGGTGTATTTTCCAAAGAAGACCGACAAGAGGCATGGCCTCAACTCTATAGAAAATATCGAGACCGTGAAGATTGGAGAATGGGATTGTCCACTACATGTGCACCACAAATACAAAACTATTATGGTGGGGACAATGTCCATTAAAGTAAAGGTGCAATGATCACTTCGTAAGAGGTGGGACTTTTTGCTCTATATATCGCCGGTTTGTTGGTAAGACTTGATCAACCTTACTAGTGAGCATGTTTTATATAGGTAAAAAGTTGAGCTTGTTATGTTTTCATTTGTTTTAGCTTTTGTTCTCCTTGCTGTACCAAGTGTTTGTGTTTTGAAGCTTCACAATTCTAATCACTGCTTTAAGTTTTGCAGCTTTTTGAACTTCGAAAAATTTTCAACAGTGAAGTTTTCAGAAAAATTCCAGAAAAATTAAAATTAAAATTTCCATGCCGGGAGTGACCCAGAGGCACCTGGGGCTGACCAGGGGGCCACCAGTGGCCCAGGCGGCCAGCTGGCGCGGCCTGCCCCCTAGCTGCGCCCATAGGGCGCCTGGGGCCCACAGGTCCCGCCTCCAGGTGAGTCTTCTTCCTCTCTCTCTCTCTTTCTCCCCAAAAACACGAGTTCTGCACCTGTTCTTGCGTACTTGCTGTTCTTGGAGGCAATTTTCGATCTCTCTCTACAGCCTATCATTCGAGCTGAGATTTTGAACAAATACTCCCTGGTATGTAACTCCTCCACCCCTACAATTAGATTTTTGGTTGGTGGCTTCATTTGTGAGTATTTAGTAGTTCTTGGTGCTGTGTAGATGAGCTTGCATGCATGTGTAGAAATTTATTTTCCAAGTTTTGATGCAAGTTTATGCCTTAGGTAAGTGAGTTGAGTAGTTTGCCTTAACCCACTTTGTTTAAATCATTGTTTTTGTAATTTGTCAAAAATTTCAGAAATGAGTTTGTTAGGAAGGGCAAAGGGGTGGCTTGAGAAGAAGAAGCCCGCGCGCTCCGATCGAGTTACTAGAGCCGCAGCTTCACCCTCGACTGCTAGGGTGAGCTACAATGAAGATCATGTGCCCCTAGAGTTGTTGGAAGACACAAATCCAGCACGTGTGATGACGTTCCCATGTGATGAATTCCTTGAAGCTGCAGGAATTAAGGATGAGTTTTATAACCTTTGTGCTAATGCAGGTCTGACACGGCTCGTCACGTGCCGTGTTGCTCAGTATCAAAAACTCACCTCCGGTTTCATTAACAGTTTTAGATATAACCTTGATATTGGTTCTATTGAGTTTAAAATTTACAATAATCTTTTGACCATGCCCTTGGAAAAGTTTTGTGAAATAATAGGTGTGCCAAACGTTGGGCGGACGGCGAAGATGACCTCTCAGCCCTCCGAGCTAAGAACCGTCTTCAACTCTCTCTGCAGCATGGATACGAGGGATATTCATCGGTCAAAAATCTCCAGCATCTTATTCCCTCACCTCAGGTATTTTGCGTATTATGTTGCTAGAGGGGTGTTAGCTCGTGACAACACGAGCAACATTTCTGCACCGGATATTGCTATCCTGGCAACCGCCCTCTCAGGGAGGTTTGATTATAATGTGGGTGCCTTAATTGCTCGACGCCTTGCTATGAACGGTAACAAGGGAGATTTATTTGGTGGCGTTTATGCCACACTTATCTTAGAGTATCTTAAAGGCACCTCACACCCTGATGATAAGCCTTTTACTTATTTAAGTTTTGATCTTGCTGCTATGAAAAGGCATAAGTTTGTTACCATGACTTCTGAGTTTGGTAACCTTGTTTATATCTTGCGTTTCGGAACTACCGCGGAACGCAAGATCCGTCTACCTGCACCTCTTTTGTTTGATTTTTCTCGCAGAAACGGATGTTCCTTTGATGTTATCCAGTTCGATGAGTTCATGGTCCAGCATCAGTTTCATAACCCCATGGAGGGGGTTGTGCCCGACGAGGAGGAGCACGGTGAGTTACCACCTTTTCAGGGGGAGACCGTCACCCAGTTCGGTGAAGGGTCTTCCTCTGCTTGGAGTGCGGACCCTTCTTCGTGGGAGGATCCGAGGATTTCGGTGTACGCGCCGGAATCCTTATACGACCCTTGGACTCACCAGTACCACCCCGGAGCAGGAGGCTCCTGGGGGCAGTAGCTACTACCAACTTAGGCCAAAAGCCTAAGCTTGGGGGAGTACGTGCCCTTCTCACTTTTCCATTGTATTATCCGTTTTATTTTTGTTCGCTTTGATCTTTTCGAAGTTTTTGCCCGTTCTTCTTTGTTCTTTCTTTGCAAAAACAACAAAAAGATTTTCTCTTTCTTTTGCTTTCGTTCAACCTTTGAAAAAACCCAAAAAGATTTCCTTTCTCTTTTTAGTTTGCTATGTTTTCAGAGTTCAGCTCGAGTCCGTGATGGCATTTAATTATATTTCCTACGTTCGATCGTGCAAGTGACAAGGCAGTAATGACGAAGATCGACGGAAGGGGAGCAACAAGGAAAATCGGTATGAACTCTTCTTGTTTCTACTTTTGTACATATGCCTGTACTTATGATCTAGAGACCAGCTTGTAGCGACATAGTGCTATGTTTACAATGCTTTCCTAGTGGTTCATGCTTTCCTTGTGGCTAATCTCAAATAGCTAGAGTATATAATGTGTTATTGAAATGATTTACATGCATTGCATTGTTCATGGTTTGGCATACTAAGGTGGTATTTCCCTTTGGAGAATTCTTGGATTGACTTGGCTCATGTTTACACATGTTTCAGACTAAAAAGTCTGCTTTGCCTTGATGATCTTTGAGTTTCAGAATAGTTATATCACTTTCATGCCCAATTCATTGTTGCTTTGTCGCTCTGCATGATTATGACCGTTATTGCTCTCTAGTTGGTCGCTTCCCAGTCTCTTGCTAGCCTTCGCTCGCACTAAACGGATTTCTGCTTGTGCATCCAAATCCTTTCAAACCAGTTATTCCTTATGAGTCCACCATACCTTCCTATGTGGTATTTACCGGCCATCCTAACGAAGACTTTCTTGTACCATCTCGAAATGATTCAAATTTACTCCTGTTCTGTGCCTCTGTTTTAGCTCATGAGGAAGTGATGGGCCTCTAACCCCTCGTTGGTTACCCCAAGTAGAAGGTGTAAGATGCAGTGTTGTGGAAGTTTTTCCCTTAGCAAAGATTCCAAGGATCGAATCCCCAGAGACTCCTAGGTTCAACAAGTAGGTGTCAACTGCTAACGGCGCCGGATTAGCAATCAACGTGGACCTGCACACAGATACAAATAACTTTGCTCCCAACGAGTACAGAGAGGTTGTCAATCCCTCCGGCCTTGTAGTTCACAAAGGATTAAATGCAAATGATAGTAGTGATAGATAATGTTTGCAATAGTAAGTAATAGCGAAAAGTAAATAGCGGATGTGATCAATGATGGTAATATGGACCGGAGTCTCATGATGTTCACTAGTGATGTCTCTCTCCCAAAAGACGATAAAACAGCTATGTGAGGTAAACGAATTACAGCTGGGCAATTGACAGGACCACGAACGCAAACCAATGCTGACTACATTGCAAGAAAGGTTGAGGCTCAAAGCATGGGCGGTACGCCAAAGTAAGTAGACCGAAATCCATCAATATCTACCACTAATCATCCACCTTGAGATATCTATCCAGAACATCTCGCTGGTATTAAGTTGCGAGTCCCACCCATAGTGTAAACTCAATGCAACAGACAACTGCATTAAAAGAAATTTGCATAAAGTAAACAATCCTTGCACCCGCGGGCACAAGCACCGTTGTTTTCCCCCTTGTGGCAACAGTACATCCCCTAGACTCATGTTTCTGTCACTCAAGCTAGTCATCGAGGGGCATGAACCCACAATCAAGCATAACGTTCCCTCTTGGAGTCACTACGTATTACTTGGCCAAAGCAATAAATAACAACGGAGAACATGCAAGAATTACTTATGAACATAAATATAAAAGAGATAGATCAAATATATTACTCAAGAACAATCTGAACATAATCTTATAATCCATCGGATCCCAGCAAACTCATCATAGCAACAGCATAAGGATTACATATGTGCCTCGATCATGTAGGGCAGCTCACGAGGACTAATTAGTGAAGCACAAGAACGGGAGGAGAACATCACATAGCTACTGGTCATGGACTCATGGTCCAAGGGAGACTACTCACAACTCATTTGGGAGGCGTCCATGGTGGTGGAGAGGCTCCCGATGGTGATCCTCCCCTCCGGCAGGGTGCCGGGAAGAGTTCTCCTGGTGCTCCCGATCTTGGAAGCGGCGGCGGCGGCGGAACAGAGATGAGATCGTGAAAAAGAGTTCCCGTCCCAAGGGTTTCGAAGGACGCTCTAAATATATGCCGAAGGGGGGCACCAGACGGGGCTCGGGGGGCCCAGGCGCCCCCCCGACGCGGCCCAGGGGGGGGGGGGCGCCGCCAGGGCGCCTGGAGCCCTGGTGGCCCCCCCGGCTGTCCTTCGGGCGCAAGGTAGGTTCTGGAATGCTGATTTTTTATATAATTTCTTTGGATTTTTCCTGGCAGTTCTCGTAACGTGAAAACCTGAAATACAAAAACAGCCGAAAACAGAAACTGGCACCGGGGTGCACTGGATTAGTAGGTTAGTCCAAATATGATCAAAAGTGAATGGAAGTGTATACATATCATAGCAATATCACCCAAAAGTGGCATGGAGCAAGCAGAAATTATAGATACGTTTTGGACGTATCAACATCCCCAAGCTTAATGCCTGCTCGTCCTCGAGTAGGTAAACGATAACAAGAATAATTTCTGTGGTGACATGCTATTAACCATATAGGACTTTTTGAAGGAAATATGCCCTAGAGGCAATAATAAAGATGTTATTTGTATTTCCTTATATCATGATAAATGTCTTTTATTCATGCTAGAATTGTATTAACCGGAAACTTAGTACATGTGTGGATACATAGACAAAACAGTATGTCCCTAGTATGCCTCTACTAGACTAGCTCATTGATCAAAGATGGTTATGTTTCCTAGCCATAGACATGAGTTGTCATTTGATCAACGGGATCACATCATTAGGAGAATGATGTGATGGACAAGACCCATCCGTTAGCATAGCACTATGATCGTTTTGTTTAACTGCTATTGCTTTCTTCATGACTTATACATGTTCCTATGACTATGAGATTATGCAACTCCCGAATACCGTAGGAACACCTTGTGTGCTATCAAACGTCACAACGTAACTGAGTGATCATAAAGATGCTCTACAGGTGTCTCCGAAAGTATTCGTGGTGTTGGCATAGATCAAGATTAGGATTTGTCACTCCGAGTGTCGGAGAGGTATCTCTGGGCCCTCTCGGTAACACACATCACAATAAGCCTTGCAAGCAAAAGACTAATGAGTTAGTCACGAGATGATGTGTTATGGAACGAGTAAAGAGACTTGCCGGTAAACGAGATTGAACTAGGTATAAAGATACCGACGATCGAATCTCGGGCAAGTAACATACCGTTTGACAAAAGGAACAACGTATGTTGTTATGCGGTTCTGACCGATAAAAGATCTTCGTAGAATATGTAGGAGCCAATATGAACATCCAGGTTCCGCTATTGGTTATTGACCAGAGATGAGTCTCGGTCATGTCTACATAGTTCTCGAACCCGTAGGGTCCGCACGCTTAACGTTTGATGACGATCGGTATTATGAGTTTTTGAGTATTGATGTACAAAGGTAGTTCGGAGTCCCGGATGAGATCACGGACATGACGAGGAGTCTCGGAATGTCCGAGACATAAAGATTGATATATTGGACGGCTATATTCGGACACCGGAAGTATACCGGAAAAGTTTCGGATTTATCGGGAATGCCGGAGGGGGTTACCGGAACCCCCTACGAGAGGGGATGGTCCATAGTGGGCCTAAAGGGTGAGAGAGAGGCAGCCCATAGGGCTGGCCGGCGCCCCCACCTAGGAATCCTAGTTGGACTAGGATTGGGGGGCGCCACCTCTCCTAATCCTTTCCCCCTTCTTCCTTCCGGTGAATCCTACTAGGAATAGGATTGCAATCCTATTCCTAGTAGGAGTCCCCTCCCTGGCCGCACCATAGGAGTTGGCCGGCCCCTCCTCCCTTGCTCCTTTATATACGGGGGCAGGGGGGCACCCAAAGACACACAAGTTGAATTGTTTAGCCGTGTGCGGTGCCCCCCTCCACAGAATCACACCTCGGTCGTACCGTCGCGGAGCTTAGGCGAAGCCCTGCGCCGGTGAACACATCATATCCGTCACCACGCCGTCGTGCTGACGAAACTCTCCCGTGAAGCTCAACTGGATCAAGAGCTCGTGGGACGTCATCAAGCTGAACGTGTGCTGAACGCGGAGGTGCCGTACGTTCGGTGCTTGATCGGTTGGATCGCGAAGAAGTTCGACAACATCAACCGCGTCACTTGACGCTTCCGCTCCCGGTCTACGAGGGTACGTAGACACACTCTCCCCTCTCGTTGCTATGCATCTGGTAGATAGATCTTGCGTGATCGTAGGAAAATTTTAAAATACTACGTTCCCCAACAGTGGCATCAGAGCCAGGTCTATGCGTAGATGATATGCACGAGTAGAACACAATGAGATTGTGGATGATACTAGTCATACTGCTTACCAGCATGTCATACTTTGCTTCGGCGGTATTGTGAGATGAAGCGGCCCGGACCGACATTACGCGTACACTTACGCGAGACTGGTTTCACCGTTACGAGCACTCGTTGCTTAAAGGTGACTGGCGGGTGTCTGTCTCTCTCACTTTAGCTGAATCAAGTGTGGCTACGCCCGGTCCTTGTGAAGGTTAAAACAGCACATACTTGACGAAACATCGTTGTGGTTTTGTATGCGTAGGTAAGAACGGTTCTTGCTAAGCCCGTAGCAGCCACGTAAAACTTGCAACAAACAAAGTAGAGGACGTCTAACTTGTTTTTGCAGGGCATGTTGTGATGTGATATGGTCAAGACATGATGAGTTATACGGTTTTGTATGAGATGATCATGTTTTGTAAAGTTATCGGCAACTGACAGGAGCCATATGGTTGTCGCTTTATTGTATGAAATGCAATCGCCATGTAATTGCTTTACTTTATCACTAAGCGGTAGCGATAGTCGTGGAAGCAATAGTTGGCGAGACGACAACGATGCTACGATGAAGATCAAGGTGTCAAGCCGGTGACGAAGGTGATCATGACGGTGCTTTGAAGATGGAGATCAAAAGCACAAGATGATGATGGCCATATCATGTCACATATTTTGATTGCATGTGATGTTTATCTTATTATGCTTCTTATTTTGCTTAGAACGACGGTAGCATTATAAGATGATCCCTTACTAAATTTCAAGGTATAAGTGTTCTCCCTGAGTATGCACCGTTGTGAAAGTTCGTCGTGCCGAGACACCACGTGATGATCGGGTGTGATAAGCTCTACGTTCAAATACAACGGGTGTAAGCCAGTTTTGCACAAGCAGAATACTCGGGTTAAACTTGACGAGCCTAGCATATACAGATATGGCCTCGGAACACTGGAGACCGAAAGGTCGAGCGTGAATCATATAGTAGATATGATCAACATAAGATGTTCACCATTGAAAACTACTCCATCTCACGTGATGATCGGACATGGTTTAGTTGATTTGGATCACGTGATCATTTAGATGACCGGAGGGATGTCTATCTAAGTGGGAGTTCTTAAGTAATATGATTAATTGAACTTTAATTTATCATGAACTTAGTCCTGGTAGTATTAGCATATCTATGTTGTAGATCAATAGCTCGCGATGTTGCTCCCCGTTTATTTTTCATATGTTCCTAGAGAAAAACCAAGTTGAAAGATGTTAGTAGCAATGATGCGGAATTGTTTCGTGATCTGAGGATTATCCTCATTGCTGCACAGAAGAATTATGTCCTTGATGCACCGCTAGGTGACAGACCTATTGCAGGAGCAGATGTAGACGTTATGAACGTTTTGACAAAAGCTCGATATGATGACTACTTGATAGTTTAGTGCTCCATGCTTTACGGCTTATAATCGGGACTTCAAAAACGTTTTGAACGCCACGGAGCATATAAGATGTTCCAAGAGTTGAAATTAGTATTTCATACTCATGCCCCTGTCGAGAGGTATAAGACTTCTGACAGTACTTTGCCTACAAGATGGAGGAGAATAGCTCAACTAGTGAGCATGTGCTCAGATTGTCTGGGTACTACAATTACTTTAATCAAGTGGGAGTTAATCTTCCAGATAAGATAGTAATTGACAAAGTTCTCTAGTCACTATCACCAAGTTAGTAGAACTTTGTGATGAACTATAATATGCAAGGGATGACGAAAGGAATTCCCAGCTCTTCGCGATACTGAAGTAGGCGAAGGTAGAAATCATGAAAAAGCATCAAGTGTTGATGGTTAACAAGACCACTTGTTTCAAGTAAAGGGCAAAAGGATAGAAAGGGAACTTCAAGAAGAATGACAAGCAAGTTGTCACTCCCGTGAAGAAACCCAAAGCTAAACTCAAGCCTGAAACAAGTACTGCAAAGGAAATGGTCACTAAAAGTGGAACTGCCCTAGATACTTGGCGGTTAAGAAGGATGGCAAAGTGAACAAAGGTATATTTGATATACAGATTATTAATGTGTATTTTACTAGTGTTCATAGCAACCCCTCGGTATTTGATATTGGTTCAGTTGCTAAAAAGTAGTAACTCGAAGTGGAAGTTGCATAATGAACATAAACTAGTTAAAGGATGAAGTGACGATGTATATTGGAAGCAGTTCCAAGATTGATATGATCATCATCGCACACTCCCTATACTTTCGAGATTAGTGTTGAACCTAAATAACTGTTATTTGGTGTTTGTGTTGAGCATGAATGTGATTTGATCATGTTTATTGCGATACGGTTATTCATGTAAGTTAGAGAATAATTGTTGTTCTGTTTACATGAATAAAACCTTCTATGGTCATACACCCAATAAAAATAGTTTGTTGGATCTCGATCGTGTGATACACATATTCATAATATTGAAACCAAAAGATGCAAGGTTAATAATGATAGTGCAACTTATTTGTGGCACTGCCGTTTAAGTCATATTGGTGTAAAACGCATGAAGAAACTCCATAATGATGGACTTTTGGAATCACTTGATTATGAATCACTTGGTGCTTGCGAACCATGCCTCATGGGCAAGATGACTAAAACTCCGTTCTCCGGAACTATGGAGCGAGCAACAGATTTGTTGGAAATCATACATACTGATGTATGTGGACCAATGAGTGTTGATGCTCGCGGCGGGTATCTTTATTTTCTGACCTTCACTGATGATTTGAGCAGATATAGGTATATCTACTTAATGAAACACAAGTCTGAAACATTTAAAAAGTTCAAAGAATTTCAGAGTGAAGTAGAGAATCATCGTAACAAGAAAATAAAGTTTCTACGATCTGATCGTGGAGGAGAATATTTGAGTTACGAGTTTTGGTATTCATTTGAAACAATGTGGAATAGTTTCACAACTCACGCCACCTGGAACACCACAGCGTAATGGTGTGTCCGAACATCGTAACCGTACTTTATTGGATATGGTGCGATCTATGATGTCTCTTACCGATTTACCACTATCGTTTTGGGTCATGCATTAGAGACAGCTGCATTCACGTTAAATAAGGGCTTCATCTGAATCCGTTGAGACAACGCCTTATGAACTGTGGTTTGGCAAGAAACCAAAGTTGTTGTTTCTTAAAGTTTGGGACTGCGATGCTTATGTGAAAAAGTTTCAACATGATAAGCTCGAACCGAAACCGGAGAAGTAAATCTTCATAGGATACCCAAAAGAGACTGTTGGGTACACCTTCTATCACAGATCCGAAGGCAAAATATTCGTTGCTAAAAACGGATCCTTTCTAGAAAAAGAGTTTCTCTCGAAAGAAGTGAGTGGGAGGAAAGTAGAACTTGATGAGGTAATTATACCTTCTCCCATATTGGAAAATAGTACATCACAGGAAATTGTTCCAGTGATTCCTACACCAATTAGTGAGGAAGTTAATCATAATGATCATGAAACTTCGGATCAAGTTTCTACTCAACGTCAACCAGAGTACGTTCCGCACCAGAGTGGTACGGCAACCCAGTTCTGGAAATCATGTTACTAGACCATGATGAACCTACGAACTATGAGGAAGCGATGATGAGCCCAGATTCCGCAATATGGCTAGAAGCCATGAAATCTGAGATGGGATCCATGTATGAGAACAAAGTGTGGACTTTGGTTGACTTGCCCGATGATCGGCAAGCCATCGAAAATAAATGGATCTTCAAGAGGAAGACCGACGCAGACGGTAATATTACTGTTTACAAAGCTCGACTTGTTACAAAAGGTTTTCGACAAGTTCAAGGAGTTGACTACGATGAGACTTTCTCACCTGTAGCGATGCTTAAGTCTGTCCGAATCATGTTAGCAATTGCCGCATTTTATGATTATGAAATCTGGCAAATGGATGTCAAAACTGCATTCCTAAATGGATATCTCAAAGAAGAGTTGTATATGATGCAACCAGAAGGTTTTGTCGATCCAAAAGGTGCTAACAAAGTATGCAAGCTCCAGCGATCCATCTATGGACTGGTGCAAACATCTCGGAGTTGGAATATACGCTTTGATGAGGTGATCAAAGCATATGGTTTTATACAGATTTTTGGAGAAGCCTGTATTTACAAGAAGTGAGTGGGAGCACTACAACCTTTCTGATAAGTATATGTGAATGACATATTGTCGATCAGAAATGATGTAGAATTTTCTGGAAAGCATAAAAGAGTGTTTGAAAAGAATTTTTCAAAGAGAGACCTCGGTGAAGCTGCTTACATATTGAGCATCAAGAATCTATATAGATAGATCAAGACGCTTGATAAGACTTTCAATGAGTACATACCTTGATAAGATTTTGAAGTAAGTTCAAAATGGATCAGTCAAAGAAGAAGTTCTTGCCTGATTTGTAAGGTGTGAAGTTGAGTAAGACTCAAAGCTAGACCACGGCAGAAAAATATAGAGAGAATGAAAGTCATTCCCTATGCATCAGCCATAGGTTCTATAAAGTATGCCATGCTGTGTACAAAACACGTTGTGTACCTTGCCAAGAGTTTGACAGGGAGGTACAATAGTGATCCAGGAGTAGATCACTGTACAACGGTCAAAATTATCCTTAGTAATTGGATGACTAAGGAAATATTTCTCGATTATGGAGGTGATAAAGAGTTCGTCGTAAAGGGTTACGCCGATGCAAGCTTTGACACTAAATCCAGATAACTCTAAGTATCAATCTGGATGCATATTGAAAGTGGGAGCAATTAGCTAGAGTAGCTCCATACAGAGCATTGTAGACATAGAAATTTGCGAAATACATAGGGATCTGTATATGACAGACCCGTTGACTAAGCCTCTTCCACGGGCAAAACATGATCAGCACCAAGACTCCATGGGTGTGAGGATCATCACTTTGTAATCTAGATTATTGACTCTAGTTCAAGTGGGAGACTGAAGGAAATATGCCCTAGAGGCAATAATAAAGATGTTATTTGTATTTCCTTATATCATGATAAATGTCTTTTATTCATGCTAGAATTGTATTAATCGGAAACTTAGTACATGTGTGGATACATAGACAAAACAGTATGTCCCTAGTATGCCTCTACTAGACTAGCTCATTGATCAAAGATGGTTATGTTTCCTAGCCATAGACATGAGTTGTCATTTGATCAACGGGATCACATCATTAGGAGAATGATGTGATGGACAAGACCCATCCGTTAGCATAGCACTATGATCGTTTAGTTTAACTGCTATTGCTTTCTTCATGACTTATACATGTTCCTATGACTATGAGATTATGCAACTCCCGAATATCGTAGGAACACCTTGTGTGCTATCAAACGTCACAACGTAACTGGGTGATCATAAAGATGCTCTACAGGTGTCTTCGAAAGTATTCGTGGTGTTGGCATAGATCAAGATTAGGATTTGTCACTCCGAGTGTCGGAGAGGTATCTCTGGGCCCTCTCGGTAACACACATCACAATAAGCCTTGCAAGCAAAAGACTAATGAGTTAGTCACGAGATGATGTGTTACAGAACGAGTAAAGAGACTTGCCGGTAACGAGATTGAACTAGGTATAGAGATACCGACGATCGAATCTCGGGCAAGTAACATACCGTTGACAAAAGGAACAACGTATGTTGTTATGCGGTTCTGACCGATAAAAGATCTTCGTAGAATATGTAGGAGCCAATATGAACATCCAGGTTCCGCTATTGGTTATTGACCAGAGATGAGTCTCGGTCATGTCTACATAGTTCTCGAACCCGTAGGGTCCGCACGCTTAACGTTTGATGACGATCGGTATTATGAGTTTTTGAGTATTGATGTACTGAAGGTAGTTCGGAGTCCCGGATGAGATCACGGACATGACGAGGAGTCTCGGAATGTCCGAGACATAAAGATTGATATATTGGACGGCTATATTCGGACACCGGAAGTATACCGGAAAAGTTTCGGATTTATCGGGAATGCCGGAGGGGGTTACCGGAACCCCCTACGAGAGGGGATGGTCCATAGTGGGCCTAAAGGGTGAGAGAGAGGCAGCCCATAGGGCTGGCCGGCGCCCCACCTAGGAATCCTAGTTGGACTAGGATTGGGGGGGCGCCACCTCTCCTATTCCTTTCCCCCTTCTTCCTTTCGGTGAATCCTACTAGGAATAGGATTGCAATCCTATTCCTAGTAGGAATCCCTTCCCTAGCCGCACCAGGAGAGTTGGCCGGCCCCTCCTCCCTTGCTCCTTTATATACGGGGGCAGGGGGGCACCCAAAGACACACAAGTTGAATTGTTTTAGCCGTGTGCGGTGCCCCCCTCCACAGAATCTCACCTCGGTCGTACCGTCGCGGAGCTTAGGAGAAGCCCTGCGCCGGTGAACACATCATATCCGTCACCACGCCGTCGTGCTGACGAAACTCTCCCGTGAAGCTCAACTGGATCAAGAGCTCGTGGGACGTCATCAAGCTGAACGTGTGCTGAACGCGGAGGTGCCGTACGTTCGGTACTTGATCGGTTGGATCGCGAAGAAGTTCGACAACATCAACCGCGTCACTTGACGCTTCCTCTCCCGGTCTACGAGGGTACGTAGACACACTCTCCCCTCTCGTTGCTATACATCTGGTAGATAGATCTTGCGTGATCGTAGGAAAATTTTAAAATACTACGTTCCCCAACACTTTTTACAGTCATATGACAAAAGCTTACTGAGACAATGAATCTATAGTAATTAAGTTGCCTCATGAGAAAATCACAAATGACTGAAAGTTTTACAATAGGAAACTGAAACATCAAAAAGATTTGCAATGAACATGATGTGCAAATATGATAAAGTGATATCTAGCTTGCCCCCTTTAGTGGAGCAAAACATAAATGCAGGGGCACCTTCAAGGTTTAAGTGATGACTAGATACAATCATTTCAAAATAAACGATATCGCAATCATGCAAAAGACAATGCTACTTTGGGACAATGCACATTACACTCAGAATGACAATCATGTTCTCAGTAGTTGGTGCTTGAAGAAAGAAGGTGGAGACTCAACATAAAAGTAAAAGAATGGTTATGTGCTAGAGCTTTTTATTTTGAAAACATAGAAGCAATTTTGTCAACGGTAGTAGTACTTCATATGTGTCATGCATAAGACATCCTATAAGTTGCAAGCCTCATGCATCGAATACCAATAGTGCTCGCACCTTGTCCTAATTAGCTCGGATTTCCATGGGTTATCATTGCATTACATATGTTTCAACCAAGTGTCACAAAGGGGTACCTCTATGCCACCTGTACAAAGGTCCAAGGAGATAAATCACATTTGATTTCTCATTTTTGATAGATCTCAACTTGAGGACATCCATACCGGGACAACATAGAAAATAGATGATGGACTCCTCTTTAATGCATAAGCATATTCTCGTAAGAGATTGAGGATTAATGTCCAAGCTAAAACTTCCACCATGATACATGGCTTTGGTTGGCGGCCCAATGTTCTACTGTAACAATATGCATACTCATTCAACCCATGGCAAATCACCCTTACTTCAGACAAGACGAACATGCATAGCAACTCACATGATATTCAACAAAAGTTTGACAGTTGATGGCGTCCCCAGAAACATGGTTACCGCTCAGCAAGCAACTTATAAGAAATAAGATACATAGGCAACATATTCTTTACCACAATAGTTTTTAATCTACTTTCCCATGAGCTATGTATTGCAAAGTTAGTCTGCTTAGTACAGGTGGAGGTTAGCAAAAGACTGGGAGCGACCAACTAAGAGAGCAATGACGGTCATTATCATGCAAAGCGACAAAGCAACATTGAATCAGGCATGGTAGTTATATCGCTACTCAGAAATAAAAGATCATCAAGGCTTGACAGACTTTCTTTACAGTCTTAAATATGCGTGAGCATACGCCAAGTCAATCAAAATAAATTCTTGAAGGAAGATATTACTAAACCATACCACATCATAGGCAAACAAATCATGTTGGTACTCCAATAACACATTGGGAATCCCCCAACTATTTGAGACTAACCACAAGAAAACATGAACTACTAAGCGCCATCATGCACGTAGCATCTTTATCACAGACATATCAACCAATGCAACGGAAGCAAACTCTCTTAATTAGACAAGCATGATAATTAAAGAGAGTTCAAGCAACCAACTAAACAAAAGCTCTTTGAAAAGATAAGCATGAATACTAAGAGCAGAGCATGATAGTAGCTATTTAAAAGACGAAGAACACACACAACAAAGATAGACATGAAAATTCTATGTTATGTTCTAGGTAGAAGTGGAGCGTGTTTCTCTCCCACATAAAGAATGCTGAGTTCCGACTCGTTATGAAAAACTAAAAAGAAAACTAAAAGCAAGACGCTCCAAGCATAGCACTTAACACATGAAGTGATAAAAATATAGCGGAACGAAAGACGAACTGATAATGTTGATGGAGAAGGGGATGCACGGGGGCATCCCCAAGCTTAGACGCTTGAGTCTCCTTGAATATTTCTTGGGGGTGCACGGGGGCATCCCCAAGCTTGAGCGCTTGACACTCCTGAATCTTTTTATCATCTTCCCTCGCACACTTGAAAACTCCCTTCATACATAACTCATTATAATCTGATTAGCGAGGTTAGTACCCTTAATAAAATAATTGCACCTTGCTGGAAATAAAAATATTCTTGAAGTTCTACTGTTTCTCAAGATTTCCAAAAGGTTTTTGCAAAGAAAAAGCAAGCTCTTGGTTTGCAAAATGAAGGAAAGGCAAAACAGGACAGAATCTGTGAAAAACAGAACAACAGGTAGTAATTGATTTGTTCGGGGCACTTCTGCAACTCAAATAAAAAAACTCAGGACAGAAGCACGAAATACAATTATATAGAGAACGCTGTCGAAAAAATTCAGACCAAAAAGATGATCTGGTGATTTTATACGAATTTTTCTATCCAAGGACAGAATCTGTTTCCTGGACAGCACCTCACAACTTTTGAACTTTCTAGCAATCAAAGGCTATACTTGGCACAAATATGAAAAGCAAAGATACAATGATGATTCTACTGTAGTAAACAACATGAAGACACAACAAAAGCAAAATATAAAAAATTATTCATGTGGGCTGCCTCCCAAAAGCGCTTTCTTTTATGCCTTTAAGCTAGGCATAATGCATAGAGATCAAGTTTTATCAAGAGTAAAAGAATAGCTAGCCCGTACAACGGACTCAAAAGGTAACTTGATCTTCTTTCGAGAGAAGTGTTCCATCCCTTTCTTGAGAGGAAACTGAAATTTTATATTACCCTCTTTCATGTCAATGATAGCACCAACGGTGCGTAAAAAGGGACGTCCCAAAATAATTGGACATGAAGGATCACATTCAATATCCATAATAGTAAAATCAACGGGAACATAATTATCATTGACAACGATAAGAACATCGTCGATCCTCCCCAAAGGTTTCTTTATGGAAGAATCAACGAGACGAACACCAAAAGAACAAGAATCATAAGGTTTCAATTTAAGCATATCATATATTCTTTTGGGCATAACAGAGGTACTAGCTCCAACATCACATAATGCATAGCAAGAGAAGTCATTCAATTTAATTTTTATCATAGGATCCCAACCATCTTCTAGCTTTCTAGGTATGGAGGCTTCTACTCTAAGTTTCTCCTCCCTAGCTTTGATGAGAGCATTAGTGATATGCTCTGTGAAGGCAAGGTTAAGCGTGCTAGTGCGGGGATCTCTAGACATCTTGTGAAGGAAATCAATAACTTCGGTAAGAGTGCAATTATCAAAATCAAGGTCACGAGCATCAAGTAAAGTGGTAGTAGTGTCCTTTAGGTTCACTTGTTTGGTAGTTTCTATAGTCATAGCATCACCATTAATAGGTCCATTGGGACCAGGAGTACATTGGGTGCTAAGAGTTTGGATATCCTCAACAATTTGGATAGTAGCAACAGTGTGGTGGGTAGGAAGGCTCTTAATTCTATCTTCTTCCTCCCTTTCTCTAGCCCATCTCTCTTTAAGTTTAGCCATCATCCTAATATTTTCATTAATTTGCACTTGAATAGCATTTATAGGACTGACTTCCCTCTCCTCAAGAGGAGAAGTTTTAATATTTAGCAATTTTACCTCATTGGCTAAATGGTCTACCTTAAAAGAAAGATCATCTAGTTTATGTAGTTTTTCTTCTACACTCTTATTAAAGGCTTTTTGGGTAGTGATGAAATCTTTAAGCATAATCTCTAGTTCAGTAGTGGAGTTCTTGGTGATAGGATAAGCATTGTTGTTCCCATAAGAATTAGAGGGGAACGGTCTAGGATTGCTACCAAAATTACTCCTATAAGCATTGTTGTTAAAATTGTTTCTAGAGATAAAGTTCACATCTAGTTGTTCTTGAGCAATCAAAGAATTTAAAGGAACATCACGAGGAACAATAGAAGATTGCTTCGAAAGTAGAGACATGATCAAGTCAACTTTTTCATTAAGGGAGGAAATCTCCTCGACAGAGTTTACCTTCCTACCTGTTGGAGCGTGTTCGGTGTGCCATTGGGAATAGTTGGTCATCATCTCATCGAGAAGCTTTGTGGCAGCACCAAGTGTAGTTGACATAAAAGTTCCTCCCGCGGCCGAATCTAACAAGTTTCGCGAGGTAAAGTTCAAGCCTGCATAAAAAGTTTGGATAACCATCCAAGTAGTCAAACCATGAGTAGGGCAGTTCTTGATAAGAGACTTCATACGTTCCCAAGCTTGGGCAACGTGTTCATTATCCAATTGTTTAAAATTCATTATGTTACTTCTAAGTTGGATAATTTTAGCAGGTGGATAGTATTTTCCGATAAAAGCATCTTTGCACTTGTCCCATGAATCTATGCTATTTCTAGGCAAAGACTGAAACCATATTTTAGCTCCTCCTCTCAAGGAGAAAGGAAAAAGCTTAAGCTTAACAATATTACCATCTATTTCTTGGTACTTTTGCATATCACAAAGTTCAACAAAGTTGTTCAAGTGTAAAGCAGCATCATCTCCAGCACCGGAGAATTGATCATTCATGACTAAGTTCAGTAAAGCAGGTTTAATTTCATATGAAGGTGCTGAAGTGGCAGGTGTAGTGATAGGTGTGCTGATAAAGTCATCGTTGTTGTGACTAGTGAAGTCACACAACTTGGTGTTCTCGGTGGAACCCATAGTAGCAAGCAAGCAAGATAACTATTTTTGTGATTTTCGATAAAAGGTACTAAAGCAAAAACTGAAAGGTAAACTAACAAGACTAAAAAGCAAAGGTAAAAGATAGCATGCAACTCCCCTATCCTGAAGAGTGGAGTCCCCGGCAACGGCGCCAGAAAAACTCCTTGATGGGCCTCTAACCCCTCGTTGGTTACCCCAAGTGGAAGGTGTAAGATGCAGTGTTGTGGAAGTTTTTCCCTTAGCAAAGATGCCAAGGATCGAATCCCCAGAGACTCCTAGGTTCAACAAGTAGGTGTCAACTGCTAACGGCGCCGGATTAGCAATCAACGTGGACCTGCACACAGATACAAATAACTTTGCTCCCAACGAGTACAGAGAGGTTGTCAATCCCTCCGGCCTTGTAGTTCACAAAGGATTAAACGCAAATGATAGTAGTGATAGATAATGTTTGCAATAGTAAGTAATAGCGAAAAGTAAATAGCGGATGTGATCAATGATGGTAATATGGACCGAAGTCTCATGATGTTCACTAGTGATGTCTCTCTCCCAAAAGACGATAAAACAGCTATGTGAGGTAAACGAATTACAGCTGGGCAATTGACAGGACCACGAACGCAAACCAATGCTGACTACATTGCAAGAAAGGTTGAGGCTCAAAGCATGGGCGGTACGCCAAAGTAAGTAGACCGAAATCCATCAATATCTACTACTAATCATCCACCTTGAGATATCTATCCAGAACATCTCGCTGGTATTAAGTTGCGAGTCCCACCCATAGTGTAAACTCAATGCAACAGACAACCGCATTAAAAGAACTTTGCGTAAAGTAAACAATCCTTGCACCTGCGGGCACAAGCACCGTTGTTTTCCCCCTTGTGGCAACAACACATCCCCTAGACTCATGTTTCTGTCACTCAAGCTAGTCATCGAGGGGCATGAACCCACAATCAAGCATAACGTTCCCTCTTGGAGTCACTACGTATTACTTGGCCAAAGCAATAAATAACAACGGAGAACATGCAAGAATTACTTATGAACATAAATATAAAAGAGGTAGATCAAATATATTACTCAAGAACAATCTGAACATAATCTTATAATCCATCGGATCCCAGCAAACTCATCATAGCAACAGCATAAGGATTACATATGTGCCTCGATCATGTAGGGCAGCTCACGATGACTAATTAGTGAAGCACAAGAACGGGAGGAGAACATCACATAGCTACTGGTCATGGACTCATGGTCCAAGGGAGACTACTCACAACTCATCCGGGAGGCGTCCATGGTGGTGGAGAGGCTCCCGATGGTGATCCTCCCCTCCGGCAGTGTGCCGGGAAGAGTTCTCCTGGTGCTCCCGATCTTGGAAGCGGCGGCGGCGGCGGAACAGAGATGAGATCGCGAAAAAGAGTTCCCATCCCGAGGGTTTCGAAGGATGCTCTAAATATATGCCGAAGGGGGGCACCAGACGGGGCTCGAGGGGCCCAGGCGCCCCCCCGGCGCGGCCCGGGGGGGGGGGGGGGCGCCGCCAGGGCGCCTGGAGCCCTGGTGGCCCCCCCGGCTGTCCTTCGGGTGCAAGGTAGGTTATGGAACGCTGTTTTTTTATATAATTTTTCTGGATTTTTCCTGGCAGTTCTCGTAACGTGAAAACCTGAAATACAAAAACAGCCGAAAACAGAAACTGGCACCGGGGTGCACTGGATTAGTAGGTTAGTCCAAATATGATCAAAAGTGTATGGAAGTGTATAAATATCATAGCAATATCACCCAAAAGTGGCATGGAGCAAGCAGAAATTATAGATACGTTTTGGACGTATCAGGAAGTAGTAGGTAATTCATGATCTTCTTATGTTGGACATGTTTTATCCCGGGATTGCATGTCTAATCTGCAAACCCCTAATACGAGGAGGGACTGGCATGAGTGCGCCCAGCTCACAAAAGATAATCACAACCAACAAACCCTCCTTCACGCTTTGTTTATGAGAAATCAGAAAACTTTGGTAGTGATAAACAAAGGAGATTAAGGGGATGTGATCGTCCCCATCTTGGGAGCCATTCCTTGAAACATGTCTAGCATAGGAAGTGATTGGGTTGTCTACTAGCATTCGTTGACGAAATATGCACCTCCCAAAATCATTTTTACCTCTGTTTTCAAAACCAAGAGCTCTCGTACATGTTTAGTGTTTGCTTCCAACCACGGGTTTTCAACCTCGCCATCAAATTCCACGGTTTGAGAGTCTCCACCTTCTTTCTTCAAAGCACCAACTAGGAGAGCATAATTGTCATTCCAGTGTAATGTGCATTGTCCCAAAGTATGACATTGTCTTCTGCATGCTTGTGGTATTATTTATTCTGAAATTCTTAGTTCTAGTCTCCTTTAAAACTCTGGAGGAGTTTCTGCATTTATGTTTTGCTTCACTCATGGAGGCTAGCAAGATACCACTCTAGTATGTTCAAGCTATGTGCAATGTAATCTTGTCTTGATTTTCAGTAGCATATTATTTACTTTTAGTTATTTGTGATTGGTCACTTGAAAGAAGGATTGCTTCGTGCATTGTCCTCATACCATTGTTTCAATACTTGCTAGACTCTTTTCGTAGTACATGCTTATATACATCTAATGAAGCAAAAGAGTTTGTCAAAGTTTTCTTTGTCGCGTCCAGTTCATTGAACTGAATTGCTTGAGGACAAGCAATATGCTAAGCTTGGGGGAGTTGATACGTCTCAAACGTATCTACTTTTCCAAACACTTTTGCTATTGTTTTGCCCTCATTCTTGCATGATTTGAACTAAACTAATCCGAACTGACGCTGTTTTCAGCAGAGCTGCCTGTATGGTTTTATTGTGTGTAGGAAAATGGATTTTTAGGTGTCTCAGAAAATTCCAAGAAAAATCACAGAAAATCCACGCACCCGAAGGGCCATTGTGCCAGAAGTGGGGCCAGAGGGCAGCCAGGGGGGCCCCAGGCGCCCTGCTGGCGCGGCCCCACCCCTGGCCGCGCCAGGAGGCCGCCTGGGAGGGTCCTCCCCCCTCTGGTGCCCTACCTTGGCTCCTATTTATTCCCGTGGCGAGGAAACCCCAGAACAGAAGTCGTTTTTCCAGTTTCCGTCGCGGAGCCGCCGCCACCCTCTGTTCTTCTTCGGGAGGGCTAATCTGGAGGCTGATTTGGCCTCCGGAGAGGGGAGATCGTCGCCATCGTCATCATCATCACCACTCCATCGTCCCTCCATGACTTCTCCTTCCATGTGTGAGTAATTCCCTGCTGTAGGCAAAGGGGATGGTAGGGATTGGATGAGTTAGATCATGTAATAGTTTATCAGATTGTTGGGGGCATGTTGCCTATCATCTACTTTGGTGTTTATCATCTTTGCTTCAACTTGTTGCTCTTAATGCTTGTCACTTTGGGCCCGAGTGCCATGTTTTCAGATCTGAACCCTATGTGTTTGCATTAATATATTTGTGTTCTTGATCCTATCTATGAGTTGATTGCACCTATTATGGTCCGGAACCGGCGATCCCAAAGGTGACAGCTTGGGACACCAAAGGGGATGGTCCATAATTTGAGGATTCCATGTATCCATTGAGTTTATTGCTTTGTTCCGGTGCTCTTTGACAGGAGCACCTTAATCTCCATAAGTTCCTTTTGGACCCGTTCGTAGCGGGATGGTAGGACAAAAGATGTTGCAAGTTCTTATTGCAAGCACGTACAACTACCCGTGGGATACATGCCTAATGTTTGATATTTGCCTAGATGATCATTACTTTTCTGTGTGCCTTGCCCCAAGTTAGATTCATGATGTATCTCATCCATGCAGCGCCCAACCATCCATCTCCCTAGCCTACAGTGTTTCAATCCTGCTGGTTATTAGTTGTTACTTTTGCTGTTTACTTTTGCTGTCACCACCATCACTATCATATCACCGTTACCACTTATCTTTTGTTGCAAGTAAGTATATTTCAGGTGCGGTTGAATTGACAACTCAACTGTCAAAGCTTATAAATACTCTTTGGCTCCCCGTGTGTCGAATCTATAAATTGGGTTATTCTTACCCGCGAAGACTATCTCGATCCCTTACGGTTGAGGGTTATCACTTGGCGGCTGCCGGAGCTCGGATGAACTCGAGCTAGTCGCTAGGAGGCACAGCGAGGCTTGTGGAGAGGTGCTCTAGGCTCCTGGGGGTGCGATGAAGCTGATGGACAGGGTGGCATGGCCGTTGGGTGGCCGGAGCCTCGTCGATGACAAGCTCCACGGCGGCGCGTGCGGGTGAGCTTCGTGCGGTCGTTACAGGGCTCGAGGGGGGAAACAGAGAGGATGGGGAGGTAGCCAAGCTCACGGCGGTCGCGTTGGAGTTGACGACGATGTCGGGGACGAGCTGCTGTGACGGTGAGGTCGCCGGCGATCTCGACGGCCGAACGGGGGAGAAGTGCTCGGGGACGGCGCGTTGGGGCTTCCGGCGATGCGTGTCTCGTCGGGGAGGCGTAGCAGACGGTGGCAGAGCTCAGGGACACGACAGCGAGGCGAGGGGAGCTCGGTGGCTGCGGCTATGGCGGCAGGACGGCGACGACTGCGTCGGCCATGGCGAGCGGAGGGCGAGGGAGAGAGGCAGGGGGAGAGTGGACATGTCCAGCGTCTTCGGGGCGCGACGTGGAGGTCGTCCAGGCCGTTCCCGCGGCGAGGCGGCGGCCAGGCAGCAAGCAGCTGCCGCGGTGGCGCGCGGCCGTGCGCCGGCGTCACCTGCCTGCCTGGCTGCCGAAGCAGCTGGCTGGCTCGGGCCAGCACAGTGCTGGGCCGCCAGCTGGGCCGGCTGGTCCAGGTAAGTGGGTTGTGCCCTCTCTCTCTCTCCTTTTCTATTTTATTTTCTGTTTTGTTTCCTTTTTCAACTTTGTTGAATTAATAAAAATGCTAGAGCATTTTTATAAAACATAAAACTAGTCATGCCCACTGTATATAATATGAACAGCATGGAACATTTTAGTTTATGATTATTTGGGCACCCAAAATATTTTATAGCATTTAAATGCCCAAATGCAATTACAATATGAATTAATCCAGAGACCTTTGGATGTCCTAGAAAATTGTGCACCATTTTTGTCAGAGGTTTAAGACCAAGGCAAAGATGATGAACATTTTTGAAGGGCATTTTGGGTACAATGGAAAAGATTTTATTAAACCCTAGTTGTTAGAAGAGGGGTGCTGGGGTTTCTGTCATTCCCATTTCAGGTTTCTGCAAAAAGTAAACATGATGCACACTTTAGCTAGTCCTAAAGCATGCACTAACTAGGGATGTGACAACTCACCCCCACTCAAAAGAATCTCGTCCCGAGATTCGGGTTCCTCCGGAAAAAGGGTGGGGTACTCAAGTCGAAGACGATCCTCCCTTTCCCAAGTAGCTTCATTCTCGGAGTGGTGTGACCATTGAACCTTTAGAAACTTGATATTATGACGTCGAGTGGTACCCTCGGTTTGATCAAGAATACGAACGGGGTATTCTCGATATGTGAGATTGTCCTGGAGATCAAGCGTTTCGTGGTCCACTCCACGGATAGGATCCGAGAAGCAACGCCTGAGTTGAGAAACGTGGAAGACATCATGAACTCTGGAAAGATGCGGAGGTAGTTCCAATTGGTAGGCAACTTCTCCTCATTTGGAAAGAATGCGAAAAGGACCGATGTAACGAGGAGCCAATTTGCCTTTGATACCGAAGTGATGGGTTCCCTTAAGAGGAGTAACCCGAAGGTAAGCCTTATCGCCGACTTCATAAGTCACAGCCTTATGATGGCTATCATATTGGCTCTTCTGGCGAGACTGGGATGTTTTCAATTTCTCACGAACGATGCGAACTTGCTCTTCTGCTTCCTGGATCATATCCAGACCAAAGAATTGTCTTTCCCCGGTTTCTGACCAGTTAAGAGGCGTTCGGCACCTTCGTCCATACAGAACTTCGAAGGGAGCCTTGCCCAAGCTAGCTTGATAACTATTGTTATAAGCGAATTCGGCGAATGGAAGACACTTCTCCCAATCGACATCGAAAGAGATGACAGAGGCTCGGAGCATATCTTCCAGAATTTGATTGACTCGTTCTACTTGACCACTTGACTGAGGATGAAAGTCGGTGCTAAAAGAGAGATGAGTCCCCATAGCATTTTGGAAACTTTCCCAAAATCGAGAGGTGAATAAACTTCCACGGTCTGAGTTAATCTCCAGTGGCACACCATGAAGAGATACTATCCGAGAGATATACAATTCCGCTAGCTGGCTAGCGGTTATACTCTCTCGAACAGGCAGGAAATGGGCTACTTTGGAGAGGCGGTCGATAACGACGAAGATAGCATTATTCCCTTTCCTGGTCCTGGGAAACCCGGTAATGAAGTCCATACCGATCTTGTCCCATTTCCATTCAGGAATAGTTAAAGGTTGAAGGATGCCAGCAGGCCGTTGGTGCTCTGCTTTAACTTGATGGCAAATGTCACAGTTAGCAATGAACTGAGCGATTTCTCTCTTCATCCTAGTCCACCAGAACCTCTAGCGTAGGTCCTGATACATTTTGGTGCTACCAGATGAATCATGAGAGGAGATTCATGAGCCTCCTTAAGGATCAACCGTCTCAGGTTTCGTACCTTGGGAACCACTAAGCGGTTTCCAAAGAACACGACACCTTGATCATCAATTGAGAAACATCCCGCGACTCCTTTCTTGATGTTCCTCCTGATACGGGAGATTCCCGGATCAACCTTCTGTGCTGTGATGATCTGATCCGTAAGGGTAGGTTTCGCCACCAAGGTGGAAAGGAACCCTCGGGGAACAATGTGGAGGTTAAGCTTACGAAATTCCTCGTGGAGGTGTGGTTGCCCTTGTTGTAACATCAGGTTGTTACAATAAGACTTACGACTTAGTGCGTCAGCCATGACATTGGCGTTCCCAGGGGTGTAAGTGATTCCTAAGTCGTAATCTGTGAGCAACTCAACCCAACGTCTTTGCCTGAGATTCAAATCCGGTTGGGTGAAGATGTATTTCAGACTTTGGTGATCAGTGAAGATTTCACATCAATTACCAAGAAGGTAATGTCGCCATGTCTTGAGTGCGTGGACTACAGCTGCAAGCTCTAGATCATGTGTAGGATAGATATCCTCATGTGGACGCAACTGTCGAGATGAGTATGCGATCACTTGACGATCTTGCATGAGTATGCAACCTAGTCCTTGTCGCGAGGCGTCGCAATAGATAATAAAGTCCTTGGAGAAGTCTGGTGGTACCAGTACGGGTGTAGATGTCAGGCGTCTTTTCAGTTCCTGAAAGCTGGACTCGCACTGTGGGGTCCACTCGAACTTTTTATCTTTCTTGAGGAGTTCAGTTAGAGGTTTAGAAACCTTGGAGAAATTCTCGACGAAGCGTTGTCAATAGCTCGCTAAGCCAAGGAAACTCCTAACTTGCTTGACCGATTCAGGAGCAATCCAATCAAGGATGGCCTGAACTTGCTCGGGATTGACAGCTATGCCCTTACCAGAGATTACATGACCCAGATAGGTCACTTCTGGCAACCAGAATTCACACTTGGAGAATTTGGCATAAAGACGGTGCTCTCGAAGTTTTGTCAATACCAGCCTTAGATGCTCGGCATGATCTTCCTTGTTCTTGTAGTAAATGAGTATATCATCGAGGTATACCACGACGAATTTATCCAAGTACTCCATGAATATAGAATTCATTAGCCGGGAGAAAGTGGCTGGGGCATTGGGTAACCCGAAGGACATGACGATGTACTCGTATTGGGCACAACGAGTAACAAAGGCCGTCTTGGGAATGTTCCCGTTCTTAATTTTGATTTGATGGTAGGCCAACCTCAAATCCATTTTGGAAAAGACCGAGGATCCAGCGAGCTGATCATACAGGTCGTTGATCCTAGGGAGCGGATACTTGTTCTTTATGGTGACCAGATTGACAGGTCGATAATCTACAACCGTCCGTTCCGTTCCATCCTTCTTCTTGACGAAGAGGACGGGACAAGCCCAGGGAGAAGAACTAGGACGGATGAAACCCTTTTTCAAGGACTCATCGAGTTGTTTCTTAAGCTCAGCTAGTTCTAGTGGTGCCATCTTATATGGTCTCCTAGAGATTGGGACAGTTCCTGGAACAAGATCTATCACGAACTCGACATCTCTGTCAGGTGGAACACCTGGCAGTTCTTCTGGAAAGACATCCAGAAAGTCACGGACTACCGGGATATCTTCGAGTTCTGGTAGAGGGCTGGCATTAAGAGAGTAGAGCTGACGCTCCGCCATCCGGGGCAATACATTAACTGTTTTGCTGGATGGGTGTGTAAGTTGAACGGCCCTAGTGTAGCAATCAATCTTGGCATAATGGGGTGTCATCCAGTCCATACCCAAGATGATGTTTATGTCCGAGGACTTGAGAGCTATTAGTGATGCAAGGAAAACAAGTCTATCGACAAGAATTTCATTTCCATGGCTTACCCTAGAGGTTTGCCATTTTGAACCAGGAGTTTGAATAACCATGGAAGTGGGCATGTCACAAAAAGTCATGTTGTGCATTCGAGCATAACTCTCAGATATGAACGAATGAGAAGCTCCAGTATCGAAAAGAACAGATGCCGGATGGCAGTTAACAAGAAGCGTACAAAGGACGACGTTAGGATCCTCATAAGCTTCCTCAGCAGAGACATAGTTGACATGACCACGTGCAGTGGGGATTGGTTTGACATAGTTCACCTTGCCTGTTGGCTTGCCACAACCAATGGACCTTCCTGGCTGGTTCTGAGGACACTCACACATGTAGTGCCCTGGTTCTCCACACTTGAAGCATGTCACAGTGCCAGTGTGTGGAGCAAAGTTGGTAGGTGGTCCTTCATATGTCTTGGCAGTTGCATACTGTTGGATTGGGCGAGGCGCCTCATAGGATGGCCTCGGAGTGAACTTGGGTGGCAGAGCAATGTTAGGAACCCACACACGGCGCTTGTGAGAGCCAGAGACGGATGAGGAACCAAAGTCACGAGGATCTTGCGTGTGGCTTCGAAATCAGTCTGACCCGTCTCAACACTGATGGCTTTGTTCACCAACTTCTGGAAGGAGGTGCACTCGTGCAGACGAAGATCTCGGCGAAGCTCAGGGCTGAGTCCCTTGCGGAACCTCGCCTGCTTCTTGGCACCGGTGGACACTTCCTCGGGAGCATAGCGTGCCAAGTTGCCAAACTCGCGACTATAGCCATCCACGGTTAGCCGGCCCTGGGTGAAATTGCAGAATTCCTCTCGCTTGCGATCCATGAGACCTTCCGGAATGTGATGTTAACGGAATGCCTCACTAAACTCTGCCCAAGTAGTGATTTGGCTAGCAGGACGCATAGCTTCAAAGTTTTCCCACCAGAGACTGGCAGGGCCCTCAAGATGGTAGGCGGCGTAAGTAACCTTGTCAGCTTCGGCCACACGGGCAGAGTGTAGCTTGTGGGTGATACTGCGAAGCGAGTCATCCGCATCAAGAGGTTCAGCGAAATGTTGGAACTTCGGTGGGCACATCTTGATAAAGTCATTAATTGACACCACGTCATTCCTCTGGCGTAAGGTAGTATTCTGCTCTGTGCGTTCCAACAGACGGTTGATCTCTCTCTTGTTCCTTTCTGCCTCGAGCATAACTTCAGCCAAGGAGGGTGGTTGGGGCAGATTCTCATCTCTAGCCCCACTGGCCTCACCCTGCTCCTGAGCAGCAGGAGTGCTGCGAGTGTTGACCATCCTAGGAAAACAAAACAACGGTTTAGACAAGGATGGCAAAACTTTGACATAGGAGTGCATAATGTAATGGATGAAATGGAATGCAGAGATGTTCATCTGTACGACATGGTAATATAGAAACTGCCATATATACACCAGTGGTCATACACACCATACATAGTTTAGTACAAGCCAAGGCTAAAGTACAACTGCGGTGAAAGACGATACATCTCATCAGAGGCACTCCAAGCTCCTATACATTATTTAACTACACCTCCGGAACTCAGAACACACTAAGTCATATTCCACAAGATGCGCAGGATTGTGGAAATACAACTACTACGATACTACTACTGCCACAGTCTAGCTCAGACATTTCCGTAGTAATCTTCATAAAGATTACCACCATAGCCTGGAAGTGGAACATGTGGATCTGGAAACTCTCGAGCACTCAAAGGCTGTGGACCATAGGGACACGGATGCGGTCTCGGTCCCGCTGGTGGTGGTAACCGACGCCCACGTGGAGGTGTAATACCCCCAACGTCACGCCAATCCATACGATCGGGCAGACGAGTCTGCACGGGGTACAAATCCCGGATATCTAGATATCCGGCGTGCATGACAGGTGGAAGCCGTGTCAAAGTAGTCCAGTGGGCGGCTCGAGTGTTATAAAGCTCCATCCGGAGGGCACATAACTCACGGTCCCTATCCTCCAGCATCTGAGTAGTAGTCTGAAACAGTGGCTCGTCATGAGCGGCATCAGTATACAGACCAGTGTAGTAGCCTTCCTCTCCAGGTGAGGCTAGCATGTAGCAGAACTCAGTGTTCAGCAGCAGGGCATGCCTAGCCCGGATGATGGTCACCATTGAGTAAGCGACATCCTGCACTGCCATCTCGATGGTTACCCCGAGTCCATAAGACCAATGGATGGGGTCGGTAGCTCCGAGATACGAAGGGTATATCCGGATTGTGCAAAAATACTGACTCTGGTTGAAATCCCGGTACTGTTCCTCCACAGTGTACTCAGGATACCAACGGTAGCCGGTCTCAGTCAACACACGGACTAGCATGGCCGTGTGACCTGGCACATTAATGCACCGGGTCAAACGGACCACCTGGTGAGGTGTGCGGTCAGACATCTGAAACACGAAATAATGCAAAGGCATTAGAATTTCAGGAAGAAATCGGGCAACATAACAACTGTAAATGCTCAAAAAAGATTTTGAGACACCATACAAATGATAGCATAGCCACTCAACAACATCATATCAAGGTTCCGGGTCCAACTAATCAACATACTAGAAGGGTAGAAACTGAACTGAGGCTTGAAACCAACAATCCTAAGAGTCTACGAATTAGTAACACGTGAACCTAGTAAAGATGAGAGGCCTAGTCCTAAACCCCCGTAGAAAGAATAGGCTGACTCAGATCAGAAGGGCATAAGGTAAAGAAGTAAAAAGAGCCTTACGTTCTCTTCCACAATCAATTCCCCTACATATAACTAAGAACTTTCTAGACTCAACATCGACCAGTTTGGCTTGAAGAACCTACAGGCAGTCCGGCTCTGATGCCAACGCTGTCAGGACCCTGATCCTAAGTCACACCGATCTAGCTTGTAACACATCATATCACTTTGCGGCCTCACGCACGGTATCCCCACGGGTGCCACCTTACCTGGCCCGGGTTCTCTGTCATATGGATGCTAGCGACACTATCATATACGTGTGCCAAAATGCGCAAACGGTCCTGGGCTAGGTAAGGTGGCACCCGTGGGGATACCGTGCGTGAGGCCGCAAAGTGATATGATGTGTTACAAGCTAGATCGGTGTGACTTAGGATCGGGGTCCTGACATTGATCTCAAGCCATCGAATGTCCTTGAGCAAGTCACACCACCTCCTGGTACCTGTTTGGTCAATTGCTCGAGCAATGATATTGACACATCATCCCCTGTGGCCACTCCTACACAAGGTACTCATGTTGGGGAACGTAGCATGCAATTTCAAAAAATTCCTATGCTCACGCAAGATCTATCTAGGATATGCATAGCAACGAGAGGGGGAGAGTGTGTCTACATACCCTTGTAGACCGAAAGCGGAAGCGTTTGACAACGCGGTTGATGTAGTCGTACACCTTCACGATCCGCCCTGATCTAGTACCAAACGTACGACACCTCCTCATTCAGCACACGTTAAGCTCGATGACGTCCTCGCCTTCTTGATCCAGTAAGACGAGCGAAGTAGTAGATGAGTTCCGGCAGAACAACGGCGCGGTGACGGTTGGTGATGAAGAGCAATCTCTGCAGGGCTTCGCCAAGCACTACAGAAACTAGACGGAGGATAAACTAGAGGGTCGGGGTTGCCGGATCACGGCTTGGTGTATCTTGATGTGTCTTGGGTGCTAGCCCTGCCCCTCTATTTATATGTTGAGCCTTGGGGTCGAAACATGGAGTAAAAGCCTCCACAAAGTTGGTTTCACCCAAAAGGCAAGAGTCCTTCTCGGACTCCAGGGCCAGACGCCAGGGTTCCCGGCGTCTGGACCCAGATGCCAGGGACCCTGGCGTCTGGCCCCTGGACTCCACAAAAATTCCTTTTGCGCTTTCCAAAAACCTTGTGGGCTTTCCCCTTTGGCCCAAGTAAAGTATCCGCGTACCCAAACATTTCGGAAAACATCCGGAACCCCTTCCACTGAATTCCGGAACCCTTCCGGAGGCCAGACACTATTATCCCATATATCAATCTTTATCTCCGGACCATTCCGGAGTTCCTCATAATATCCGTGATCACATCTGGGACTCCGAATAACATTCGGTTACCAACATACTGTGGGGACCCCGACTTAAGAGTCGAGATCACCGAATGCACGTGTACAGTGATCCCAGAGATCAATGCTCACTGAACACACTGAAGCAGAATAACAAGAGTCTTACATTCATACATACCGCCTTACACAAATTATGACCATTATGGCCAAGTCTTACATAGATAAATCATCAAGGGACGAATAGCAAATAAACTCGAATAGCGGAAGTCTTCGTAGATAAGTAGAACCCATGCCATCTGCCTTAACCATACAGGCATTCTGACTGGGAAAGCGTCCTAGTTTGCATGTTCGTCTCCATAGAATTCTTCTTCAAATTCCTGCTCCTCCATGCCTGGCCAATTAAATAACCAGTGGCAAGCCAATGAGTACTTTGAATGTACTCGCAAGCAACCCATGATTTGGTTCAAGGTAACAATGCAAAAATAACAATAAGCAACCTAGCTGCAAGCTAGCTAAGTTAATCTACCATCATGTAACATGCATCAATGAATTTGGGTAACCTCAAAGACAGGTTACATATATCAACATGAATAGAGTTCAATTCTTTATCAACGAGTCAAGTCACCACCTTGACTCAACACACACATACTTTCACCGAGATTTGTAAAATTCTGGACATAGTTTAAGTAGCACCTCCCAACTGTCCATGATCGTGGACACGTCTATTCGCTCTGCAGAGGTTGCGCACTTTACCCACAAGATCCGGGAAGCTTTCGTGTCACCCACGATCCCGCAGTACCTCAAGTACTCGGGGGAAGCACCCGGTCATTACCTTTCCCTAGACGACACTAAATAGGGTCCACTCGTTGGTGCACGACCATCGGGTACAAACAATAGATCATGGGACTTGCCCTTTTTCAATGTCGCGCATACATGAAGAGACCAATGGTGTGTCCGGTGCCCTGTAAAAACAGTCATGGTCGCCTATCCAAGCACGACCCCGTCCCGGGAGTGACCTCAAGTCTCTCCCGTCACTAGTGATGTGGGCACCATGCTAGTATCAGCCTAAGTAATCAATAATGCCCCGTCCCATAAGGGGTAGAGTGGTTGCACATGTTTGGTTGGGACGGTAATCACACATAAATCTAATCCATCATTTCACTCACACACAAGATCTTTCTTAGCACACCACTTCTTCCTCAAGTGATAACCTAACTCCACATCACCCTCGGGCATTAGGGGCACCTGATGGGGTTTTCGAAAAGAATGCAACCACTGAGGATTCATGGCTCATATGCATCACTAAGCATCACCACTAATCATTTATCATTGCATCTAAGCACATGGCAAAGATCATGAGTAGGGTATGCATCATGTGGTGGCCTTCAACTAGTTCACCACCGTCACTCTTATCATCATGCATTCGGAAATAAAAGGGGTTTCGAGGAACACAAGGGTATCATGGTCAAAGGGCTGCTTGCCTGGACTGGCTTGGTCTTCAAGGTCTTCAAGTCCTTCCCCTCCTTCTTCTTCAGCAACCTCATCAAATACGGTATCTAATCATCGCAATAAACAACGGGAAAATAACACCATAATAAAAACAGAAAAACCAAAGTGCTCATAAAAATGTCAACTTATTTTTATAAAATACTAGAGGGAAAACTAAGATGGAAAAAATTCTTAGTTTGAGATTTGGAGTGACAGAATGGGGTACATGAATTTTTGAACAGGGGTTTTAGTGTTCAAAAATAGATTTAAATTTGAATAGCACAGAAAAGGTCCATGGGTATGGGTGAAAGTGACATCATTAAATAGGTTGGATTTTTTAGGAACTGGAATTAATTTATTTGGATAAATATTTAATCCAATGGAATTATTTGAAATCTTAACAGAAAAGAAAAAGAAAAAGGGTTGCTGTGCAACTGGGCCAGAACGGCCACAGTGCACAGGCCCAAAGGGGAACCAGCCCAGCACACGGGCGCCTGCGCGCATGCCAGGTTTTCAAAACTGACGGGCGGGGCCCAACGTCAGTGAGAGGAGAGAGAGGCGAGGGCGAGGGGAGGCTGACAGGCGGGGTCCGCCTGTCATCCCTAACCCTCCGGCAGAGGGTCGGCGATCTCACCAGCGGCGATACGGGGCATGGCAGGGCGAGCTAAGGGCAGGGACGGAGTCAGCATGGTGTCGCCGATCTCGTGGAGGTGGAGTTGGTCGCCGGAGTGGCCTGGTTCGCCGGCGGTGAGGTCACACGGCGAAGGAGCTTCGGGTGGTGGTGGTTCCGGCCGTTTCCGGCAGCTGTAGAGAGGGAAAAGAGGGGGAAAAGGATTAGTGGAGGCTTGCGGTGCTAGATCGGGCGAGAGGAGCTGCGGGGAGGGCATGTACCTCCGGATCGACGGCGACCCGAGGCGGCGGAGCTCAAGCTTGATCCTGAGCTCGGGCCCGTCTGGAGAGGAGCGGGTGGTGCTGGTGTGTTCTAGGGGGTGCGGAGAGGAGATGGATGCCCCTAGAGACGCCCGGGGCATGCTTATATAGCCGGGCTCCGGTCCACCATGGACTCGTGCGCTGACGAGGTCACGGGCGAGGCCAGAGGCCGTGCAGGCTCACACGAACGAGTCGGGGTTGATCGCGGACGAGTTCTATGCCTACTGGAGGAAAGAGGAGGAGCGGGGAAGCTTCCAGAGGGCATGCGCGTGTGAAGCCAGAGATTAGGGCTTGCGGGCGCCAGCGCGCGTGCGAGGGCAGCCACAGGAGGGAGAAGGAGGAGGGGGACAGCGCCGGGGCGTGTTGCGGACATCGAGGCTCATCGACTGGCGCGAGGGGGAAGCTCGAGGTGGTCGGGGGCTGCTGATTGGAGGAGGCTACAGTGCGGGTGTGCACTGTAGCGCGCTCTGGAGCACGGCTATTGCATGCCAGGGCATGTCTTTGGCTTGCTGGGCGCGACCACCTTGTCTGGGGGGTTAGGTGAGGAGTAAACAAGTGGGCTGTGGCCTTGGATGCCCTGGTTACACAATGGAAGAGGAGGGAGGTTGAGGGAGAGTGAAAATTGGGCTGTCCAGCAGAGTAAATTGGGGTTTTCACCTCTCAATTATAGAGCTCTGGCCATGGGGAAGTTACTGGAGGCGCAAGTGAACCTGGGGAAGCTGTGGTAAAAAGTTGGGCTCAAGGAGAACAAGGAAAGAGGTGAAAATGGTAACTTTGGAAAATCACTAGAAGGTGTTTGATGTGGTTTTGAGCAATCAAATGATCTCCACTAGCCATTATACTTAACAGGATTAAATGGCATATGGAAATAGGGTGTTTCACCAAGTTTGGGCTTATTTGAAGAAACTTGCCAATGTAATTTTGGTGAACCCTAGAAATCAACAGAAATGGTTTCACCATGTTTGAGTCAAGCTAATCATCACTCCTTGATGCACCACTTGATGTAGTGTCATCATTTGGGGTTGTGATCATGCCCACAAAGTTTGAAGCCCCAAGTGAAAAGTTGGTAATGTAAAGTTGTTCAAATTTGAATTTGAACAGAAGTGGTTTTGGGGTACTCTGATCAAGTTACCCTTCTCCAAAGCTTGTGCCATTTGCTCTAGATGCCTTATTAGACCATTCTAGCATGTGTACCAAGTTTGAGAGCATTTGGACAAGTTTGGCAATGTAAAGTTGCTCAAACTTCAAATATGGACAAAATAGTTTTGAGGGGTTTTGATGATGTTTTCTTGCTTCCCAAGGCATGAGGCTTGGCAAGATCATCAAATATGTCATATATGACATGATAGAATTTCCCTGGAATTTTTAGAGAATATTTCCTTTGTAAATATTTCAAAAGCTTGAAATATCTAGAAAGGGTTTCTGAGGGATTTTTCCAATATTTTGAACATGACCAAGTGTTGAAACTCTTATATATGGACAATATATGTCCTATGAGTCTCCCTGAATTTTGGCAAATATTTTTGAAATAGTTAAATAATTTTTCCCTATTAAAGACCATTTCTGGCCTTAAGAAAAAGCCTTTAAATAAAATAGGAAAATAACTTTTTAAAATTATACTTTTGTAGTTTATGGGAGTCCTATATCTACTAGGTTTTAAATACACTCTTTGAAATATTTTTCTCACCCTAAATCAAGCACTTGCAGTGCAAACCTCAATTCAGGGGTTTTTAGAAAACTAATTTTTGAAAATACTTTTTTGCCAAATTAATTTTATAAGAAAATACTATACTGCTATATACACTTGGTATGATCACTGGGCAGAAGTTTCGGGGTAAGGAGATGAAATCTACAAGAGGGAGTAGTTGACTTTAAAGAGCACTTGAAAATCACAAAGAGAAAAACTAAATTCCAAATAAAAGCCAAATGATGCCAAAAAAATTTGCTGGTCCAAATTTTCATGTTTTACTGATGCAAATGACATGTTACAAAATGTAGGGTGTGACAGACCTACCCCCCTTACAAGAATCTCGTCCCCGAGATTCCTAAACTAGGTCTTAAAAGAGATTGGGATACTCGGATCTGAGATACTCTTCACGTTCCCAGGTTGCTTCTGCTTCCGTGTGGTTGCTCCACTGGACCTTGAAGTACTTGATGGTGCGGCTTCGCGTCCGTCGTTCTGCTTCATCCAGAATGCGAATGGGCTTCTCGTGGTGGGTTAAATCAGGCTGAAGATCAATGGCTTGGTGATCAACATCCTTGTAGAGACCAGGCTTGTTCGGAACTTGGAGACACTTCCGGAGTTGTGACACGTGGAATACGTTGTGCACATCGGATAGCTCAGGTGGTAGTTCCAACTGGTAAGCCACTTCTTCTCGTCGTGCAGTGATCTCGGAGGGTCCAATGAACTTTGGTGCGAGCTTCCCCTTAACGTGGAAACGCTTGGTTCCCTTCAGAGGAGTTACTCGAAGGTACACGTGGTCTCCAACATGGAAACTCATATCTCGGTGATGAGTGTCAGCATAGCTCTTCTGCCTTGACTTGGCTGCCTTCAAACTTGCTCTTCTGCTTCGCGGAGAATATCTGGTCCAAAGACTAGTCCTTCTCCGGTCTCTGACTAGTTGAGGGGTGTGCGACACTTGCGTCCGTACAACACCTCAAATGGTGCCATTTGAAGGCTCGACTGATAAATGTTGTTATAGGAGAACTCGACAAAAGGGAGGCAATCTTCCCACTTGGCTCCATATGCCAAGGCACAGGCTCGGAGCATGTCTTCGAGAATTTGATTTACTCGCTCTGTCTAATCTCCGGTCTGCGGGTGGAAAGCCGTGCTGAAAGACAACTTGGTTCCCAAGGCTTCTTGGAACTTCTTCCAGAACCTTGAGGTGAACTGGGTTCCTCGATCTGACACAATCTCCTTGGGAACACCATGAAGGCTTACGATTCTGTCAATCTAGAGAGCCGCCAGCTGGTTGCCATCATAAGTAGTCTTGACAGGAATGAAATGGGCTACTTTGGTCAAATGGTCGACTATGACCCAGATGGAGTCATGTCCTTTATTCGACCTTGGTAATCCAGTGATGAAGTCCATTCCGACTTTATCCCACTTCCACTCAGGAACCTTGAGCGGTTGGAGCAATCCAACGGGTCGCTGATATTCAGCCTTGACCCTTTGGCACACATCACAGTTTGCAACATAGGTTGCAATCTCTCTTTTTATCTCGTGCCACCAGAATCTTTCCATCAAGTCTTGATACATCTTGGTTCCTCCAGGGTGGATGGAATACGGAGTGTCGTGGGCTTCTTATAGGATCAGGTTCTTCAGCTCTATCTTGTTTGGTACGCAGATGCGGCCTTTGTACCAAACAATCCCGTGCTCGTCCTCGGAGAATCCTGGGGCCTTGCCTAGCTTCATCTTCTTCTTGATGCCTTCAGTGCTTTCGTGCCCACCTTGTGCCTTCTTGACTTTGTCCATCAGGGTTGGTTTGACTTCCAGATGGTCTAGAAATCCAAGGGTGACCAATTCCAAACTGAATTGTTCCAGCTCTTCAAACAGGGCTGACTGCCTTTTTTAAATTACGGCATTCAGGGAGCAAGCCTTTCTGCTTAAGGCATCGGCTACCACGTTAGCCTTCCCGGGGTGATATTGAACACTGAGGTCATAATCTTTGATTAGCTCCAACCATCTTCGTTGCCTCATGTTCAATTACTTCTGGGTGAAAATGTACTTCAGACTTTTGTGGTCTGTGTATATCTCACACCGTTTCCCTAGGAGGTAATGTCGCCATGTCTTCAAGGCATGAACCACTTCTGCTAACTCAAGATCGTGAGTAGTGTAGTTCTCTTCATGAGGTCGTAGCTGTCTTGAGAGGTAAGCTATGACTCGGCCTTCTTGCATCAGAACGCCTCCCAATCCAGTTCGAGAGGCATCACAATATATCACGAACTCCTTGTGAATATCAGGTGTTGCCAGAACTGGGGCGGTGGTCAATCTCTTCTTGAGCTCTTGGAAGCTTTCTTCGCATTTTGTCGTCCATTCAAACCTCTTGTCCTTCTTCAGGAGCTGAGTCATTGGCCGGGCAATGCTAGAGAATCCTTGCACGAATTTGCGGTAATAGCCCGCAAGTCCGAGGAAGCTTCTGACTTCCTTGACGATTGTTGGTGATTGCCATTGGGTCACAACTTCGATCTTCGCGGGATCAACTGACAATCCTTCTTCGGTTAAGACATGACCTAAGAATCCAACTTTATGTAGCCAAAACTCACACTTGCTGAATTTGGCGTATAGTTGGTGCTCTCGAAGCTTGTCTAGGACCAGCCTCAAATGTTGCTCGTGCTCTTCCTCCGTCTTCGAGAAGACAAGAATGTCATGGATGAAGACAACAACAAAATTGTCCAAATATTCCATGAAGACTTTATTCATGAGATACATGAAGTAAGCTGGGACATTGGTTAACCCAAAGGACATGACCGTGCACTTGTACAGGCCATATCTGGTTACAAAAGCCGTCTTCGAAATATCTTGGGGTCTGATCTTCAGCTGGTAGTACCCAGATCTGAGGTCGATCTTGGAGAACACCTTGGCTCCGCTGAGTTGATCAAACATATCTTCAATCTTGGGAAGTGGATACTTGTTCTTGATTGTAACCTCATTGAGGGAATGATAGTCAATGCATAAGCGGATGGTACCGTCCCTTTTTGCCACAAACAGAACAGGTGATCCCCAAGGGGAGGCACTCGGGCAGATAAATCCCTTCCTCTGTTGCTCTTCCAGTTGCTTCTTCAACTCAGCTAATTCTTCCGTCCCCATTCTATAAGGCTTCTTATAGATGGGTCCTGCCCCGGGCACGAGCTCGATGATGAACTCAATGTCGCGGTCAGGGGGCATTCCCGGTAGCTCATCCGGAAAGACATCGGGATACTCGCAGACTACCGATACTTGCTCCAGTCCACCTTCAGACAGACAGTTGACTTGAGCGGTTTGAGCAGAAGAGGAGTTGGAAGCAAAATTAACTTCGACTCCTTGGTCATTGGTCACAGTGATAATCCGATTGGCACAGTTTAATAAGCCTTGGTGCTTGCTGAGCCAATTCATGCCTAGGATCACATCCAAGCCTTGTGATCTCAGGACGATAAGGTCTGCTAGGAAATCTACCCCGTTAATGGTAATACTGACTCCCTTACAGCCTATCTTGGCTCACATCTCTGCTCCGGGGGTTTGTACCACCATGGGGTTATTCATGGGTGTAGGGGTCATGCCACTTTTTAATGCAAATCTTTGAGTGACAAATGAATGCGTGGCTCCAGAATCAAACAAGACAGTTGCAGGTGCTAAGTTGACAAGGAACGTACCCAACACGACGTCCGGGTCTTCCTGGGCTTCTTCAGCAGTCACGTGATTCACACGCCCCTTCCCATGGTTAGGCGGGTTGCGAGGAGCTTGGTTTCTTGGCGGCATCCCGCGGCCTTGTCCTGGGTTCTGCGCATTGGGGCGCGGGGCATCAGGCTTCTTGTTGGGGCACACCCTTGAGATGTGTCCTGACTGACCACATCCAAAGCAAGTGACTTGGTTTGGATTATTGATCTTGTTGCCACCACTGTTATTGGGGTTGAATGCTGGCCTTGGGTTGGCATACTGCTGAGGTTGATAGCTGGTGCGAGGTGCAGGAGCTCTTGGCTGCTGGTAGGTTGCCTTGATCGGGACTGGCTACCACGGGCGAGGCTTCTGGTTGTTGGAACTTCCCTTGCTGACCATCTTGCGCTTGCGAGTGTCTTCCAGAGCTTGCCGCTTGTATTCAAGCATGAGTGCTTTATTCACCAGGTCAGGGAAGGTTGGGTAGTCGCACATGACAAGCGAGTACTGCAGAGTCTGATTGAGGCCTTCCATGAAGCACTCCCTTTTTGCAGCATCAATGCTGACATCTTCAGGAGCATACCTTGACAAAACACTGAACTTCTGCATGTACTCCTTGACAGTGCCACTTCCTTGCTTCAAGGCTCGAAACTCACGCTTTTTGATAGCCATGATTCCGGAAGGAATATGGGCCTTGCGGAATTCTGCCTTGAAGTTGTCCCAAGTGATGTCTTGCCCAGCATGCATGACCTTGAATCCATCCCACCAAGCTCTAGCAGTCCCCCCGAGGCAGTGGGCAGCATAAGCCACCTTCTCACGGTCTTCGGTGCACCCGACTAGTTCCAGCAAGTCCTCAATGGTGCGGACCCAGTCGTCTGCATCCAGGGGTTCAGCAGTCTCGATGAAAGTTGGCGGTGCATGCTTCTTGAACTCTGCCAACGTGGAACGTCCATTGCCATTCCCCGCCGGCTAGCGGTTGTTGGTGACAGCTTGAGCAATTGATGTCTACTACACGCTTCTATTCCTGTAGACAGTGTTGGGCCTCCAAGAGCAGAGGTTTGTAGGACAGCAGCAAATTTCCCTTAAGTGAGTAACCCAAGGTTTATCGAACTCAGGGAAGTGGAGGTTGAACGTACCCCTTTCAAGCAACCCTGCAATCAAGATACAAGAAGTCTCTTGTGTCCCCAACACACCTAATACACTTGTCAGATGTATATGTGCACTAGTTCGGCGAAGAGATGGTAAAATATGGATGATAGGAGTGGCAAAGCAAAGTAATATAAATCTGTAATAAAAAGTGCAGCAAGCAAACAAGTGGTAAACGTGAGCACGAATGGTATTGCAATGGTGGAAACAAGGCCTAGACTTCATACTTTCACTAGTGGCAACTCCCAACAACATTGACATAGTCTAATCACATGATATTTCCCATAAAACATGCAATGGAGACGCACTCGGAGGTCATTCCTTTGTGGTCGAGAGAGGACGAGAATTATGTAGGGCTACAAAAGCACACCTCAAAGTTCGTAATTCTCAATCTATGGATTTCCCAATGTCACCGCGGCCATCCAAAGAGAGTACCACAATCACCACAACATATCTCAAGGATAGTCAAAGACAAGCACCAAGAGACTCTCAATCTTCAATCAACACACAAAAGAGGAAATCACTCATGAAAATATTCTTCTAATCCATGTCCAATAGACCGCTGTCACCTTGGTCTCGGGGATTATACTAGATAAAGACAAGTGAGTACATCAATTCAATACATAGAGGAAGGGGAAATATCATGGGATCACCCTAGATTAACATAGCCTATGATCACAACGAAGATCACATCATGGGAGAGAGAGATAACCACATAGCTACACGTACAAGCCCTCAGCCCCGGAGAAGACTACTCACACATGGCCATGGTGAGCAAGAGATTGATGGTGGTGTTGATGGAGAGGTGCAGCCCGGAGAGGAGGAGGCGGCCGGCGGCGGCGGCAGCCCTCCGGGGCGGCGGCGGCCCTCGGGGCGGCGGCGGCCCTAGGGGGGCAGCGGCTCCTTGGCCCCGCTTCTTCCTTATGGATGGTGCTGCAATGGTGCTGGTCCTCCCCTCCAAGACGGCGGCTTGGGAGGAGGAAAATTCGTGGCTCTTGGTGACCTAGGTTTCCTCTCTTTATATAGACTCTCGGATTCCCGTCATCAGATTTTGGGATTCAGTAAAACGGGCTTTTCTCGGCCGTCCGGACTTCGATTTGGACGAATTTTATATCCAGAAGCATCCTCTCGAAATTCCCCACAACTTTCGCAACTAGGCTTTTTCCGTTTGACGTCGTTTTCGGGCCAGAACGTGACCATCCTCTAAAAACGTTCTCAGACAGATTTCAGGAAAGTCAGAGTCCTACTCCAATACGACTCCTTTTGCGTTTTTGTCAATTTCCAAGTAATTCCTACACAATAAAGTGTAAAACAAGAACATTGTGCACTTTTGCAACCATTAGTAGGCTAGTCCAATAAATGCTTAAAAAGATAGAAAACTTTGATAGAAACATGAGACAATGATGCAAAACAAGCATGTCACAAGCAAAAATTATGGATACGTTTGGGACGTATCGACATCCCCAAGCTTAATTCCTACTCGTCCTCGAGTAGGTAGAATGATAACATAGATAATTTTTGAGGTGACATGCTACTAACACAATCTTGATCAAGTAATAAGGTAAAGCATATGGACTGAAATAAAGTGAACCAAAACAATTGTCTATAGTTGAAAGCAAGTAAACAATGAATAACCAAGTGATCATCTAAGTAAATTCTTTTCATGAATAGTACAATTGAAGACATGAAACTATAAAGTTAAGCATAACTGTTAGCCCCAAAGGAGTTCTCTCATCAAAAGCATTCTAGTTAACACAAAAGGAAGATAAAGTTTCAGCAATGCTATCCACTTTTCAACATTTTATCTCATGGATAAGTTCAATGCACAAGGATTATATATAACTAAGCAGAAATTTTGAACATAATCAACTTGAACCCAAGGTTAACACTAGATGCTTGCTTATGGTGGAGGAAGAAGATTAGAACATAGGAAAACTGACTCAACATTTAAAAGTAAAAGATAGGCCCTTCGCAGAGGGAAGCAGGGATTACTCATGTGCTAGAGATTTTTATTTTTGAAAACATAGAGATATAAAAGCAATTTTGAGAGATGTATGCTTATGTCAACGAATGGTAATAAACAATGCACTACTACTCATGCCAAACAGAACTTAAGAGCGGCTCCCATAGAGGAATGATAACACTCCCCTTTCTCCTTTGTTTATCACTAGCCAAAGTTTGTCTGATTTCTTAGGTACGATGTGTGAAGGAGGTTTTTGATATTGATATTGATGACATGTAAAGTGGGCTGGGCATACCCTTTTGCCAGCTCTTTTTGCAAAATTAAGGACATGCACATTATTCATGCACGTCAGGGGTCGTTCTGTCCAACACAAGTAATAATGAACTGTCTACCACTTCCTCATGAGCTAAAACAGAGACACAAATAAGGATAAATTTTGAAGGTTTTAAAGGTAGCACATGAGCAATTTACTTGGAATGGCTATTAAATACCATGCATATAGGTAGGTATGGTGGACACATATGGAAGAATTATGGCTATGGAATTTGGATGCACGAGCAGCATTCCCGCTCAGTACAGAGTTTTTGGTTTAGCAAGTTTTTAGCAAGCACATGTTAACCGGTACAAGAGAATTATAACATCCTTTCAGCATAATTATAAGACTTCTACACTGTCTTCCTTGTCAACCAACTTACTTCTAAAGAGAAAACAAGAACTTTAAAACTACCAATGGTGAAAAACTAAACAATTGCAAACTTCAAAGGTATTTCTTCACTAATAAGACTTTATTAAATGATTTCCATGTTTAGACATCACTACTTAATTTCTCAAAACAATTGATAGGGATCAAGTTACTCAATGATCTTCAAGACTATGCAAGCTTTTTATTCTTTGCACCACGGCCACACTTGGCATTTACTTTACCAACATATTATTTAGCAATTCAAACCAATTCAACTCTCCAAAAAGATATAAGTGAAGCAAGAGAGTACTTTCTATAAAAGAACTAATAGCTCTGAACATGATATGAAATAAAAACAAGAGCTAGAAGCATATAACAAGGTAGCTAAAACACTCAAAAAGATATAAGTGAAGAACATGAGTGTTTCATGAAAAAGCGGAGCGTGTCTCTCTCCCAAATAAGAATGATCAGATGCAACTTATTTAAGACCAGCAAAGAAAACAAAACAAAACTGAAAACAAAACAAAAAGACGCTCCAAGAATAACACATAATGGGCAAAGGAATAAAAATATAGTGACACGAGGAGAACCTGGTGATTGTTAATGAAGAAATGGATGCCTTGGGCATCCCCAAGCTTAGATGATTGGGACTTCTTGAATATTTCTTGGTGGTGCCTTGGGGGCATCCCCAACCTTGAGCGTTTGACCCTCTTGAATCTTCTTTTATCATCTTCCCTCGCACACTTGAAAAATCCCTTCATACATAACTCATCATAATCTGATTAGCGAGGTTAGTACCCACAATAAAATAACTTTTCCCTGCTGGAAATAAAGATAATCTTGAAGAGCTACTGTTTTTCAAGATTGCCAAAAGGTTTTTGCAAAGAAAAAGCAAGCTCAAGGTTTGCAAAACGAAGAAAAGGCAAGACATGACAGAATCTGTGAAAAACACACCAGCAGGTAGTAAATAATTGTTTCGGGGCACTTCTGCAACTCAAATCAAAAAACTCAGAACAGACGCCCGAAAGCCAATTGTATAGAGCACGCTGTCAAAAAAATTCAGATCAAAAAGATGATATGGTGATTTTATTCGAATTTTTCTGTCCAAGGACAGAATCTGTTTTCTGGACAGCACGTCACAACTTTTGAACTTTCTTGCAATCGGAGGCTAAACTTGGCACAAAGCTGAAAAATAAAGATACAATGATGTTGCTACAGTAGTGACAAACATCAAGACCACTAAAAACTGAAAGAACAAACTAAAAGCAAAGATAACAAGGGTTGTCTCCCTAGAGCTCTTTCTTTATAGCCATAAAGATAGGCTTAAGACTTTAATGATGCTCTCGTAGGAATAAGAGTTTGAAGAACAAAAGAGAGCATCAAAAAGCAAATACCAAACACATTTAAGCCTAACATGCTTCCTATGCATAGGAATATTGCAATAAAATAATTCATTGAAGCACAAAGCAATAAGCATAGGAAGACAAAACAAGTGCAGCTTCAAAATATTCACCATAAAGAGAGAAAACTTCTTATTATTAAGATATTTAGAACCATGTCTCCCTCTCTCATTATAAATTTCAGTGGCATCATGGATGAACTCAACAATATAACTATCACATAAGGCATTATTTCCATGATCCAAAAGCATAAAAGTATCATTACTCTACATATAAGCAAAATCTTTCTTATTAGGAATAGTGAGAGTAAAGCAATCATAACCATCATGGTAATCATCATATTTAGGAGGCATATCATAATCATAATAAATTTTATCCTCAATAGTAGGTGGACTAAAAAGCTCACATTTATCATTGTAATCATCATATATAGGAAGCAAAGTTTCATCAAAGTAAATTTTCTCTTCAAAAGTTGGGGGACTAAAAATATCATGTTCATCAAACGTGTCATCCCCAAGCTTAGAGCTTTCCATGTCATTAGCAATATTGATATTAAAAAAAACATACTAATAACATCACCACCATCATGATTGTTATGCAAATAATAAAGTTCCAAAGGTTTTTTAATTTTCTCTTCAAACACATCATGTCCAAGTTCAAGGTAGAGCTTATAAAGCTCTCTCATATTTTTGTTGTTTTCCATTAAGCAAAACTAGTGAAATAAAAACAAGAAACAAAAAGATTTAATTGCAAGATCTAGAGAAGGTAACTTCACTTACCTCACTTCCCCGGCAACGGCGCCAGAAATAGCTTGATGTCTACTACACGCTTCTATTCATGTAGACAGTGTTGGGCCTCCAAGAGCAGAGGTTTGTAGGACAGCAGCAAATTTCCCTTAAGTGAGTAACCCAAGGTTTATCGAACTCAGGGAAGTGGAGGTTGAACGTGTCCCTTTCAAGCAACCCTGCAATCAAGATACAAGAAGTCTCTTGTGTCCCCAACACACCTAATACACTTGTCAGATGTATAGGTGCACTAGTTCGGCGAAGAGATGGTAAAATATGGATGATAGGAGTGGCAAAGCAAAGTAATATAAATCTGTAATAAAAAGTACAGCAAGCAAACAAGTGGTAAACGTGAGCACGAATGGTATTGCAATGGTGGAAACAAGGCCTAGGTTTCATACTTTCACTAGTGGCAACTCCCAACAACATTGACATAGTCTAATCACATGATATTTCCCATAAAACATGAAATGGAGACACACTCGGAGGTCATTCCTTTGTGGTCTAGAGAGAACGAGAATTATGTAGAGCTACAAAAGCACACCTCAAAATTCGTAATTCTCAATCTATGGATTTCCCAATATCACCGCGGCCATCCAAAGAGAGTACCACAATCACCACAACATATCTCAAGGATAGTCAAAGACAAGCACCAAGAGACCCTCAATCTTCAATCAACACACAAAAGAGGAAATCACTCATGAAAATATTCTTCTAATCCATGTCCAATAGACCGCTGTCACCTTGGTCTCGGGGATTATACTAGATAAAGACAAGTGAGTACATCAATTCAATACATAGAGGAAGGGGAAATATCATGGGATCACCCTAGATTAACATAGCCTATGATCACAACGAAGATCACATCATGGGAGAGAGAGATAACCACATAGCTACACGTACAAGCCCTCAGCCCCGAAGAAGACTACTCACACATGGCCATGGTGAGCAAGAGATTGATGGTGGTGTTGATGGAGAGGTGCAGCCCGGAGAGGAGGAGGCGGCCGGCGGCAGCCTTGGCGGCGGCGGCAGCCCTCCGGGGCGGCGGCGGCCCTAGGGGGGCAGTGGCTCCTTGGCCCCCCTTCTTCCTTGTGGATGGTGCTGCAATGGTGCTGGTCCTCCCCTCCAAGACGGCGGCTTGGGAGGAGGAAAATTCGTGGCTCTTGGTGACCTAGGTTTCCTCTCTTTATATAGACTCTCGGATTCCCGTCATCAGATTTTGGACTTCAGTAAAACGGGCTTTTCTTGGCCGTCCGGACTCCGATTTGGACGAATTTTATATCCAGAAGCATCCTCTCGAAATTCCCCACAACTTTCGCAACTAGACTTTTTCTGTTTGAAGTCGTCTTCGGGCTGGAACGTGACCATCTTCTAAAAACGTTCTCAGACAGATTTCAGGAAAGTCAGAGTCCTACTCCAATACGACTCCTTTTGCGTTTTTGTCAATTTCCAAGTAATTCCTACACAATAAAGTGTAAAATAAGAACATTGTGCACTTTTGCAACCATTAGTAGGTTAGTCCAATAAATGCTTAAAAAGATAGAAAACTTTGATAGAAACATGAGACAATGATGCAAAACAAGCATGTCACAAGCAAAAATTATGGATACGTTTGGGACGTATCAGCAATCATCTGAAGCGCTGCGGTGTTGGCTTGGCGTTCCTCTCGGAAAGCTTGGAGAAGCTGAGCCATGTCCATGTTCGGAGGAGGTGGTGGTGGAGCTTGGTCGTGGGTTTGGTCTTGGCCGGCCTCTGATTGGGCGGATGCTCCGACTTCAGGCTGCTGGATAGAGGTACCAGTACGAGTTACAACCGGCATCCTGTTGGAGTGGTAAAAGGTCTCATGATTTGGAAGAGGGAAAACAGTAAAGATGGATGCCTAGTAAGGGGGTGGGTGTGACACTAATCATTCATGCAAGGGCCGAAAGGGCCAAACACATTCATTAAAATCCAAATGGGTGATGCAGTCGTTTACATATTCCCGAAGGGAAGATACGACGTACATCAAAACACTACAAAAGCAAATACTAGATGGCTTCATATGAACCATACAAGGACTCGACTTCGCATAGGGGTTACACGACCTATCCTACCGTAGAGGTCACGAACTGGCATATCTGAGTTGCGAATAATGCCTAAGCGGTGGAATGCTCGGTCGCGTATTCTGGCTCTTATGGGTATTCCTCCTTGTATTCATCTGTCTGGGGCCCCTTATCACTTAAGGGTGTGGGGGAGTGGAGGAGTTGGATACGACGGTGTTTTGTTGGTGGTGCAGGGAAAAGCTTGCGATATTCCCTTGCCATCATACGGCGTCGTCGGGGTGGTTCTTCATCCTTGGAAGATACATCTCCTGAGGGCCTTCCACCTCGATACGCGATAGCGGACTGTCCGGGAGGCGCACCTTCCTTCTTGATCCTATCCGTCTTCTCTTGTGCTCGACAAAGAAGTGCCTTGGTCTTGTGAAGTTCTTCTCAGAGCTTCATCGATTCCGAGGCCAAATCTTGTGCCAAGCTGTCGGCACATAGGCTGAAGTAGGTCTGGAATCAAAGTGGAAGTCCTTCCTTCAGGGAAGGGGCTTGTGCACTGCTTTCATCTTCACCTTCCTTCCGGTAAGGCAAGAAGCGGGTTGTCATCTTGGCTGCCATCTCCGGAAGAAGCTCGCGGAGACGGGTTAGTGCCTTGAGTGCAGCAGCCTCGACAGCGAGGGGTAGTGTTGCCATCTGGGGTCCCTCGAAGAACCAACTTGTGGGAGGATCGTTTGCCTTCACGATCACTTCCACATGGTACTCCACCTCAGTGTCATTAACCCAATGCTCATGGTAGGTGAGGATGGGTGCTCGGTGGAACTGGCACTCCTGGAGGCTATCCTCGAGAAGCAAGGGGAACCCAGTGGTCAGGTGCTCTTCAGGTACAACGGCCATCTACAAAGGTTGAATAGGAGAGGTTAATAAGCTGATGATATCTCAGGTTTGGTAAGGTTTAAAAAAGAAGAGAGATTCAGAAGGTTTTTGAAAAGGGTCTCATCTAACTAACGCCCATGCTAACTAAGGCTCCCTACAGTCAGGATGGCTCTAATACCAGCTCTGTGGGGACCCCAACTTAAGAGTCGAGATCACCGAATGCACGTGTACAGTGATCCCAGAGATCAATGCTCACTGAACACACATAAGCTGAATAACAAGAGTCTTACATCCATACATAACGTCTTACACAAATTATGACCATTATGGCCAAGTCTTACATAGATAAAGCCTCAAGGGCTGAATAACAAATAAACTCAAATAGCGGAAGTCTTCGTAGATAAGTAGAACCCATGCCATCCGCCTTTACCCTATAGGCATTCTGACTGGGAAAGCGTCCTAGTTCGCATGTTCGTCTCCATAGAATTCTTCTTCAAATTCCTGCTCCTCCATGCCTGGCCAATTAAATAAATAGTGGCAAGCCAATGAGTACTTTGAATGTACTTGCAAGCAACCCTTGATTTGGTTCAAGGTAACAATGCAAAAATAACAATAAGCAACCTAACTGCAAGCTAGCTAAGTTAATCTACCATCATGTAACATGCATCAATGAATTTGGGTAACCTCCAAGACAGGTTACATATATCAACATAAATAGAGTTCAATTCTTTATCAACGGGTCAAGTCACCACCTTGACTCAACACACACATACTTTCACCGAGATTTGTAAAATTCTGGACATAGTTTAAGTAGCACCTCCCAACTGTGCATGACCGTGGACACGACTATTCGAATAGTTTTACACTCTGCAGAGGTTGCGCACTTTACCCACAAGATCCGGGAAGCTTTCGTGTCACCCACGATCCCGCAGTACCTCAAGTACTCGGGGGAAGCACCCGGTCATTACCTTTCCCTAGACGACACTAACATAGGGTCCACTCGTTGGTGCACGGCCCTCGGGTACAAACAATAGATCATGGGACTTGCCCTTTTTCAATGTCACACGTACACGAAGGGACCAATGGTGTGTCCGGTGCCCTGTAAAAATAGTCATGGTCGCCTATCCAAGCACGACCCCGTCCTGGGAGTGACCTCAAGTCTCTCCCGTCACTAGTGATGTGGGCACCATGCTAGTATTAGCCTAAGTAATCAATAATGCCCCGTCCCATAAGGGGTAGAGTGGTTGCACATGTTTGGTTGGGACGGTAATCACACATAAATCTAATCCATCATTTCACTCACACACAAGATCTTTCTTGGCACACCACTTCTTCCTCAAGTGATGACCTAACTCCACATCACCCTCGGGCATTAGGGGCACCCGATGGGGTTTTCGAAAAGAATGCAACCACGGAGGATTCATGGCTCATATGCATCACTAAGCATCACCACTAATCATTTATCATTGCATCTAAGCACATGGCAAAGATCATGAGTAGGGTATGCATCATGTGGTGGCTTTCAACTAGTTCACCATCGTCACTCTTATCATCATGCATTCGAAAATAAAAGGGGTTCCGAGGAACACAAGGGTATCATGGCCAAAGGGCTGCTTTCCTGGATTGGCTTGGTCTTCAAGGTCTTCAAGTCCTTCCCCTCCTTCTTCTTCAGCAACCTCGTCAAATACGGTATCTAACCGTCGCAATAAACAACGGGAAGATAAGACCATAATAAAAACAGAAAAACCAAAGTGCTCAGAAAAATGTCAACTTATTTTTATAAAATACTAGAGGAAAAACTAAGATGGCAAAAATTCTTAGTTTGAGATTTGGAGTGATAGAATGGGGTACATGAATTTTTGAACAGGGGTTTTAGTGTTCAAAAATAGATTTAAATTTGAACAGAACAGAAAAGGTCCATGGGTATGGGTGAAAGTGACATCATTAAATAGGTTGGATTTTTACAAGTTTTTAGGAACTGGAATTAATTTATTTGGATAAATATTTAATCCTGTGGAATTATTTGAAATCTTAACAGAAAAGAAAAAGAAAAAGGGTTGCTGTGCAACTGGGCCAGAACGGCCACAGTGCACAGGCCCAAAGGGGGAACCAGCCTATCGCACGGGCGCCTGCGCGCGTGCCAGGTTTTCAAACCTGATGAGTGGGGCCCGGCGTCAGTGAGAGGAGAGAGAGGCGAGGGCGAGGGGAGGCTGACAGGCGGGGCCCGCCTGTCATCCCTAACCCTCCGGCAGAGGGCCGGCGAGCTAACCGGCGGCGATACGGGGCACGGTAGGGCGAGCTAAGGGCAGGGACGGAGTCAGCGTGGTGTCGCCGATCTGGTGGAGGTGGAGTTGGTCGCCGGAGTGGCCTGGTTCACCGGCGGTGAGGTCACGCGGCGGAGGAGCTTCAGGTGGTGGTGGTTCCGGTCGTTTCCTGCAGCTGCAGAGAGGGAAAAGAGGGGGAAAAGGATCAGTGGAGGCTTGCAGTGCTAGATCGGGCGAGAGGAGCTGCGGGGAGGGACTGTACCTCCGGATCGACGGCGACCCGAGGCGGCGGAGCTCGAGCTCGATCCTGAGCTCGGGCCCATCTGGAGAGGAGCGGGTGGTGCTGGTGTGTTCTAGGGGGTGCGGAGAGGAGATGGATGCCCCTGGAGAGGCCCGGGGCATGCTTATATAGCGGGGCGTGTTGCGGACGTCGAGGCGCATCGACTGGCGTGAGGGGGAAGCTCGAGGTGGTTGGGGGCTGCTGATTAGAGGAGGCTACAGTGCGGGTGTGCACTGTAGCGCGCTCTGGAGCACGCCTATTGCATGCCAGGGCATGTCTTTGGCTTGCTGGGCGCGGCCACCTTGTCTGGGGGGTTAGGTGAGGAGTAAACAAGTGGGTTGTGGCCTCGGATGCCCTAGTTACCCAATGGAAGAGGAGGGAGGTTGAGGGAGAGTGAAAATTGGGCTGTCCAGCAGAGTAAATTAGGGTATTCACCTCTCAATTATTGAGCTCTGGCCATGGGGAAGTTAGTGTAGGCGCAAGTGAACCTGAGGAAGCTGTGGTAAAAAGTTGGGCTCAAGGAGAACAAGGGAAGAGGTGAAAATGGTAACTTTGGAAAATCACTAGAAGGTGTTTGATGTGGTTTTGAGCAATCAAATGATCTCCACTAGCCATTATACTTAACAGGATTAAATGACATATGGAAATAGGGTGTTTCACCAAGTTTGGGCTTATTTGAAGAAACTTGCCAATGTAACTTTGGTGAACCCTAGAAATCAACAGAAATGGTTTCACCATGTTTGAGTCAAGCTAATCATCACTCCTTGATGCACCACTTGGTGTAGTGTCATCATTTGGGGTTTTGATCATGCCCACAAAGTTTGAAGCCCCAAGTAAAAAGTTGGTAATGTAATGTTGTTCAAATTTGAATTTGAACATAAGTGGTTTTGGGGTACTCTGATCAAGTTACCCTTCTCCAAAGCTTGTGCCATTTGGTCTATATGCCTTATTAGACCATTCTAGCATGTGTACCAAGTTTGAGAGCATTTGGACAAGTTTGGCAATGTAAAGTTGCTCAAACTTCAAATATGGACATAATGGTTTTGAGGGGTTTTGATGATGCTTTCTTGCTTCCCAAGGCATGAGGCTTGGCAAGATCATCAAATATGTCATATATGACATGATAGAATTTCCCTGGAATTTTTAGAGAATATTTCCTTTGTAAATATTTCAAAAGCTTGAAATATCTAGAAAGGGTTTCTGAGGGATTTGTCCAATATTTTGAACATGACCAAGTGTTGAAACTCTTATATATGGACAATATATGTCCTATGAGTCTCCCTGAATTTTGGCAAATATTTTTGAAATAGTTAAATAATTTTTCCCTATTAAAGACCATTTCTGGCCTTAAGAAAAAGCCTTTAAATAAAATAGGAAAATAACTTTTTAAAATTATACTTTTGTGGTTTATGGGAGTCCTGTATCTACTAAGTTTCAAATACACTCTTTGAAATATTTTCTCACCCTAAATCAAGCACTTGCAGTGCAAACCTCAATTCAGGGGTTTTTAGAAAACTAATTTTTGAAAATACTTTTTGGCCAAATTAATTTTATAAGAAAATACTATACTGCTATATACACTTGGTATGATCATTGGGCAGAAGTTTTGGGGTAAGGAGATGAAATCTACAAGAGGGAGTAGTTGACTTTAAAGAGCACTTGAAAATCACAAAGAGAAAAACTAAATTCCAAATAAAAGCCTAATGATGCCAAAAAAATTTGCTGGTCCAAATTTTCATGTTTTACTGATGCAAATGACATGTTACAAAATGCAGGGTGTGACACATACATAACTCATTCAATACTATATCATCAACAAACGTTAAGCGTGCGGACCCTACGGGTTCGAGAACTATGTAGACATGACCAAGACATCTCTCCGGTCAATTACCAATAGCGGAACCTAGATGCCCATATTGGCTCCTACATATTATACGAAGATCTGTAACGGTCGAACCGCATAAAAACATACGTTATTCCCTTTGTCATCGGTATGTTATTTACCCAAGATTCGATCATCAGTATCATCATACCTAGTTCAATCTCATTACTGGCAAGTCTCTTTACTCGTTCCGTAATACATCTTCTCGTGAATAACTCATTAGTCATTTGCTTGCAAGGCTTATTATGATGTGTATTACCGAGAGGGCCCAGAGATACCTCTCCGACACTCGAAGTGACAAATCCTATTGTCAATCTATGCCAACTCAATAAACACCTTCGGAGACACCTGTTCAGCATCTTTATAATCACCCAATTACGTTGTGACGTTTGATAACACACAAGGTGTTCCTCTAGTATTCAGGAGTTGTATAATCTCATAGTCAGAGGAACATGTATAAGTCATGAAGAAAGCAACAATAATAAAACTAAACAATCATTATGCTAAGCTAACGGATGGGTCTTGTCCATCACTTCATTCTCTAATGATGTGACCCCTTTCATCAAATGACAACACATGTCTATGGTTAGGAAACATAACCATCTTTGATTAACGAGCTAGTCTAGTAGAGGCATACTAAGGACACTCTGTTTTGTCTATGTATCCACACATGTACTAAGTTTCCGGTTAATACAATTCTAGCATGAATAATAAAAATTTATGATGATATAACAAAATATAAATAACAACTTTATTATTGCCTCTAGGGCATATTTCCTTCAGTCTCTCACTTGCACTAGAGTCAATAATCTAGTTCACATCACCATGTGATTTAACACCGATAGTTCACATCATCATGTGATTAACACCCATAGTTCACATCGCAATGTGATCAACATCCAAATGGTTTACTAGAGTTAATAATCTAGTTCACATCGCCATGTGATTAACACCCAAAGAGTACTAAGGTGTGATCATGTTTTGCTTCGTGAGAGAAGTTTGGTCAGCGGGTCTGTTACATTAAGATCCATATGTATTTCGCAAATTTCTATGTCTACAATGCTCTGCATGGAGCTACTCTAGCTAATTGCTCCCACTTTCAATATGCATCCAGATTCGTACTTTGAGTCATTTGGATTAGTGTCAAAGCTTGCATCGGCGTAACTCTTTACGACGAACTCTTTATCACCTCCATAATCGAGAAACATTTCCTTAGTTCTCCAGTCACTATGGATAATTTTGACCTCTATCCGGTAATCTACTCCTGGATCACTATTGTACCTCCTTGCCAAACTCATGGAAAGGTACACAACAAGTTTGGTACACAACATGGCATACTTTATAGAACATATGGCTGTGGCATAGGGAATGACTTTCATTCTCTCTATTTTTCTGCAGTGGTCGGGCTTTGAGTCTTACTAAACTCCACACCTTACAAATCAGGCAAGAACTCTTTCTTTGACTGATCCATTTTGAACTAATTCAAAATCTTATCAAGGTATGTACTTAATCGAAAGTCTTATCAATCGTCTTGATCTATCTCTATAGATCGTGCCCAATATGTAAGCAGCTTCACCAAGGTCTTTTATTGAAAAACTGCTTTTAAACAATCCTTTATGCTTTACATAAAATTCTACATCATTTACGATCATCAATATGTCATTCACATATACTTATAAGAAATGTTGTAGTGCTCCCACTCACTTTCTTGCAAATACAGGCTTCATCGTAAGTCTATATAAATCCATATGTTTTGATCACCTCATCAAAGTGTATATTCCAACTCCGAGATGCTTGCACCAGTCCATAGATGGATCGGTGGAGCTTGCACACTTTGTTAGCACTTTTAGGATCAAGAAAATCCATTAAGGAATGCAGTTTTGACATCCATTTGCCAGATTTCATAAAATGCGACAATTGCTAACATGATTCAACAGACTTAAGCATCGCTACAGGTGAGAAGGTCTCATCGTAGTCGACTCCTTGAACTTGTCGAAAACCTTTCGCAACAAGTCGAGCTTTGTAGACAGTAACATCACCATCGGCGTCAGTCTTCTTCTTAAAGATCCATTTATTTTCAATGGCTTGCCGATCATCGAGCAAGTCAACCAAAGTCCACACTTTATTCTCATACATGGATCCCATCTCAGATTTCATGGCCTCAAGCCATTTGCGGAATCTGGTCTCACCATCGCTTCCTCATAGTTCATAGGTTCGTCATGGTCTAGTCACATGACTTCCAGAACAGGGTTACCGTACCACACTGGTGCGGAACACACTCTGGTTGACCTACGAGGTTCGGTAGTTACTTGATCTGAAGTTTCATGATCATCATCATTAGCTTCCTCAATAATTGGTGTAGGAATCATTGGAACTGATTTCTGTGATGACCTACCTTCCAATTTGGGAGAAGGTACAATTACCTCATCACGTTCTACATTGCTCCCACTCACTTCTTTCGAGAGAAACTCCTTCTCTAGAAAGGATCCATTCTTGGCAACGAATATCTTGCCTTCGGATCTATGATAGAAGGTGTACCCCAACTGTTTCTTTTGGGTATCCTATGAAGACGCATTTCTCCGATTTGAGTTCGAGCTTATCAGGCTGAAGCTTTTTCACATAAGCATCGCAACCCCAAACTTTAAGAAACAACAGCTTAGGTTTGTTGCCAAACCATAGTTCATACGGTGCCCTATTTAATGTGAATGCAGTTGTCTCTAATGCATAACCCCAAAACGATAGTGGTAAATCGGTAAGAGACATTATAGATCGCACCATATCTAATAAAGTATGGTTATGATGTTTGGACACACCATTACGCAGTGATGTTCCACGCGGCGTGAGTTGCGAAACTATTCCACATTGTTTTAAATGAAGACCAAACTTGTAACTTGAATCTTTGCCTCCGCGATCAGATCATATCAAATTTATTTTCTTGCTACGATGATTCTCTACTTCACTCTGAAATTCTTTGAACGTTTCAAATGTTTCAGACTTGTGTTTCATCAAGTAGATATACCCATATCTGCTCAAATTATCTGTGAAGGTCAGAAAATAACGATACCCGCCGCGAGCCTCAACACTCATCCGACTGCATACATCTGTATGTATTATTTCCAATAAGTCATTGGCTCGCTCCACTGTTTCGGAGAACGGAGTTTTAGTCGTCTTGCCCAGGAGGCATGGTTCGCAAGCATCAAATGATTCATAATAAGTGATTCCAAAAGTCCATCAGCATGGAGTTTATTCATGCGATTTACACCAATATGACCTAAATGGCAGTGCCACAAGTATGTTGCACTATCATTATCAACTCTGCATCTTTTGGCTTCAATATATGTGTATTACTACGATCGAGATTCAATAAACCATTCACCTTGGGTGTATGACCATAGAAGTTTTTATTCGTGTAAACAGAATAATAATTATTCTCTGACTTAAATGAATAATATTATTGCAATAAACATGACCCAATCTTGTTCATGCTGAACGACACTAATCCCGAAAGTATAGGAAGTGTGCGATGATGATCATATCAATATTGGAACTACTTCCAACACACATCGTCACCTCACCCTCAGCTAGTCTTCGTTTATTCTGCAACTCGTGTTTCGAGTTACTAATCTTAGCAACTGAACATATATCAAATCCCAGGGGCTACTACGAGCACTAGTGAGGTACACATCAATAATATGTATATCAAATATACCTTTGTTCACTTTGCCATCCTTCTTATCCGCCAAATATTTGGGGTAGTTCCGTTTCCAGTGACCATTTCCTTTGCAGTAGAAGCACTCGGTTTCAGGCTTGGGGTCTTGCTTTGGTCTTCTTCTCAGGAGTGGCAACTTGCTTTCCGTTCTTCTTGAAGTTCCCTTTCTTTCCCTTGCCCTTTTTCTTGAAACTAGTGGTTTTATTTAACCGTCAACACTTGATGCTCTTTCTTGATTTCTACCTTTGCTGATTTCAGCATCGCGAAGAGCTCGAGAATCGTTTTCATCATCCCTTGCATATCATAGTTCATCACGAAGTTCTAGTAGCTCGGTGATAGTGACTAGAGAACTCTGTCAATCACTATCTTATCTGGAAGATTGACTCCCACTTGATTCAAGTGATTGTAGTACGCAGACATTCTGAGCACATGCTCACTAGCTGAGCTATTCTATTTGTCAGAGGTCTCATACCTCTCGAGATGTGCAGGAGTCTGAAATACCAACTTCAGCTCTTGGAACATCTCATATGCTCCATGGCGTTCAAAACGTTTTTGAAGTCCCGGTTCTAAGCCATAAAGCGTAGTGCACTAAACTATTAAGTAGACATCATATTGAGCTTTGCCAAACGTTCATAGCGTTTGCATCTGCTCATGCAATAGGTATGTCACCTAGTGGTGCATCAAGGACATAATACTTGTGTGCAACAATGAGGATAATCCTCAGATCACGGACCTAGTCTGCATTATTGCTACTAACATCTTTCAACTTCGTTTTCTCTAGGAACATATAAAAAACATAGGGGAGCTACAACGCGAGCTATTGATCTACAACATAATTTGCAAATACTATCAGGACTAAGTTCATGATAAATTAAAGTTCAATTAATCATATTACTAAATAACTCCCACTTAGATAGACATCCCTCAAGTCATCTAAATGATCACGTGATCCAAATCAACTAAACCATGCCCGATCATCAAGTGAGACGGAGTAGTTTTCAATGGTGAACCTCTTATGTTGATCATGTCTACTATGTGATTCATGCTCGACCTTTCGGTCTCCAGTGTTCGGAGGCCATGATGTACATGCTAGGCTCGTCAAGTTTAACCTGAGTATTCCGCATGTGCAAAAATGTCTTGCACTCGTTGTATGTGAACGTAGAGCTTATCACACCTGATCATCACGTGGTGTCTCAGCACGCAGAACTGTCGCAATGGTGCATACTCAGGGAGAACATTTATACCTTGAAATTTTAGTAAGGGATCATCTTATAATGCTACCTTCGTACTAAGCTGAATAAGATGCAGAAAAAGATAAACATCACATGCAACCAAAATATGTGACATGATATGGCCATCATCATCTTGCGCTTTTGATCTCCATCTCCAAAGCATCGTCATGATCTCCATCGTCGCCGGCTTGACACCTTGATCTCCATCGTAGCATCGTGGTTGTCTCGCCAACTATTGCTACTACGACTATCACTAACTCATAGTGATAAAGTAAAGCAATTACATGGCATTCGCAATTCATACAATAAAGAGACAACCATAAGGCTCCTGCCGGTTGCCGATAATTTACAAAACATGATCATCTCATACAATAACGTATAACTCATCATGTCTTGACTCACATCACAACATGCTCTGCAAAAACAAGTTAGACATCCTCTACTTTGTTGTTGCAAGTTTTACGTGGCTGCTACGGGCTACTAGCAAGAACCGTTCTTACCTACGCATCAAAACCACAACAATTTTTCGTCAAGTGTGCTATTTTAACCTTCAACAAGGACCGGCCGTAGTCAAACTTGATTCAACTATAGTTGGAGAAACAAACACCCGCCAGCCACCTATGTGCAAAGCACGTCGGTAGAACCAGTCTCATGAACTCGATCACATAATGTCGGTCCGGGCCGCTTCATCCAACAATACCGCCTAATCAAAGTAAGACGCTGGTGGTAAGCAGTATGACTATTATCACCCACAACTCTTTGTGTTCTACTCATGCATATCATCTACGCATAGACCTGGCTTATGATGCCACTGTTGGAGAATGTAGCATGCAATTTCAAAAAATTCCTACGCCCACGCAAGATCTATCTAGGAGATGCATAACAACGAGAGGGGGACAATGTGTCTACATACCCTTCTAGACCGAAAGCGGAAGCGTTTGACAACGCAGTTGATGTAGTCGTACACCTTCACGATCCGCCCCGATCTAGTACCGAACGTACAAAACCTCCGCGTTCAGCGCACGTTCAACTCAATGACGTCCTCGCCTTCTTAATCCAGCAAGACGGGCCAAGTAGTAGATGAGTTCCGGCAACACGACGGCGTGGTGACGGTTGGTCATGAAGAACAATCTCTGCAGGGCTTCGCCAAGCACTACAGAAACTAGACAAAAGATAAACTAGAGGGTCGGGGTTGCTGGCTCACGTCTTGGTGTATCTTGATGTGTCTTGGGTGCTAGCCCTGCCCCTCTATTTATATGTTGAGCCTTGGGGTCGAAACTTGGAGTAAAAGACTCCACAAAGTCGGTTTCACCCGAAAGGCAAGAGTCCTTATCGGACTCCAGGGCCAGACGCCAGGGTTCCTGGCATCTGGACCCAAACGCTAGGGACCCTCGCGTCTGGCCCTTGGAATCCGCAAAACTTCCTTTTGCGCTTTCCAAAAACCTTGTGGGCTTTCCCCTTTGGCCCAAATACAGTGTCCTCGTACCCAAACATTTCGGGAAACATCCGGAACCCCTTCTAGTGAATTCCGGAATCCTTCGGAGGCTAAACACTATTATCCCATATATCAATCTTTATCTCCGAACCATTTCAGAGTTCCTCGTCATGTCCGTGATCACATCCTGGACTCCGAATAACATTCGGTCACCAACATACATAACTCATTAATTACTATATCGTCAACGAACGTTAAGCGTGCGGACCCTACGGGTTCGAGAACTATGTAGACATGACCGAGACATCTCTCCGGTCAATAACCAATAGTGGAACCTAGATTCCCATATTGGCTCCTACATTTTCTACGAAGGTCTTTATTGGTCGAACCGCATAACAACATACGCTGTTCCCTTTGTCATCGGTATGTTACTTGCCCGAGATTCGATCGTCGGTATCATCATACCTAGTTCAATCTCGTTACCGAAAAGTCTCTTTACTCGTTCCATAATACATCATCTCATGACTAACTCATTAGTCATTTGCTTGCAAGGCTTATTATGATGTGTATTACGGAGAGGGCCCATAGATACCTCTCCGACACTCGGAGTGACAAATCCTATTCTCGATCTATGCCTACTCAACAAACACCTTTAGAGACACCTGTAGAGCATCTTTATAATCACCCAGTTACGTTGTGACATTTCAGAGCACAAAAGGTGTTCCTCCGGTATTCGGGAGTTGCATAATCTCATAGTCAGAGGAATATGTATAAGTCATGAAGAAAGCAACAACAATAAAACTAAATGATCATTATGGTAAGCTAACGGATGGATCTTGTCCATCACATCATTCTATAATGATGTGATCCCGTTCATCAAATAAGAACACATGTCTATGCTTAGGAAACATAACCATCTTTCATTAACGAGCTAGTCTAGTAGAGGCATACTAGGGACACTTTGTTTTGTCTATGTATCCACACCTGTACTTGTTGGGGAACGTAGTATTTCAAAATTTTCCTACGATCACGCAAGATCTATCTAGGAGAAGCATAGCAATGAGCTGGGAGAGTGTGTCCACGTACCCTCGTAGACCGAAAGTGGAAGCGTCCAGTGACGCGGTTGATGTAGTCGAACGTCTCCACGATCCAACCGATCCAAGCACCGAACCTACGGCACCTCCGCGTTCAGCACATGTTCAACTCGATGACGTCCCACGAGCTCTTGATCTAGTTGAGCGTCACGGGAGAGTTTCGTCAGCACGACGGCATGGTGACAGTGATGATGAAGTTACCGGCGCAGGGCTTCGCCTAAGTACTGCAACGATATGACTGAGGTGTGTAACTGTGGAGGGGGGCACCACACACGGCTTGTAAATCAACTTGTGTGTCTATGGTGTGCCCCCTCCCCACGTATATAAAGGAGGGATGGGAGGAGGAGGCGGCCAAGGAGGAGGAGGCGTGCCATGGGGGGGCAATCCTACTCCAAGTAGGTTTGCCCCCTCCCTTTCATATTCCTAATAGGAGAAGAGGGAAGGAGAGGGGGAGAGAAGGAAAGAGGGGCCACCCCCTAGTCCAATTCGGTTTGGGCTAGGTGAGGCATGTGCAACACCTTGCCCTGCCTCCTCTCTTCCACATCTAGGCCCATGATGCCCATTAACCCCCCGGGGGGTTCCGGTAACTCCCGTGTACTCCGGTATTTATCCGATGACCCCCGGAACCCTTTCGGTGTCCGAATATAACCTTCCAATATATCAATCAATATGTCTCGACCATTTAGAGACTCCTCGTCATGTCCGTTATCACATCTAGGACTCCGAACTACCTTCGGTACATCAAAACACATAAAATCATAATACCGATCATCATCGAACGTTAAGAGTGCGGACCCTACGGGTTCGAGAACTATGTAGACATGACTGAGACTCATCTCTGGTCAATAACCAATAGCGGAACCTGGATGCTCATATTGGTTCCTACATATTCCACGAAGATCTTTATCGATCAAACCGCACAACTACATATGGCGTTCCCTTTGTCATCGGTATGTTACTTGCCCGAGATTCAATCGTCGGTATCATCATACCTAGTTCAATCTCATTATCGGCAAGTTCTCTTTACTTGTTCCGTAATACATCATCTCGTGACTAACTCATTAGATGTTTGCTTGCAAGGCTTATTATGATGTGTATTACCGAGAGGGCCTAGAGATACCTCTCCGACACTCGGAGTGACAAATCCTATTCTTGATCTATGCCAACACCACAAATACCTTCGGAGACACCTGTAGAGCATCTTTATAATCACCCATTTACGTTGTGATGTTTGATAGCACACAAGGTGTTCCTCCGGTATTCGGGAGTTGCATAATCTCATAGTCATAGGAACATGTATAAGTCATGAAGAAAGCAATAGCAGAAAAACTAAACGATCAAGTTGCTAAGCTAACGGATGGGTCTTGTCCATAGCATCATTCTCCTAATGATGTGATCCCATTGATCAAATGACAAATCATGTCTATGGTTAGGAAACATAACCATCTTTGATTAACGAGCTAGTCTAGTAGAGGCATACTAGGGACACTCTGTTTCTTCTATGTATTCACACATGTATCAAGTTTCCGGTTAATACAATTCTAGCATGAATAAAAGAGATTTATCATGATATATAAGGAAATATAAATAACAACTTTACTATGCCTCTAGGGCATATTTCCTTCAGTCTCCCACTTGCACTAGAGTCAATAATCTTGATTACATAGTAATGATTCTGACACCCATGGAGTCTTGGTGTTGATCATGTTTTGCTCGTGGAAGAGGCTTAGTCAACGGGTCTGCGACATTAAGATCCGTATGTATCTTGAAAATTTCTATGTGTCCCTCCTTGAGTTGATCGCGGATGGAATTGAAGCGTCTCTTGATGTGCTTGGTTCTCTTGTGAAACCTGGATTCCTTCGCCAAGGCTATTGATACACTGTTGTCACAAAAGATTTTCATTGGACCCAATGCACTAGGTATTACACCTAGATGAGATATGAACTCCTTCATCCAGACTCCTTCATTTGCTGCTTCCGAAGCTGCTATGTACTCCGCTTCACACGTAGATCCCGCCACGATGCTCTGCTTGAAACTGCACCAATTGACAGCTCCACCGTTCAACAAAAATACATATCCGGTTTGTGACTTAGAGTCATCCGGATCAGTGTGAAAGCTGGAATCGACGTAACCATTTACGACGAGCTCTTTGTCACCTCCATAAACAAGAAGCATATCCTTTGTCCTTTTCAGGTACTTCAGGATGTTCTTGACCGTTGTCCACTGATCCACTCCTGGGTTACTTTGGTACCTCCCTGCTATACTTATAGCAAGGCACACACCAGGTCTGGTACACAACATTGCATACATGATAGATCCTATGGCCGAGGCATAGGGAATGACTTTCATTTTATCTCTATCTTCTGTAGTGGTCGGGCATTGAGTCTTACTCAACTTCACACCTTGTAACACATGTAAGGACCCTTTCTTTGACTGATCCATTTTGAACTTCTTCAAAACATTATCAAGGTATGTGCTTTGTGAAAGTCCAATTAAGCATCTTGATCTATCTCTATAGATCTTGATGCCCAATATATAAGAAGCTTCGCCGAGGTTTTTCATTGAAAAATTATTATTCAAGTATCCTTTTATGCCATCCAGAAATTCTATATCATTTCCAATCAACAATATGTCATCCACGTATAATATCAGAAATGCTACAGAGCTCCCACTCACTTTCTTGTAAATACATGCTTCTCCAAAAGTCTGTATAAAACCATATGCTTTGATCACCTCATCAAAGCGTATATTCCAACTCTGAGATGCTTGCACCAGTCCATAGATGGACCGTTGGATCTTGCACACTTTGTTAGCACCTTTAGGATCGACAAAACCTTTTGGTTGCATCATATACAACTCCTCTTTGAGGTATCCATTAAGGAATGTAGTTTTGACATCCATTTGCCAGATTTCATAATCATGAAATGCGGCAATTGCTAACATGAATCGGACAGACTTAAGCATCGCTACGGGTGAGAAAGTCTCATCATAGTCAACTCCTTGAACTTGTCGAAAACCTTTCGCAACAAGTCGAGCTTTGTAGACAGTAATATTACCATTGGCGTCAGTCTTCTTCTTAAAGATCCATTTATTTTCAATGGCTTGCCGATCATTGGGCAAGTCAACCAAAGTCCATACTTTGTTCTCATACATGGATCCCATCTCAGTTTTTATGGCTTGAAGCCATTTTGCGGAATCTAGGCTCATCATCGCTTCCTCATAGTTCGTAGGTTCATCATGATCTAGTAACATGACTTCCAGAACTATGTTACCGTACCACTCTGGCGCGGAACGCACTCTGGTTTACCTACGAGGTTTAGTAGTAACTTGATCTGGAGTTTCATGATCATTATCATTAGCTTCCTCGCTGATTGGTGTAGGAATCATTGGAACTAGTTTCTGTGATGTACTATTTTATAATTCGGGAAAAGGTACAATTACCTCATCAGGTTCCACTTTCGTCCCACTCACTTCTTTCGAGAGAAACTCCTTCTCTAGAAAGGATCCATTCTTAGCAACGAATATTTTGCCTTCGGATCTGTGATAGGAGGTGTACCCAATAGTTTCCTTTGGGTATCCTATGAAGACACATTTCTCCGACTTGGGTTCGAGCTTATCAGGGTGAAGCTTTTTCACATAAGCATCGCAGCCCCAAACTTTAAGAAACGACAACTTGGGTTTCTTGCCAAGCCATGGTTCATAAGGTGTCGTCTCAACGGATTTAGATGGTGCCCTATTTAACGTGAATGCAGCTGTCTATAAAGCATAACCCCAAAACGATAGTGGTAACTCGGTAAGAGACATCATAGATCGTACCATATCTAATAAAGTACGGTTACGATGTTCGGACACACCATTACGCTGTGGTGTTTCGGGTGGCGTGAGCTGTGAATTTATTCCACATTGTTTCAGATGAAGACCAAACTCGTAACTCAAATATTCACCTCCGCGATCAGATCGTAGAAACTTTATTTTCTTGTGACAATGATTCTCTACTTCACTCTGAAATTCTTTGAACTTTTCAAATGTTTCAGACTTGTGCTTCATTAAGTAGATATACCCATATCTGCTCAAATCATCAGTGAAGGTTAGAAAATAATGATACCCGCCGCGAGCCTCAACACTCATCGATCCACATACATTAGTATGTATGATTTCCAACAAATCTGTTGCTTGCTCCATTGTTCCGGAGAACAGAGTTTTAGTCATCTTGCCCATGAGGGATGGTTCGCAAGCACCAAGTGATTCCAAAAGTCCATCTGCATGGATTTTCTTCATGGGCTTTGTACCAATATGACCTAAACGGCAGTGCCACAAATAAGTTGCTCTATCATTATCAACTTTGCATCTTTTGGCTTCAATATTATGAATATGTGTATCACTACGATCGAGATCCAATAAGAATAGACCACTCTTCAAGGGTGCATGACCATAAAAGATATTACTCATAAAAATAGAACAACCATTATTCTTTGATTTAAATGAATAACTGTATCGCAACAAACAAGATCCAGATATAATGTTCATGCTCAACGCTGGCACCAAATAACAATTATTTAGGTCTAAAGCTAATCTCGAAGGTAGATGTAGAGGTAGCGTGCCGACGGCGATCACATCGAATTTGGAACCATTTCCCATGCGCATCGTCACCTCGTCCTTAGCTAATCTTTGTTTAATCCGTAGCCCCTGTTTCGAGTTACAAATATTAGCAACTGAACCAGTACCAGATACCCAGGTGCTACTACGAGCATTAGTAAGGTACACATCAATAACATGTATATCAAATATACCTTTGTTCATTTTGTCATCCTTCTTATCCGCCAAATACTTGGGGCAGTTCCGCTTCCAGTGACTAGTCCCTTTGCAGTAGAAGCACTCAGTTTCGGGCTTGGCTCCAGACTTGGGTTTCTTCGCTGGAGTGGCAACTGTCTTGCTATTCTTCTTGAAGTTCCCCTTATTTCCCTTGCTCTTTTTCTGGAAACCAGTGGTCTTATTAATCATCAACACTTGATGCTCCTTTTTGATTTCTACCTCTGTAGCTTTGAGCATAGCGAAGAGCTCGAGAATTGTCTTCTGCATCCCTTGCATATTATAGTTCATCACGAAGCCTTTCTAGCTTGGTGGTAGTGATTGAAGAACTCTATCAATAACACTATCTTTGTCAACTTTGCAACCAAGTTGAGTCATGTGATTGTAGTACCCAGACATTCTAAGCAAGTGTTCACTGATAGAACTGTTCTCCTCCATCTTGCAGCTATAGAACTTATTGGAGACTTCATATCTCTCAATTCGGGCATTTGCTTGAAATATTAACTCCAACTCTTCGAACATCTCATATGCTCCATGACGTTCAAAACATCTTTGAACTCCCGATTCTAAGTCGTAAAGCATGGCACACTGAACTATCGAGTAGTCATCAGAATGAGCTTGCCAGACGTTCATAATGTCTGGAGTTGCTCCTGCAACAGGCCTGTCACCTAGCGGTGCTTCCAGGACATAATTCTTCTGTGCAGCAATTAGGATAAACCTCAGGTTACGGACCTAGTCCGTGTAGTTGCTACCATCATCTTTCAACTTAGCTTTCTCTAGGAATGCATTAAAATTCAAGGGAACGGTAGCACGGGCCATTGATCTACAACAACATAGATATGCACAAACTATCAAGACTAAGTTCATGAGAAATTAGAGTTCAATTAATCATATTACTAAAGAACTCGCACTTAGATAGACATCTCTCTACTCATCTAAATGATCACGTGATCCAAATCAACTAAACCATGTCCGATCATCACGTGAGATGGAGTAGTTTTCAATGGTGAACATCTTATGTTGATCATATCTACTATATGATTCACGCTCGACCTTTCGGTCTCCAGTGTTCTGAGGCCATGTCTGTACATGCTAGGCTCGTCAAGTTTAACCCGAGTATTCTGCATGTGCAAAACTGTCTTACGCCCATTGTATTTGAACGTAGAGCTTATCACACCCGATCATCACGTGGTCTCTCTGCACGACGAACTTTTGCAACGGTGCATACTCAGGGAGAACACTTGTACCTTGAATTTTTGTAAGGCATCATCTTATAATGCTACCGCCGTACTAAGGAAAATAAGAAGCATAATAAGATAAACATCACATGCAATCAAAATATGTGACATGATATGGCCATCATCATCTTGTGCTTTTGATCTCCATCTCCAAAGCATCGTCATGATCTCCATCGTCACCGGCTTGACTGTAACATCCCAATTTTCCTAATTTGGATGTTAATAGATCATTCACTTGCATATCATATTTTTTATTGCATTATTTGTCTTTCTGCAATATTCTTTTCATTATGCAACTAAAGGCAATTTATTGGAGTGGAGATAACATGACTTCTCCCCTGCATTTAAAAATGTTCATAATGTCCAGAATATTATTTCCAGTTCATTCGTTATGTTCTGGTAATTTTTACAATCTTGAAAATATTTTATTTGTGATTTTATTTGCTGTTTGAGTGATCAAATGCATCAAAATCATTTTACAAAATTGCATTAGTATTGGAACTGGTGTTCCTGTAGTTTATAGCTGTAGGGCTATTTTACTGGTTGTCTAGGTATTTTTATTTAGATTTTATATTATGTGTTTGTATTTTATTTATTTTGGTTTTACTGCTGGTTGCTTAAGAAAAAAAACGCAGCGCAGCGCGCAGCGCACTGGGCGGCCCAGCAGCCAGCCCAGCCGCACCACACCATCGCGGTCTAGCAGCGCACCGCACCAGCCCGAGCCAGCTCGGCCGACGCGAAGCGATACGCTCGCCCGATCCGACCCGCGGCGTCTCACCCGACCCACCGCTGCGAGACACTGACAGTGGACACCCTCCCCAATCCCCTTCTTTCCCGTGCCGGACTCGACCGCGCCAAGCGCGCACGCCGAGGCCAAGACGATCCGCCCCGCGCCCCTGGACCATACAGGACGCGCCCGAAACGCATCGCGCGAGCCCAAGCCGTAGGGCACCTGACCGCGACCTTTTCCCCTGTCTTTCTTCGACCGCACGCGCCGCCTGGGCGATTTAGATCTCGCCACGAAGCTCGCCGACCGCCGCCGTTCGTTGCCGTTTTCGCCGCTGTAAGATCACCTCAGCCGCGGCACTTTTTCCCCTAGAACCTCCTCTCTTCCGCGCAGCGTTTTGACATGGGTGGGTGACCAGGAGGCCACCGGAGGATTGCCGCCATTGACACCCGCCGCCGCCGGAGTTCACGCGAGTCACCGCTGCCGCTACAGCCCTCCCTGACGCCGTCCGACACCACCAACGCCTTCGCCAGTCACTGCCGCACCCGCCCGTAGCATCACCGTCACCGGAGACCCGCCGGAGACGCCCCGCCGGTGACGTCCGAGCCGTCGCCGCCGTTGTTCTTGTCGCCTGGTGAGCACACGCCGCCGCCCAATCGCAAACTTCCACGTGGCGTTGTGCTACAGGAGTCGCAACAGTAGTTCGCTACAGTCCAGGAGATTTCTGTTTTCTTTTGTCCTTTTCTTAGTTTTCCTCAAATATTCAAATTGCTGTAGTTTTTATTCTGTAAATCCTTTTTAGGTGATTCTTTTTCCTATGCACTCACAAAAATCATCTCTTCATCACAGTACCAAGTTTGCACATGTTTGCACAATTCAAATTTGAATTCGTTTGAATTTGAATTAAAACTTCCGGAGGCCATATCTTTTAAACCGTTTATCGGAATCCAGCGATTCTTTTGGCATTGTGATCGTAGTGGTGTGTAGATGATCTGTACATGTTGTTTTGCTGCTGTTGTTGAATTTTAAAATGCTTTTCTTGCTGTTTGCTTTATTTTTGGCTTTATCAGAGTTTCGGTGATTGATTTGTTATATTGTGTGAAACGTGTAGATTGTCCGGAGTGCGACGCGAGCTATTGTCAGGAGTGTGACCTTTTGAACCAAAACCAAGGAAAGTTACATGTTGATCATCCTTTACCTATTGTTTTTCCTATGCATTGTAGGTTATGCCACACTATAAACTTATGCATTATAGGATTGTTATAATTTGAGCTATATTGTTGAACTATCTCCCGTCTTTTGCAAATCGTGGTAGGTATAGTTTTGCTATGCTGGTAGACGGGGTTGGTTCCTGTATACATTCAGCTTATGTGAGGATTATTAATATTTAATAAACTGAGTAGTAATTCAGGACTTAACTCACCTCTAGGCGGAAGTGGTATTGATGGGTGGTCTTAAGAACATCATGGTTTATACCCTCTGAATGTAAGTGGACGGCCGCCCAGGCTCAAAAAGATCAGACAGACTTAATGACTAGTAGCTTCCATGCGCGACCACTAGCTATATGGGTTCTGGCTTAGTTGAGTAGGTTGTGGGATCCTCGCCCAGGTATGCTAGCAGATGTAGATATGGATAGGTGTACCGGCTGCCGGGGGTGGAGGTGACTACTTCTGAAAGGCTTCGTATCAATCTTCGGGTTGAGTCTAGTGGGTAAAGTGTGCAAAACTTTGCAGAGTAATAAAACTAATCATGATTAGCCGTGCCCCCGGTTATGGGTAATTTTGAGCGACTATGCCATTACAGTTGTTGGATGATCTTGACAGATGTGACACTTAATAATATTTGTGGGCAACTTAATAAATGGGTAGGTTGGAGTTGATTTTGCCAACTCAACCTTGTGCATTCAATTGTAGTAATAAAATAACTAAATGGAAAATTGACTATTAGGTAGTTATGAGGACAAAATCAGCTTTCTGCAAAATAAATCCCAAGCCTTCCTTTGTTGTTCTATGCATGTACAAGTAGGTCTGCTTTATTACTTCTCCTGTGTAACTTGCCAATACATTCAATGTATTGACCTATACGGCTACAACGTCTCATGTTGCAGGATTTTCAGACGAGGAGTAAGGTACCGTTAGGGTTGCGAGTCTGCACTCAGCATCGCCAGTTGGGCTATGATGGGACTCATTGTTATTTTCTGCTACTTTCCGCTGTGTGATTAAATAATAGCTAGCCATGAGCTATGCAGATTGTTTTATTTTATATACTCTGGATCATACGTTGTAATAAATGATGCACTTGTATTCTGGTATTCATCTATACTGTGTGTGCTAGCGAGTTCGATCCAGGGACTAGCACGGTAAGCACAGAGACTCAAATCCTTCGAGGTTTGGTCGTTACAGATGGTATCAGAGCAGTGTGTTGACTGTAGGACGTGACCCTAGAAAATGGATTAGAAAAGCCATATGAGTGAAAATTATTTTATAAACTAGTTATACTTCTTACTGTTTATTAGTTCATCCCCTCAAGTATCTTGAACAGTTAAGTAGGAACTAGTGCTGAGACCACCATATATGCTTGTTTTATTTTGCAACGTTATCGTGTTAGCGTATCGGATTATGTCCACTTTTGTGGTATGAAGATACTAGATTGTTTGCTTGATTGGTAGCTTGCTTGTTAAATTTTATCTCGTCAAAATTATTTGACTATATATGCATATATTTGACTATATATGCGTATGTGGATGAATTTAATAATCTTGCACGCTATGCTCCTAATGATGTTAACACTGATGCAGCTAGGCAGGAGAAATTCTTGGAGGGCCTAAATGATGAGTTGAGCCTTCAGTTGATAGTGGCCACTTTTGATAATTGTCAACAGCTGATTGATAAGGCTATTATGCTAGAGGGGAAGCATCAGGCCATAGAGAATCGCAAGAGGAAGTACAACAACAATAACAGGTATAATTCAGGACCACAACAGAAGCCACGCACTTCATATCAGGGTAATGGAGGTAATGGGCATCATCATCATCATGGAGGTAATGGACATAATCATCATGGAGGGAATGGCCACAACCATAATGGCCATCATAATCACAATGGGCACAAGAGTAACAATGGAAATGTCAAAGGTAATGGTAATGGAGGGAGTAATAACCAGAACCACCAGAGTGTGCCTGTGCAGAGGGACATTAGCCAGGTTCAGTGCTATAAGTGTAGGCAGATGGGCCACTACTCCAACGCTTGCCCAGAGAGCAAGAACGGTAATGGGAATTCTGGAGTCAGCAAGCCAAACCCCTTCCAAAAGGGTCATGTTAACCATGTTAATGTGGAGGAGGTTTATGATGAACCTGATGCCGTGATTGGTAAGTTCTTGATTAATTCGGTACCTGCACTTGTTCTTTTTGATTCTGGTGCATCGCATTCATTCATCTCACGGGTATTTGTGGATAAACATAAGTTGCCTACCGTAGCACTTAAGTCACCTATTCTAGTAAGTTCTCCGGGGGCTGAGATGGCAGCAAGTTTGGGATGCTTTCAGATGCCTTTGTCCATTGGGAAGCACGTTTTCCCCACAGATTTGGTTATATTGAAGTCACAGGGTATTGATGTTATTTTGGGTATGGACTGGTTAACTAAATATAAAGGTCTTATTGATTGTGCCAGTCGATCTATTACTCTCAGTGCACCAGGAGGTAAGAGGATCAGATATGTATGTAAGTATAAGCATAATTAGGTGCAAGTGAACTCTCTTAAGGGGGGTAGTCTGGAAGATGTGCCAGTTGTGAGGGACTAGCCAGATGTGTTTCCAGAGGAGTTGCCAGGTATGCCACCAGACAGAGATATTGAGTTCTTATTGATTTAATACCAGGCACCGGACCTATTGCAAAGAGACCGTATAGAATGCCTCCTCAGGAGTTGGAGGAATTGAAGAAGCAGATAAGGGAATTGCAGGAATAAGGATTTATTCGCCCAAGTTCATCACCTTGGGGAGCTCCAGTTTTGTTTGTGGAGAAGAAAGATGGTACCTTGAGGATGTGTGTTGATTATCGTTCTCTGAATGAGGTAACCATTAAGAATAAGTATCCCTTGCCTATGATTAATGATCTGTTTGACCAGTTGGAGGGAGCTACTGTGTTTTCTAAGATTGATCTTCGTTCTGGTTATCATCAATTAAAGATTCGTGAGCAAGATATTCCAAAGACTGCTTTTACTACGAGGTATGGGTTGTATGAATATACTGTTATGTCATTTGGATTGACTAACGCTCCTGCATACTTCATGAATATGATGAACAAGGTGTTTATGGAGTACTTGGATAAATTTGTGGTTGCTTTCATTGATGATATATTGGTGTTCTCCAAGAATAAGCAAGAGCATGAGGTACATCTGCGTTTGGTGATGGAGATGCTGAGGGAACATCAGTTGTATGCCAAGTTCAGCAATGTGAATTTTGGCTGGATGAGGTAGCATTCCTTGGACATGTTGGGTCAGGTGATGGAGTTGCAGTTGATCCATCTAAGGTTGCTGCAGTTACAGAGTGGGAGGCACCCACAACAGTTGGGGAGATTCGCAGCTTTTTGGGCCTTGCAGGTTATTATAGGAGGTTTATTGAGAACTTTTCTAAAATTGCAAAGCCTATGACTGAATTGTTGAAGAAGGAGAAGAAGTTTGCTTGGACCGATGAATGTGAAGCCAGCTTTCAGGAATTGAAGCAGCGTTTGGTTACAGCACCAGTCTTAATTCTGTCTGATATACATAAGGACTTCCAGGTATATTGTGATGCTTCTCGTCAGGGACTTGGGAGTGTTCTGATGCAGGAAGGTAAAGTTTTTTCATATGCTTCACGTCAGCTTAAGAATCATGAGCATAATTATCCTACACATGATTTGGAGTTAGCCTCAGTTGTGCATGCGTTGAAAACTTGGAGGCAGTATCTTATTGGTAATCATTGTGATATATTTACTGATCATAAGAGCTTGAAGTATATTTTTACTCAGAAAGATTTGAACCTCAGGCAGAGGAGATGGTTGGAGCTTATTAAGGATTATGATTTGAATGTGCAGTATCATCCTGGTAAGGCTAATGTTGTTGCTGATGCATTGAGTCGTAGGAGCCATGTTAATGCAGTTGATATTAATGATATGCCACAAGAGTTATGTGATCAGTTCAGGGATCTCAGGTTGGAGATGGTTCCTAAGGGATATTTGGCAACACTTGAGGTAAAGCCTACTTTGCTTGACAGGATCAGGGAAGCTCAAAAGGATGATAAAGAGATTGCTGCAATAAGAGAGAATATGACTAAAGGTAAGGCAGAAGGTTTCCATGAGGATGAACATGGGACCATATGGTTTGAGAAGCGTATTTGTGTACCGCAAGATGCAGACATCAAGAAATTAATTCTTCAGGAGGCACATGATTCACCTTATTCTATTCACCCAGGTAATACTAAGATGTATTTGGACTTGAGGGAAAGATTTTGGTGGCCTAGCCTGAAGAGGGAGATTGCTGGATATATTGCTACATGTGATGTGTGCCAGAGAGTTAAAGCAGAACATCAGAGGCCAGCAGGTTTGTTACAGCCATTGCCTATACCTGAGTGGAAATGGGATCAGATTGGTATGGATTTCATTACAGGTTTACCCAGGACTCGGTCAGGTTATGATTCTATTTGAGTAATTGTTGATCGCTTGACTAAGGTTGCTCACTTCATTCCGGTAAAGACTACTTATACAAGTGCTCAGCTAGCTAAATTTTATATGTCTAAAATTGTTTGTCTGCATGGAGTTCCAAGGAAGGTAGTGTTTGATAGAGGTACTCAGTTCACCTCTAAATTTTGGCGTCAGTTGCATGAATCCTTGGGCACCAGGCTGGAGTTCAGTACAACTTTCCATCCACAGACTGATGGGCAGACAGACAGGGTAAATCAGATTTTGGAGGATATGTTGAGAGCTTGTGTTATGGACTATGGGTCTAGTTGGGATGATAATTTACCTTATGCAGAGTTCTCATATAATAACAGTTATCAGGCTAGTCTGAAGATGGCACCGTTTGAGGTATTGTATGGCAGGAAGTGCAGGACACCGTTGATGTGGGATGATGTTGGAGAGCGACAGTTCTTTGGACCAGACTTGATTAGAGATGCTGAGGAGAAGGTCAAGCTGATTCGTGACAGGTTGAAGATAGCACAATCCAGACAGAAGAGTTATGCAGATGCAAAGCGCAAAGAGGTGACATATGAGGTAGGAGACCGTGCATATCTTCGAGTTTCACCACTTCGTGGAATTAAGAGGTTTGGCATTAAGGGAAAGTTAGCACCACGTTTCGTGGGGCCTTACAGGATCTTGGAGCGTAGAGGAGAGGTAGCTTATCAGCTGGAGTTGCCAGAATCTTTGTCTGGAGTTCATAATGTGTTTCATGTATCTCAGTTGAAGAAGTGCCACGCAGAGATGATGGATGTTCCGTTGAGGGACACAGTGACACTTGATGCAATTCAGTTGGAGAGTGATTTGACATATGAGGAGAAACCTGTTAAGATTCTGGAGACAGCAGAGAGAGTTACTCGCACCAAGACTATTAAGTTATTCAAGGTTCAGTGGGATCATCATACAGAGGAAGAAGCTACCTGGGAACGAGAAGAAGATCTCAGGCAGGAGCACCCACACCTATTTCCTAGCCAGCCCGAATCTCGAGGGCGAGATTCATCTTAAGGGGGGTAGGTTTGTAACATCCCAATTTTCCTAATTTGGATGTTAATAGATCATTCACTTGCATATCATATTTTTTATTGCATTATTTGTCTTTCTGCAATATTCTTTTCATTATGCAACTAAAGGCAATTTATTGGAGTGGAGATAACATGACTTCTCCCCTACATTTAAAAATGTTCATAATGTCCAGAATATTATTTCCAGTTCATTCGTTATGTTCTGGTAATTTTTACAATCTTGAAAATATTTTATTTGTGATTTTATTTGCTGTTTGAGTGATCAAATGCATCAAAATCATTTTACAAAATTGCATTAGTATTGGAACTGGTGTTCCTGTAGTTTATAGCTGTAGGGCTATTTTTACTGGTTGTCTAGGTATTTTTATTTAGATTTTATATTATGTGTTTGTATTTTATTTATTTTGGTTTTACTGCTGGTTGCTTAAGAAAAAAAAAATGCAGCGCAGCGCGCAGCGCACTGGGCGGCCCAGCAGCCAGCCCAGCCGCACCACACCACCGCGTCCTAGCAACGCACCGCACCAGCCCGAGCCAGCTCGCCCGACGCGAAGCGGTACGCTCGCCCGATCCGACCCGCGGCGTCTCACCCGACCCACCGCTGCGAGACACTGACAATGGACCCCCTCCCCAATCCCTTTCTTCCCCGTGCCGGACTCGACCGCGCCGAGCGCGCACGCCGAGGCCAAGACGATCTGCCCCGCGCCACTGGACCATACAGGACGCGCCCGAAACGCCTCGCGCGAGCCCAAGCCCTAGGGCACCTGACCGCGACCTTTTCCCCTGTCTTTCTTCGACCGCACGCGCCGCCTGGGCGATTTGGATCTCGCCGCGGAGCTCGTCGACCGCCGCCGTTCGTCGCCGTTTTCGCCACCGTAAGATCACCTCAGCCGCGGCACTTTCTTCCCCTAGAACCTCCTCTCTTCTGCGCAGCGTTTTGACATGGGTGGGTGACCAGGAGGCCACCGGAGGATTGCCGCCGTCGACACCCGCCGCCGCCGGAGTTCACGCGAGTCACCGCCGCCGCTACAGCCCTCCCCGACGCCGTCCGACACCACCAACGCCTCCGCCAGTCACTGCCGCACCCGCCCGTAGCATCACCGTCACCGGAGACCCGCCGGAGACGCCCCGCCGTCGACGTCCGAGCCGTCGCCGCCGTTGTTCTTGTCGCCTGGTGAGCACACGCTGCCGCCCAATCGCAAACTTCCACGTGGCGTTGTGCTACAGGAGTCGCAACAGTAGTTCGCTACAGTCCAGGAGATTTCTGTTTTCTTTTGTCCTTTTCTTAGTTTTCCTCAAATATTCAAATTGCTGTAGTTTTTATTCCGTAAATCCTTTTTAGGTGATTCTTTTTCCTATGCACTCACAAAAATCATCTCTTCATCACAGTACCAAGTTTGCACATGTTTGCACAATTCAAATTTGAATTCGTTTGAATTTGAATTAAAACTTCCGGAGGCCATATCTTTTAAACCGTTTATCAGAATCCAGCGATTCTTTTGGCATTGTGATCGTAGTGGTGTGTAGATGATCTGTACATGTTGTTTTGCTGCTGTTGTTGAATTTTACAATGATTTTCTTGCTGTTTGCTTTATTTTTGGCTTTATCGGAGTTTCGGTGATTGATTTGTTATATTGTGTGAAACGTGTAGATTGTCCGGAGTGCGACGCGAGCTATTGTCAGGAGTGTGACCTTTTGAACTAGAACCAAGGAAAGTTACATGTTGATCATCCTTTACCTATTGTTTTTCCTATTCATTGTAGGTTATGCCACACTATAAACTTATGCATTATAGGATTGTTATAATTTCAGCTATATTGTTGAACTATCTCCCGTCTTTTGCAAATCGTGGTAGGTATAGTTTTGCTATGCTGGTAAACGGGGTTGGTTCCTGTATACATTGAGCTTATGTGAGGATTATTAATATTTAATAAACTGAGTAGTAATTCAGGACTTAACCCACCTTTGGGCGGAAGTGGTATTGATGGGTGGTCTTAAGAACATCATGGTTTATACCCTCTGAATGTAAGTGGACGGCCGTCCAGGCTCAAAAAGATCAGACAGACTTAATGACTAGTAGCTTCCATGCGCGACCACTAGCTATATGGGCTCTGGCTTAGTTGAGTAGGTTGTGGGATCCTCGCCTAGGTATGCTAGCAGATGTAGATATGGATAGGTCTACCGGCTGCCGGGGGTGGAGGTGACTACTTCTGAAAGGCTTCGTCTCAATCTTCGTGTTGAGTCTAGTGGGTAAAGTGTGCAAAACTCTGCAGAGTAATAAAACTAATCATGATTAGCCGTGCCCCCGGTTATGGGTAATTTTGAGCGACTATGCCATTACAGTTGTTGGATGATCTTGACAGATGTGACACTTAATAATATTTGTGGGCAACTTAATAAATGGGTAGGTTGGAGTTGATTTTGCCAACTCAACCTTGTGCATTCAATTGTAGTAATAAAATAACTAAATGGAAAATTGACTATTAGGTAGTTATGAGGACAAAATCAGCTTTCTGCAAAATAAACCCCAAGCCTTCCTTTGTTGTTCTATGCATGTACATGTAGGTCTGCTTTATTACTTCTCCTGTGTAACTTGCCAATACATTCAATGTATTGACCTATACGGCTGCAACGTCTCATGTTGCAGGATTTTCAGACGAGGAGTAAGGTACCGTTAGGGTCGCGAGTCTGCACTCAGCATCGCCAGTTGGGCTATGATGGGACTCATCGTTATTTTCTGCTACTTTCCGCTGTGTGATTGAATAATAGCTAGCCATGAGCTATGCAGATTGTTTTATTTTATATACTCTGGATCATACGTTGTAATAAATGATGCATTCTGGTATTCATCTATACTGTGTGTGCTAGCGAGTTCGATCCAGGGACTAGCACGGTAAGCACAGAGACTCAAATCCTTCGAGGTTTGGTCGTTACATTGACACCATGATATTCATCCTAGCGTCGTGGTCATCTGGCCAACTATTGCTACTACTACTATCGCTAACTCATAGTGATAAAGTAAAGCAATTACATGGCCTTCGCAATTCATACAATAAAGAGACAACCATAAGGCTCCTGCCGGTTGCCGATAATTTACAAAACATGATCATCTCATACAATAACGTTTAACTCATCCCGTCTTGAGCATATCACATCACAACATGCCCTGCAAAAACAAGTTAGACGTCTTCTACTTTGTTGTTGAAAGTTTTACGTGGCTGCTACGGGCTTAGCAAGAACCTTTCTTCCCTACGCATACAAAAACCACAACGATTTTTTGTCAAGTGTGCAGTTTTAACATTCACAAGGACCGGGCGTAGCCACACTCAATTCAACTAAAGTGAGAGAGACAGACACCCTCCAGTCACCTTTAAGCAACTAGTGCTCGTAACGGTGAAACCAGTCTCGCGTAAGCGTACGCGTAATGTCGATCCGGGCCACTTCATCTCACAATACCGCCGAATCAAAGTATAACATGCTGGTAAGCAGTATGACTATTATCGCCCACAACTCATTGTGTTCTACTCGTGCATATCATCTACGCATAGACCTGGCTCATGATGCCACTGTTGGGGAACGTAGTATTTCAAAATTTTCCTACGATCACGCAAGATCTATCTAGGAGAAGCATAGCGATGAGTGCGGAGAGTGTGTCCACGCACCCTCGTAGACCGAAAGCGAAAGCATCTAGTGACGCGGTTGATGTAGTCGAACATCTTCACGATTCAACCGATCCAAGCACCGAACGTATGACATTTCCGCGTTCATCACACGTTCAACTCGATGATGTGCCATGAGCTCTTGATCCAGTTGAGCGTCACGAGAGAGTTTCATCAGCACGATGGCGTGGTGACGATGATGATGAAGTTACCGCCGCAGGGCTTCGCCTAAGCACTGCAACGATATGACTGAGGTGTGTAACTGGGAGGGGGTGCTACTTCTCGAGCTTGCGTTGTATTCCCTCGAAGATGAAAGGGTGATGCAGCACAGTAGCGTAAGTATTTCCCTCAGTTTTTGAGATCCAAGGTATCAATCCAGTAGGAGACCACGCGCGAGTCCCTCTCACCTGCACAAACAAATAAGAACTTTGTAGCCAACGCGATAAGGGGTTGTCAATCCCTTCACGGTCACTTACGAAAGTGAGATCTGATAGATAGGATAGTATAATATTTTTGGTATTTTTGGATATAAGAACATAAAGTAAATAAAGCAAAGTAAAGTAGATGGAAGATTAATATGTTGAGAATAGACCCGGGGGCCACAGGTTTCACTAGTGGCTTCTCTCATGATAGCAGAATTCTACGGCGGGTGAACAAATTACTGTCGAGAAATTGATACAAACGCGCATAGTTATTAGAATATCTAGGCATGATCATTATATATAGGCATCACGTCCGTGACAAGTAGACCGAAACGATTCTGCATCTACTACTATTTCTCCACACATCGACCGCTATCCAGCATGTATCTAGAGTATTAGTTCATAAGAATAGAGCAATGCTTTAAGCAAGATGACATGATGTAGAGGGATAAACTCAAGCAATATGATATAAACCCCATCTTTTTATCCTAGATGGCAACAATACAATACGTGCCTTACTGCTCCTGCTGTCAGTGGGAAAGGACACCACAAGATTGAACCCAAAGCCAAGCACTTCTCCTATTGCAAGAACTATAGATCTAGTAGGCCAAACCAAACCAATAATTCGAAGAGACTTGCAAGGATATTATAATCATACATAAAAGATTTCAAAAAAGAATCAAATATTTCTCATAGATAATCTTGATCATAAACCCACAATTCATTGGATCTCGACAAACACACCACAAAATGATTACATCAAATAGATCTCCTCGAAGATCGAGGACAACTTTGTATTGAGATCCAAAAAGAGACAAGAAGCCATCTAGCTAATAACTATGGACCTGAAGGTCTGTGGTAAACTACTCACAACTCATGCGTGAGGCTATGGTGTTGATGTAGAAGCACTCCGTGGTAGATCCCCCCTTCGGCGGAGCTCCTAAACAGGCCCCAAGATGGGATCTCACGGGAACATAAGGTTGCGGCGGTGGAATTAGGGTTTTCTCTGTTGCCTCGATGTTTTCAGCGTATATCGATATATGTAGGAGGAAGGAGGGCATCGGGGAGCCAGCGGTGGCCCACGAGGGTGGGGGCGTGCCTAGGGGGAGGGGCGTGCCCTGGACCCTCGTGGCCGCCTCTCTCGTTCCCTCGTGTGTACCCCAAGTCTTCTGGGTAGATACGGTTCCAAAAATAACTCTCGCAAAGGTTTCATTCCGTTTGGACTCCGTTTGATATTCCTTTTCTGCGAAACCCTGAAATAGGCAAAAAAACAACAACCTGCACTGGGCCTTGGGTTAATAGGTTAGTCCCAAAAATAATATAAAAGTGTATAATAAAGCCCATCAAACATCCAAAATAGAATATATAATAGCATGGAACAATCAAAAATTATAGATACGTTTGAGACGTATCAAGCATCCCCAAGCTTAATTCCTGCTCGTCCTCGAGTAGGTAAATGATAAAAACAGAATTTTTAATGTGGAATGCTAACCAACATAATTCTCAATGTAATTTCTTTATTGTGGCATGAATGTTCAGATCCAAAAGATTCAAGACAAAAGTCTATGTTGACATAAGAATAATAATACTTCAATCATACTAACAAAGCAATCATGTCTTCTCAAAATAACATGGCCAAAGAAAGTTATCCCTACAAAATCATATAGTCTCGCTATGCTCCCTCTTCATCACATGAAATATTCATATCATGCACAACCCTAGTTTCAGCCTAGCAATTGTTTTCATACTCAAAATTTTCAAACCTTTCAACTTTCACACAATACATGAGCGTGTGCCATGGATATAGCTCTATATGTGGAATAGAGTGGTGGTTGTGGAGAAGACAAAAAGGAGGAAGATAGTCTCACATCGACTAGGCGTATCAATGGGCTATGGAGATGCCTATCAATAGATATCAATGTTAGTGAGTAGGGATTGCCATGCAATGGATGCACTAGAGCTATAAGTGTATGAAAGCTCACAAAAGAAACTAAGTGGGTGTGCATGCAACTTGCCTGCTCATGAAGACCTAGGGCATTTGAGGAAGCCCATCGTTGGAATATACAAGCCAAGTTCAGTAATGAAAATTCCCACTAGTATATGAAAGTGACTAAACGAGAGACTCTCTATCATGAAGATCATTGTGCTACTTTGAAGCACAAGTGTGGAAAAAGGTAGTAGCATTGTCCCTTTTCTTTTCTTTTCCTTTTTTTCTTTCCCCCTTTTTTACTTTTTTTGGGCCTTTTTTTTCTTTGGCATGTCCTTCTTTTTTTCTTTTTTATTTTTTTTTCTTTTTTTTCTTTGGGACAATGCTCTAATAATGATGATCATCACACTTATATTGATTTACAACTCGATACTATAACAAAGTATGATTTCTATATGAATGCCCCCGGCGGTGTACCGGGATGTGCAATGAATCAAGAGTGACATGTATGAAAAATTATGCATGGTGGCCTAGCCACAAATACGATGTCAACCACATGATCATGCATGAAAATATGACAATGATGAAGGGTGTCATAACAAACGGAACGCTGGAAAGTTGCATGGCAATATATCTCGGAATGGCTAGGGAAATTCCATGATAGGTAGGTATGGTGGCTGTTTTGAGGAAGGTATATGGTGGGTGTATGGTACCAGCGAGAGTTGCGCGGTACAAGAGAGGCTAGCAATGGTGGAAGGGTGAGAGTGCGTATAATCCATGGACTCAACATTAGTCATAAAGAACTCATATACTTATTGCAAAAATTACGAGTCATCAAAACAAAGTAATCAACGCATGCTCCTAGGGGAAGGGTTGGTAGGAGTTAACCATCACGCGATCCTGACCTCCACACAAAGGATGACACTCAATAAATACCTCATGCTCTAACTTCGTCACATAGCGGTTCACCATACGTGCATGCTACGGGAATCACAAACTTTAACACAAGTATTTCTCAAATTCATAATTAATCCACTAGCATGAATCTAATATCACCATCCTCATATCTCAAAACAATCATCAAGTATCAAACTTCTCATCATATTCAATGCACTTTGTATGAAAGTTTTTACTATATTCATTTTGGATGCCTATCATATTAGGACTAGTTTTATAATCAAAGCACATTACCATGCTGTTCTAAAAGACTCTCAAAAATATATAAGTGAAGCATGAGAGATCAATAATTTCTACAAAATAAAACCACCACCGCGCTCTAAAAGAGATAAGTGAAGCACTAGAGCAAAACTATCTAGCTCAAAAGATATAAGTGAAGCACATAGAGTATTCTAATAAATTCTAAACCATATTTATCTCTCTCAAAAGGTGTGTCCAGCAAGGATGATTGTGGCAAACTAAAAAGCAAAGACTCAAAATATACATGACGCTCCAAGCAAAACACATATTATGTGGTGAATAAAAATATAGTCCCGAGTATAGTTACCGATAGATGAAGACGAAAGAGGGGATGCCTTCCCGGGGCATCCCCAAGCTTAGGCTTTTGGTTGTCCTTGAATTTTGCCTTGGGGTGCCTTGGGAATCCCCAAGCTTAGGCTCTTGCCACTCTTTGTTCCATAGCCCATCAAAGCCATACTCAAAACTTGAAAACTTCACAACACAAAACTTAGCCAAAAATCTCGTGAGCTCCGTTAGTATAAGAAAACAAACCACCACTCAAAGGTATTGTAATGAACTCATTCTTTGTTTATATTGGTGTTAAACCTACTGTATTCCAACTTCTCTATGATTCATATCCTCCAATACTACTCATAGATGCATCAAAATAAGCAAACAACACACGAAAAACAGAATCTATCAAAAACAGAACAGTCTGCAGTAGTCTATAACTTTCGAATACTTCTGTAACTCCAATTTTTTTAAATAAATTGGTAAACGTGAGGAATTTTCCTATTAATCATCTTCAAAAAGAATCAACTAAATAGCACTCTCTAGTAAAATCTGGTGACTAATCTCGTGAGCGCTAAAGTTTCTGTTTTTCACAGCATGATCATATAAACTTCACACAAGTCTTCCCAAAGGTTCTACTTGGCACAAACACTAATTAAAACACAAAACCACATCTAAACAGAAGGTAGATGCAATATTTATTCCTAAACAGAAGCAAAAAAAAATTGGGTTGCCTCCCAACAAGCGCTATCGTTTAATGCCCCTAGCTAGGCACGATACAAGAATAGATCTAGTTATTGCCATAATGATAAGATATATCGCGAAAACTCATCTCATATTCACTATGTTCAGCAGCAAGTTTTCTTTGTGTCAAGCAAAAGTAATCAAAAGGGCTAAATTTAATAGGACAAAAGTCCCCCATATCAAGCTCAGGAGGTATAGGTTCCTCCTTTGGCCCTTTATATTGCACAACCAATTCATCATTATAAGCATTCTTTTGGCAGAAGGTCACGAGCCTTCGCTCAAGGGAAAAACCTAACCCATTATTTTGAATAGCAAAATCATCATTCAATTCAGAAATTATATCAACCAAGACGTCGGTAGGAATCTTTTTTCTAAGGTTTTCATTAAAAGCAACATGATCTAAAGATCTCAAACGCATTATGTCATCTTGATTGAATAAGATAGCTTCTATAGGAGGACGACCAACATCCACTCCGTAATGAGTAATGATTTCTTTGGCCTCTTTCATGATATATCTGAACTCATGAGTCAAAAAGATAGTGGCTGCGCGCTTAACAGAAGAGTGCTCAATATTGGAAAATTCCAGAAAGATTCTCTGAATGCAAGGATGCATATGGATAGATTGCCTTTCGGTTTCAACTACAAGCATAGATATGGCATCCGCAAGGCTACTAGTTCTATGAAGAATAGATCCACCCATAGTGGGTAAAGCACCGGCACAAGTAAAGAAGTCTTGAAGAACTCCTTTTCCAATAATATTACCACTGCCAACCCGGAACTTCTTAATATCTAAAGTGGTAGTTTCTTCCGGAGGATCAACATAGACATTGCCCTCAACATTACTACCCTTTTCGATAAAATCTTCCCCCATCTCAGACATGAGGTCAAGCGAATGATAAACACATGACAAAAAGAAGGGCAAATAAAACGACAAGGGTGAAGTGGCGGAGAGGAAAACGAAAGGTAAATAAATATAATGCGAAGGATAAGGGTTTGTGATAGGTACTTGGTATATGACTTTTGCGTAAGCATGCCCGGCAACGGCGCTAGAAATTCTTTTTGCTACTTCTCGAGCTTGCGTTGTATTTCCTCGAGGAGGAAAGGGTGATGCAGCACAGTAGCGTAAGTATTTCCCTAAGTTTTTGAGAACCAAGGTATCAATCCAGTAGGAGACCACGCGCGAGTCCCTCGCACCTGCACAAACAAATAAGAACTTCGCAGCCAACGCGATAAGGGGTTGTCAATCCCTTCACGATCACTTACGAATGTGAGATCTGATAGATAGGATTATATAATATTTTTGGTATTTTTGGATATAAGAACAAAAAGTAAATAAAGCAAAGTAAAGTAGATGGAACATTAATATGTTGAGAATAGACCCGGGGGCCATAGTTTTCACTAGTGGCTTCTCTCATGATAGCAGAATTCTACGGTGGGTGAACAAATTACTTTCGAGCAATTGATACAAAAGCGCATAGTTATGAGAATATCAAGGCATGATCATTATATATAGGCATCACGTCCGTGACAAGTAGACCGAAACGATTCTGCATCTACTACTATTACTCCACACATCGACCGCTATCCAGCATGCATCTAGAGTATTAAGTTCATAAGAACAGAGTAATGCTTTAAGCAAGATGACATGATGTAGAGGGATAAACTAAATCAATATGATATAAACCCCATCTTTTTATCCTCGATGGCAACAATACAATACGTGCCTTGTTGCCCCTGCTGTCATTGGGAAAGGACACCGCAAGATTGAACCCAAAGCCAATCACTTCTCCCATTGCAAGAACTATAGATCTAGTAGGCCAAACCAAACCAATAATTTGAAGAGACTTGCAAGGATATTATAATCATACATAAAAGATTTAAAAAAAGAATCAAATATTTCTCATAGATTATCTTGATCATAAACCCACAATTCATCGGATCTCGACAAACACACCGCAAAAAGATTACATCAAATAGATCTCCTCGAAGATCGAGGACAACTTTGTATTGAGATCCAAAAAGAGAGAAGAAGCCATCTAGCTAATAACTATAGACCCAAAGGTCTGTGGTAAACTACTCACAACTCATTGGTGAGGCTATGGTGTTGATGTAGAAGCACTCCGTGGTAGATCCCCCCTCCGGCGGAGCTCTGGAATAGGCCCCAAGATGGGATCTCATGGGAACAGAAGGTTGCAATGGTGGAATTAGGGTTTTCTCTGTTGCCTCGATGTTTTCAGGGTATATGGATATATATATATATATATATAGGAGGAAGGAGGGCATCGAGGGAGCCGAAGGGGGCCCACGAGGGTGGGGGCGCGCCTAGGGGGAGGGGGCGCGCCCTGGACCCTCATGGCCGCCTCTCTCGTTCCCTCGCGTGTACTCCAAGTCTTCTAGGTAGATACGGTTCCAAAAATAACTCTCGCGAAGGTTTCATTCCGTTTGGACTCCATTTGATATTCCTTTTCTGCGAAACCCTGAAATAGGCAAAAGAACAGCAATCTGCACTGGGCCTTGGGTTAATAGGTTAGTCCCAAAAATAATATAAAAGTGTATAATAAATCCCATTAAACATCCAAAACAGAATATACAATAGCATGGAACAATAAAAAATTATAGATACGTTGGAGACGTATCAGGGGGCACCGCACACGGCTTGTAAATCAACTTGTGTGTCTATGGGGTGCCCCCTCCCCACGTATATAAAGGAGGTAGGGGAGGAGGAGGTGGCCAAGGAGGAGGAGGCGCGCCATGAGGGGGGGGGGGCAATCCCACTCCAAGTAGGTTTGCCCCCCCCCTTTCCTATTCCTACTAGGAGAAGAGGGAAGGAGAGGGAGGAGAGAAGGAAAGGGGGCAGCCCTCTAGTCCAATTCGATTTGGTCTAGGGGAGGCGTGCGCCACACCTTGCCTTGCCTCCTCTCTTCCACATCTAGGCCCATGAGGCCCATTAACCCCCCGAGGGGTTCCAGTAACTCCCCGGTACTCCTTTATTTATCCGGTGACCCCCGGAACCCTTCCGGTGTCCGAATATAACCTTCCAATATATCAATCTTTATGTCTCAACCATTTCGAGACTCCTCGTCATGTCTGTGATCACATCCGGGACTCCGAACTACCTTCGGTACATCAAAACACATAAAGTCACAATACCGATCGTCATCGAACGTTAAGCGTGCGGACCCTACGGGTTCGAGAACTATGTAGACATGACCGAGACTCATCTCCGGTCAATAACCAATAGCGGAACCTGGATGCTCATATTGGTTCCTACATATTCTATGAAGATCTTTATCAGTCGAACCGCACAACAACATATGTTGTTCCCTTTGTCATCGGTATGTTACTTGCCCGAGATTCGATCGTCGGTATCATCGTACCTAGTTCAATCTCATTATCAGCAAGTCTCTTTACTCGTTCTATAATACATCATCTGGTGACTAACTCATTAGTCATTTGCTTGCTAGGCTTATTATGATGAGTATTACCGAGAGGGCCCAGAGATACCTCTCCGGCACTCGGAGTGACAAATCCTATTCTCGATCTATGCCAACACGATAAATACCTTCGGAGACACCTATAGAGCATCTTTATAATAATCCAATTATGTTGTGACGTTTGATAACACACAAGGTGTTCCTCCGATATTCGGGAGTTGCATAATCTCATAGTCATAGGAACATGTATAAGTCATGAAGAAAGCAATAGCAGAAAAACTACACGATCAAGTTGCTAAGCTAATGGATGGGTCTTTTCTATCACATCATTCTCCTAATGATGTGATCCCGTTGATCAAATGACAACTCATGTCTATGGTTAGGAAACATAACCATCTTTGATTAATGAGCTAGTCTAGTAGAGGCATACTAGGGCACTCTGTTTCGTCTATGTATTCGCACATGTATCAAGTTTTCGGTAAATACAATTCTAGCATGAATAAAAGACATTTATCATGATGTATATGGAAATATAAATAACAACTTTATTATCGCCTCTAGGGCATATTTCCTTCAGTACTAAGCTTCTGGTTAATGCAATTCTAGCATGAATAATAAACATTTATCATGATATAAGGAAATATAAATAACACCTTTATTATTGCCTCTAGGGCTTATTTCCTTCAACTCCAGCAAAGTTGCGCCCAAGAACAACACAAGCGCTCACTGATAACCCACAAGTGTAGGGGATCGCTACAGTTTTCGAGGGTAAAGTATTCAACCCAAATTTATTGATTCGACACAAGGGGAGCCAAATAATACTCTTAAGTATTAGCAGCTGAGTTGTCAATTCAACCACATCTGGAAACTTAGTATCTGCAGCAAGGTAGTTTCGTAGCAAAGTAATATGATAGTGGCGGTAGAGACAATAAAAGTAACGGTGGTATTTTTGTAGTTTTTGTGATAGTAGCAGCGGAAAAGTAAATAAGAAACAAGCCATATGTGAAAATCTCGTAGGCATTGGATCGGTGATGGGGAATTATGTCGGATGCAATTCATCATGTAGAAGTTATAACCTAGGGTGACATAGAACTAGCTCCAGTTCATCGATGCAATGTAGGCATGTATTCCGAATATAGTCATACGTGCTTATGGAAAAGAAATTGCAGGACATCTTTTGTCCTACCCTCCCGTGGCAGCGGAGTCCTATTGGAAACTAAGGGATATTAAGGCCTCCTTTTAATAGAGTACCGGACCAAAGCATTAACACATAGTGAATACATGAACTCCTCAAACTAAGGTCATCACCGGGAGTGGTCCCGATTATTGTCACTTCGGGGTTGCCGGATCATAACACATAGTAGGTGAGTATAGACTTGCAAGATAGGATCAATAACACACATATATTCATGAAAACATAATAGGTTCAGATCTGAAACATGGCACTCGGGCCCTAGTGACAAGCATTAAGCATAGCAAAGTCATAGCAACATCAATCTCATAACATAGTGGATACTAGGGATCAAAGCCTAACAAAGCTAACTCGATTACATGATAGATCCCATCCAACCCATCACCGTCCAGCAAGCCTACGATGGAATTACTCACGCACGACGGTGAGCATCATGGAATTGGTGATGGAGGAAGGTTTATGATGATGATGGAGACGATCTCCACTCTCCGGAGCCCCGAACGGACTCCAGATCAGCCCTCCCGAGAGAGATTAGGGTTTGGCGGCGGCTCCGTATCGTAAAACGCGATAACTCTTCCTCCCTGATTTTTTTTCTCCCGAAAGTGAATATATAGGATTTGGGGATACATCGGTGGAGCACCAGGGGGCCTACGAGGCAGGGCCCCCCACCCTCGTGGACAGGGTGTGGCCCCCCTGGTCTGGATCTTCTTGCAGGTATTTTTTATATTTTCCAAAACAATTCTCTGTGGATTTTCAGGTCATTCCGAGAACATTTTATTTCTGCACAAAAACAACACCATGGCAATTCTGCTGAAAACAGCGTCAGTCCGGGTTAGTTCCATTCAAATCATGCAAGTTAGAGTCCAAAACAAGGGAAAAGGGTTTGGAATGCCGATGAGACAATTTCTGAGGTTGCTGATCATTCTCCTATGGCCATCACCACCCTGGGATTATTTTCAGCTGGTGATCACATGAGGAACCCCTTGGATCTAAACTCTCAGTCACCTATTATTGGCCGCTCGCCGGAGATCACAACTCCGGTGAGCAACATTGCCAGCGAGGCGACGTTGGGTACTCTTGGAAACTTAGTAAATCCCATTCAATGTAATGAAGAATTTTCGGCCCTCAAATTTGGGAAATTCATATTTAATGAGGCACAATCTGGTTATCAAGACATTAATGGTTCTCATCAATGCTCACAGCCAAATATTCGAATTGGCAGTTTTTCCTTTAGTTGGTCCATCAAGATGAGGGATTGTCGGCGTTTCAAAGGTACAGGCTTCAAGTTGGAATACTGGAATTCTATTCCCACTTTCATTGTCCTTCATATTTTAGACCAACTTCGATTTGGCTATACGCCGCAACATATTGCAACCATCTGGTCCTTAAAGCATATCCCACCACTTGATTATATTTTCAAGAGAATTAATAAATGCTCTACATGTGATTTGCTGGGCCACTTAGCTCTTAACTGCCCAGGGGATTCTTATTCTAGTTCCGAGTCTCCGATCGGACAGCCCATCAGCTCGAGTTTGGTTTCGGCCCATGAGCCCGCCAGGCATAGTGTGCCCACTAAACCTTTTGCTATATGGGCCTGCGTCACTTGTGGCTCTCCACACAATTCTTTTTTTGACTGCTCGGCTTATTTTAAATGCTCCTCATGTGGGTGGCTGGGCCACATCTCCTGGGCCTGCGGTTCGGCCCCTTACTTTCATTGGAAGCCTAAGGCTACAGGGAATATCCAACCTTATTATTTTGGACAAAATGCCACCAACGGGCAGGAAACTACATGAGCTGATTCACTTATGGATTTTAATATCTCAAATTTGGCTAGGATAGATCCTTATCATCTTGGGGACGGCGGTATCTTTACTGAGGGGTCATTCTTGGAAAAATCTGCTAGCAGTCCAATCAATCAACCAACGATTTTTACCTGACCAAACCTGCCCCTAGCATTGCAAGACCATCCTTGGCCATTCGATGTGCATCGTGTGGTGACCCTAGGCATGTTGTCACCTCCTGCCCAGCCAACCGAACGAAAAAGAGAGGAGTTTGGGTTCCCAAGGCTGTTGCCGCTACGCATTCCCCCCATCATCTGCCCCCTCCCCTGTTCCGCACCAAGCTCCTCCCTCTGCTCCTCCTATGGCGAACTATCCGGTCAATGTCGTCCCCTACCTCCCCCAGGGCATGACCATTGAGCTCGGCCCCGCTGATCGGAAGGTGCGAGATGACATGGTGATCGGCCCAAATCCACCGCTGCGTCATGACTTCCTAGCCATTGCTGAGGTTAACTGGTTCATCCCTTTTCATCGCAAGGCAGATCTGCGCCACACCATTAAGGGTTTACTCCACGAGTCCAACTTCTTCCCAACTGAAGTAGATGATTATCCGCTTGGCATTGGCATATTTGGGTTTGTGGATTGTGTGGTCAGAGATGTTGTGGTGGGTACTACTTTTGAGCTTGATGAGGACGAAGATAACATGAACACAGTAGTTTCTTTTGTTCCTCATGATGCTGCCATAAATATGCGCCTGACTAGCTATGGACCTCAAATTTGGCTGCTTTATATTGGTTTCCCACATGACTATCAAACCTCTCATTATATTCACAAATCAGTCGATAAGTTTGGGGAACTGATCACTTGGCATAGCCCGAGAACAGACAGAAAGATTGTGCTGATCAAGTGCCGTGTGATCAGCTTACGCTTAGTGCCAAAGAGTTTTGTCATGCGCCAGATGGGAGGCGATCGGCATAGCTAGACTGTTTGTGTCACTATGATTAGAAGCACCGACTGGAATGCCCATCTGCGCGAGGTGCCGCCGGCCGGCGAGGATCCACCATCGGAAGATGGTATTCCTCACCCCCTTTATGGGCAGGGACTCACAGCGGAACAACTTTACCAGGCACAGCTGCATAACTGGCTGGCACAAAATGCTGCAAATAATGATGCTCCACAACATGGACCTCAACCTAGGATACAGGGCAATGATGTCCACTTTCAGGTTAATTGGGGTGAGTGGCCTCCTTCGCCTCCACAGGCTCCACCGGCTCTGTATAACTTCCAGGAATGGCTCGCAGTAGAAGGCTTGCAGGTGCAGGATGGTGTGCTGCCTGCCAACAATCTCCAAGATAGCCCTGTGATGGCTTGGAATGATTCAATTTCTGCCTATTCTAGTTCAGACTCCAGTGCAACCCTTTCTGATAGCTATGTTCTGGTGCCAGCCAATATTCTCCACTCAATGATTGCAGGAACTAGCTCGGGTGCAGATCATGCACTGCTTCCAAGAGGGAGCTCGCTGACTGCCCCGTCTTGGACTGAGGAAGTTTCTGAAGGTAATGTTGTTGGCACAACACACCCCAGCTCTCTGACAATTAACATGTCCCTCTCCACAGCCGGCTTGCATGTTGAACTGTCGTCTTAGGGTGATACTGTCTCCTCCTTGTTACTGAACCCGAGAATTCCATTTGTCAGAATCAACTCTTTCCTCGCAGCTTCTATCATGCCTATAATTGCTAGTTATGGCCCCTGGAGCACTGGCCTAGGGTTCAGATACGATAACATTGACATCCAAGTGGTTCTTACAGAAAATAGTGGCTCTTTTGAGATCTCTCAAGCTTCAATGACAACCTACCATGACTCCATGGCCACTTGCAGCAACATGGTATCTGATCTGCAGGCTTGGCTAATTGCTGCACACGACACGACTACCTCTACTCTGCCAATGCTGGAAAATGCTCCCATCATGTCTCAGCCGCCTATACCTGCGGCCAATACTTCTGAATTTGTGGGCTTGGGCCTTGTCCTTGAGGATTCACCTGGTATGGAGGCCTCTCTTCACATGACAGAGCCATCTGATGATGATTTGGCCACCCTTTCTTTGCCCTCGCCGACTGACATGTCTGCACCATCTGGCTGTGCTTCGACTGCTCGTCGTGGAAAAAGTGTGGCTCCAGAAAGCTCCATTGCCCTGCGCAGGAGTACTCGCTCCAACAAATACGATGGCTTTAAAGTGCCCTCTATCGCTGACTCTCACCGCAGGAAATCTAAGGTCAAGCCTCGGACTGTCGCCTCTGCATCTTCTCTCCTGCAGGCTGCTATGACTGAAGACATACCTGAGGACTCGACATCTTTTGCAGCACCACCACCGACTCCAATCCAGGTGATTCAGCACATCGGCATCAACCTCTGCGCCATCCCAGCTGCGGAGCTCTTAGAGGAAATGCTCCTTGATGACAAGGAAGCGGGGCCGTCTTCGACTTCCTCATAACTCTTTTACTTGTGTTCTAGCTATCCTTTACTATGGTTTTGTCAGTTAATTGGAACGTTTTATGCTGGAACGTCAGAGGACTAAACTCCAATGCAAATCAATCAGCACTATCGAATGCCATCAACTCTAGTGGATGTGCCGTCGTTTGTTTACAGGAAACAAAAATGGCCTCTTTTGATAATATGCTACTTAAGTCTTGCTGCCCGCGCCGTTATGATAAATTTGCATTTGTAGCCTCCCGGGGAGCTTCAGGAGGTCTTGTTACAACCTGGAATAGCTCGATTTTCCATGCAGATATTGTCTCGACTGAAGATTTTGCGTAGGTCATTTCATTCAAATCAATGCAGTCTGCTCATCGTTGGACCATTGTTAATATCTACGGACCTTGTCAAGGGGAGCAGCGCGCAACATTAATTCAGTGGCTCTTTCAATTAAACATCCCCGATAATGAAGATTGGCTATTAGCCGGTGATTTTAATTTCATCAGAAGCCCAAATAACAGCAATAAACCAGGTGGCAATCTTAATGACATGATAACCTTTAATGATTTCATCCGTTCGCAAGCTCTCATTGAATTACCTATTAAAGGCTGCTCATTCACGTGGAGCAATATGCAAATGGACCCTCTCTTAGAGCAACTAGATGGGTTCTTTACTAGCAATAACTGGACCACTTCTTTCCCCAAGACCATGGTTAAGCCTCTTGGCCGGCCAGTTTCGGATCACATCCCTTGTGTTGTGACAATTGAGACCCACATACCGAAATCAAAAGTGTTTCGCTTTGAATCTTATTGGGTACAACACCATGGCTTCTCTGACATTGTTCAACAGGTCTGGAACAGAACAGTTCGCTCCGATAACATGGCGACGGTCCTTTGCAGAAAGCTCAAGGCTCTTCGACAAGCTCTTAAGGTATGGAGCAAAGGGATATCTTGATTATCTACTGCAATCACAAATTCTAATAAGGCACTCTTGAGCTGGATGAACTGGAAAACAAACGCCCCCTCTCACTACCTGAAGCAAACTTTAGGAGAATCCTCAAGGCACATATTATATCTCTTCTAGCTTACCAGAGGGCATATTGGAAAAAGCGTTGCACCATACGTTGGGTAAAATTTGGAGATGAAAATTCAAAAATTTCCAAGCACTGGCCTCGGAAAGGATGAGAGTTAACAATATTGCCTCCCTCATGACTGATACTGGCACCATTATGGAGGATCATGCCGGCAAGGAAGCAATCATTTTCAATACATTCAAGCATCGACTGGGCTCCTCCTCACATCATGAAATGAAATTCAACCTCGACAGAATCACTAAAAGAGTTGATGGATTAGAGGAGCTTACGGTCCCATTCACCTCAGAGGAAATTGACAACGTTACCAAGTCCATGCCAGCTGATCGTGCCCCTGGCCCGGATGGTTTCAATGGAACTTTTCTCAAATCTTGCTGGCACATCATCAAACACGACTTCTACAAGCTCTGCAATCAATTCTTTGACGGTAATCTAAACCTCGAAAGCATAAATGATGGTTTCATCAAACTAATCCCTAAAAATAATGCCCCATCATCAGTAAATGATTATCGTCCGACCACCTTACTAAACTGTTGTCTCAAAGTGCTAACTAAACTTCTGGACAACCGATTGCAACGAGTCATCCTACGAATCGTTCACAGGAACTAGTATGGTTTTCTCAAAGGACGTACCATCCAAGACTGTCTTGCCTAGGCATTTGAATACATCTACCAGTGCCAAGCCTCCAAGAAAGAAATTGTCCTGCTCAAGCTTGATTTTGCCAAGGCGTTTGACACTATTGATCACGAGGCCATGCTCATCATAATGAAAAACATAGGCTTTAATGAAAAATGGCTCGGCTCGGTTAAATGTATCTTTGGGTCGGGCAAATCTGCAGTTCTCCTAAATGGTGTGCCTGGACGTCAATTTCATTACAAATGCGGCGTCCGACAAGGTGATCCGTTCTCACCCCTGGTGTTTGTTTAGCAGCCGATCTCCTGCAAGCGGCAATTAATGATGCCTAGTCTAGAGGAACAATCCAGTTGCCTTTCCCCTCGCCACTCAAACCGACTACCCAGTTATCCAATACGCGGATGACACTATTCTGGCCATGCCAGCCTGCCCAACACAAGCAATGATCATCAAAGGTATCCTATCGGATTATGCCACCTCGATTGGCCTCAAGATAAACTTTCATAAGTCCACTTTGATCCCTATAAACTACCAGGAGGACACATACAATCACCTTGCAACCATCTTTGGGTGTGTCATTGGCAAAATGCCATTCACCTACCTAGGTCTACCCATGGGCACGACCAGGCCAGCAGTGCAAGATCTTTTCCCCCTTGTTTGTCGGGTGGAACGCAGACTATGTGCTCCGCTCAACATGATATCCTATGGGGGTAAACTCTCCCTCCTCAACTCAGTTATTACCTCCCTAATCATCTTTACGCTATGCACTCTCAAGCTGCCTGTAAGCATTCTTGAACTACTGGATAAGATAAGATGCAAGTGCTTATGGACCCAAAAAACTGAGAATGGGGACTCTTCTAACTCCCTTGCGGCTTGGGACATGGTCTGCCAACCAAAGACTTCCGGAGGTCGTGGAGTCATTAACCTAAAGGTACAAAGTGATGCGCTTTTGTTAAAGTACCTCCACAAATTCTACAACAGACGGGACCTCCCTTGGGTGGAGCTTATATGGAAAACGTACTACAACCACAAGATCCCCCATGCAGCTGATCGATGCGGTTCTTTTTGGTGGCGAGACGTGATGAAACTAATGCGATTTATCGTGGGATTACCAAAGCCCAAGTACACACGGGGGAAAACATTCTTTTCTAGAAAGATCGTTGGTCAGATGGTATTCTCTCGGAAACTTATCCACGGGCTTTCTCATTTGCCATCCAGGAGGATGTTTCAGTCAAAGATTTCCTAGGGACCACGGCACTAAACGAAACGTTCCACCTACCGTTGTCGGTCCAGGCGCATGCTGAGACCAGGGACATTCAACGACTTGTCGGCGACATTCAACTTCAGAACAGTCTCTCTGCGGCTGAAAAATGGGAATGCACTTGGGGGACTCAGTCATACGCGGCCAGCAAGTATTACAATTTCTTCTTCAGGGAGATTCGGGCACATCAAGCCTGCACCTGGCTTTGGAAATCTAAGGTTACAATGAAAATAAAGGTTTTTGGTTGGTTCCTTCTATCTGATCGGCTCAACACCAGAAATATGTTGAAGCGAAGACACTACAACATTGGCAATGTATTTACATGTCCACTTTGCGAGACCAATGTGGAAGAAATGGTTGAACATATTTTCTTTGCTTGCTCCTTCGGCAAAGATTGCTGGTCTAACGTGGATATCTGCTGGAGCTATCAAGGATCTCGATTGGACTGGATAAACACAGCTAAAACTGCTTGGAATAAACCAATGTTCATGGCCATCTTTCTACAAGTAGCTTGGAGTATCTGGAAAGAATGGAATAATAAAGTCTTCAGAAGAATAACACCCACGAAAGCATCCTGGAGTTCAAGGCTCAAAGAAGACCTCTCTCTCCTAACACATAGGGTTGCAGAAAAACAAACCCACTTTCTTAACTCTTTTATAGCTTCCCTTTAGTTCTCCCTTCCCTTCAGACTTCCCCAAAGGAGAAGTTTTGTATATAACCATATGTATCTCCACCACATTTCATTAATTTAATTACACAGTAGGAGGCTCTCCTACTGTTTCAGGTGTCAAAAAAATGGTATCTCGCTAGCCCTTTATGAGACCGCAAAACATAAATGCAGAGCACCTTTAAAGTTCAAGGACTGACTAGACATTGTAATTCATGGTAAAAGAGATCCAGTCATGATCATACTCAATGCACATTAATAGTAATACATGCAAATTACAAAGGTGCTCTCCTACTGGTGCTCTTTGATAAGAGGATGATGACTCTGCATAAAAGTAAATAGATAGGCCCTTCGCAGAGGGAAGCAGGGATTTGTAGAGGTGCCAAAGCTCAATTTTTAAATAGAGATGAATAACATTTTGAGCGGTATACTTTCATTGTCAACATAACAACCAAGAATCTCAATATCTCCCATGCTACGCACATTATAGGCAGTTCCCGAATAGAATGGTAAAGTTTATAATCCCCCAACCACCAACAAGCACACTCCATGGCTAGCCCGAAACAACAGGTACCGTCCAAACCAGCAACAACCCTGGGGGAGTTTTGTTTAATTATTATGACTTTGAGCATGGGATTGGGCATCCCGGTTACCAGCCATTTTCTCGTGAATGATGAGCGGAGTCCACTCATCGTGTGAATAACCCACCTAGCTTGGAAGATATAGACAACCCTAGTTGATACATGAGCTGTTAGAGCATACAAAACAGAATTTCATTTGAAGGTTTAGAGTTTGGCACATACAAATTTACTTGGAACGGCAGATAAATACTGCATATAGGAAGGTATGGTGGACTCATGTGGAATAACTTTGGGCTTTTATGGAAGTGGATGCAGAAGCAGTATTCCTGCTTAGTACAGGTGAAGGCTAGAAAGAGACTGGGAAGCGACCAGCTAGAGAGCAACAACGATCATGAGCATGCATTAAAATTAATCAACACTGAATGAAAGCATGAGTAGGATATAAATCACCATGAACATAAATATCGTGGAGGCTATGTTGATTTTTTCAACTACATGCGTGAACATGTGCCAAGTCAGATCACTTAGATCGTTCAAAGGAGGATACCACCCCATCATACTACATCACAACCATTTTAATATCATGTTGGCACGCAAGATAGACCATTATAAACTCTCAGCTAAGTAAACATGGCATAAGCAGCTATGATCTCTAATTGTCATTGCAAGCATGTTTCATTCATAACAAGCTAAATCAGGAATGATGAACTATCATATTTACAAAAAAAGAGGTCGAGTTCATACCAGCTTTCCTCATCTCAATTAGTTCATCATATATCATCCTTATTGCCTTTCACTCGCATGACCGAACGGTGTGGATAATAATAATAGTGCATGTGCATTGGACTAAGCTAGAATCTGCGAGCATTAAATACAAGAGAGAAGACAAGGTAATATGGCTCAAGGTTAAATCAACAATAAAGCTTTTGAGAGCCACTAAGCATTTTAATCATGGTCTTCTACTCTTAACCCCCAAAGAAAAGAAAAGAAACTATTTACACGGGAAAGCTCCCAACAAGCAAAAGAAGAATGATAAATGTTTTTGGGTTTTCTTTTAATTACTACTACTACAAGGAAATTAAAATAGCTAAGAGCCACAACTATTTTTTTTTGTTTTCCTTAAGTTTTTTTCTAGCACACAAGAAAAAGACTAAGAAAAAGAAATTGAAACTAAGCATTTATTGTACAATGAAATAGTGTTAGCACCGACAACTAGAATAAGTGTGAACATGAATGTAAAGTCGGTGAGAAACACGTAGTCCCCCAAGCTTAGGCCTTTGGCCTAAGTTGGTCTATGGCCACGGATCGAAGCTACTCCCTCCAGTGTACTGACATGTGTCCTCTGGGTGCCACTGGTTGGCAAGCTCATCCAGATCCCACCCATAAACAGACCGACGGTAAGGATCGAGTGGTGGCTCCGGCTCAGGCTCTGAAGTTTGTGCCTGGCCCTGGTACTTGTAGAAGGCATCTGATGTAACGACATATATGCATGTAGACAGATCAAACAGAGATGGTGCAGGCAAGGTAACAATCTCACAATATTTTTCATCAAACCTTAATTCATAATTAAGCAACCTATCCTTGTCTTTAACAATAAAATCATGTGCTACCATGATCTTGTAGTCTTGATAAACAGGGGTAAGCAATTTTTCTTCCTTCTCATGATGCCAAATAGGTATTCTAAAATGTTCAGCAAGGCGAGATGCAAAGATGCCTCCAAAGACGGGCCCCTTTGAGCAGTTCAGACTCAGTCGTTTAGCAACGACGACACCCAAGCTAAAAGTTGTGTCTTGAAACAAAGCATGGCGTAAAATGACAATATCAGGGGCACTAAGATTCCCACTATTCCCGTGACCAATTAAACATCTACTAGCAAATAAAGCAAAGTAGCGTAGAATAGGGAAGTGTATACTAGTGATTCTTGCCCATGAGACTTGTCTAGTTTCCCCTACAGCTATCATGTCGATAAACCCTTCAACGTCTTCACGACGTGGTTCATCAAGTCTACCTCCAAAGGGTATCTTACATACTTCACAAAATTCTAAGAGTGATATCTCCTTAATCTCATCATATAAACAAAACTCCACTGTATGTGGTGTTTTCTTAGCATGAAAATGAAAACTTTGCGTGAAAATATTGGTGAGTACGAGATACTGTTCATGCTGGTCGTGGAGGAAGTCGGTGAGGCCTACATTATTTTCCAACCAATAAAAGTCTTCGTAAATCCCGACGGACATCATGAAATCATTACAAGGCCATTCGCACAATCGAATTTCCGCCATGCGAGGAAGATTATATTTGGGCTTCTTATTTTCTTCTTTCTTCTTCTCCACTGAGCTCTTACTGGAGGAGCCCCTCAACAATCTCTATCATTTTTCCCTTCTGAAAATTTCTGAAATTTTTAGTAAATCAAAATAAAAGTTAACCAAACTCAACTAGATTGGTAGCAACAACTCCTACTAGTGCCTAGAGACTATATCATGCATTAGAACTACTTGGGACCAAGAAAATTTGACATGCAAGCTCAAGAACAAGGTCACCACAGCAGCAAAAATTTGCAATAAATAAAGCACTAGAACAAAAACTAATTGGACCAATGGAGGAGTCACATACCAAGGAAGAATCTCCCCAAACAGTTTGGTGAATGGTTCTTTCAGCAAGGAGATCGAAAATGGCAGCAAGATGAGCTAGAACTCGGGTTTGAGCAGGTTGGTGGTTTTTTTGAGAGGAAGAAGAAGAGTGTGGGTGCAGGAATAAGTGTAGGGGGGCACGTGGGGCCCACGAGGCAGGGGGCGCACCCTGTGAGGGGGGGGGGGCGCCCTGGACCCTCGTGGCCAGGTGCTGGCTCCCCTCGCTGTGTGTTCTGTGCCATATTTTCTCAAATATTTCAGCAAAAAATCATATTTCATTTTCAGGGCATTTGGAGAACTTTTATTTTTGGGGTATTCTTTTATTGCACGGGTAAGTCTGGAAACAGACAGAAAATACTATTTTTGCTTTATTTATTCTAACTAACTGAAAGTAAAAGGGGGATACAGAAGGTTGTGCTATCTAGATTCACTTATCTCATGCTCATCAAAAGGAATCCATTAACAAGGTTGATCAGGTCTTGTTAATAAGCTCTTTTCGAATAACATGAAACCGGAGAATTTTCGAATAACACTAGGTTACCTCAATGGGGATATGTATGTCCCCAACAATAAGACCGTTATATGTCTTCTTGACAGTAGGAAGAGGAAATTCAAAACCTTCAATAGTAATAGTTGAAATTTTTCCAATATAATTGATACTGTGGACCTGAGGTTGTTTCCTCAAAAAGTGTACCGTATGCTCATTACCATTGACATGAAAAGTGACATTGCCTTTGTTGCAATCAATAATAGCCCCTGCAGTATTCAAAAAGGGTCTACCAAGGATGATAGACATACTATCGTCCTCGGGAATATCAAGGATAACAAAGTCCATTAGAATAGTAACATTTGCAACTACAACAGGCACATCCTCACAAATACCGACAGGTATAGCAGTTGATTTATCAGCCATATGCAAAGATATTTCAGTAGGTGTCAACTTACTCAAGTCAAGTCTACGATATAAAGAGAGAGGCATAACACTGACACCGGCTCCAAGATCACATACATCAGTTTTAACATAGTTCCCTTTAATGGAGCAAGGTATAGTGGGTACTCCTGGATCTCCTAGTTTCTTAGGTATTCCACCCTTAAAAGTGTAATTGTCAAGCATGGTGGAAATTTCTACTTCATGTATCTTTCTTTTGTTGGTAATAATATCTTTCATATACTTAGCATAAGGTTTTGTTTTAAGCACATCAGTCAAACGCATACGCAAAAAGATAGGTCTAATCATTTCAGCAAAGCGCTCAAAATCCTCATCATCCTTTTTCTTGGATGGTTTCGGAGAAAAAGGCATGGGTTTCTGAACCCATGGTTCTCTATCCCTACCGTGCTTCCTAGCAACAAAGTCTCTCTTATCACAATGTTGATTCTTTGATTGTGGGTTATCAAGATCAGCTGCAGGCTCATCTCTACATCATTATCATTGCTAGGTTGAGCATCATCATGTACATCATCATTAATATTATCACTAGGTGATAGATCGTGGATGTCGCCTAGAGGGGGGGTGAATAGGCGCTTTAAAATAATTACGGTTTAGGCTCGAACAAATGCAGAATAAACCTAGTGGTTAATTTGTCAAGCACAAAACCTACAACAACTAGGCTCACCTATGTGCACCAACAACTTATGCTAAGCAAGATAAACAACTAGGTGATAGCAAGATATATGACAAGAAACAATATGGCTATCACAAAGTATAGTGCATAAGTAAAGGGCACGGGTTAGAGATAACCGAGGAACGCGGAGACGACGATGTATCCCGAAGTTCACACCCTTGCGGATGCCAATCTCCGTTTGGAGCGGTGTGGAGGCACAATGCTCCCCAAGAAGCCACTAGGGCCACCGTAATCTCCTCACGCCCTCGCACAATGCAAGATGCCGTGATTCCACTAAGGGACCCTTGAGGGCGGTCACCGAACCCGTACAAATGGCAACCCTTGGGGTGGTCACCGAACCCGTACAAAATGCTCTGGGCGATCTCCACAACCTAATTGGAGACCCCGACGCTTGCCCGGAGCTTTGCACCACAATGATTGAGCCCCGAACAACACGAGGTTGGGGCTATCTCCCCAACGACACCATGAAGCTTCACCATAATGGAATATGGCTTCGAGGTGACCACAACCGTCTAGGGAACCCAAGCACCCAAGAGGAACAAGCTCAAGGGTACCAAGCACCCAAGAGTAATAAGCTTCTCAACTTGTAACTTCCACGTATCACCGTGGAGGACTCAAACCGATGCACCAAATGCAATGGCAAGGGCACACGGAGTACCCAAGTCCTTCTCTCCCAAATCCCACCGAAGCAACTAATGCTAGGGAGGAAAATGAGAGGAAGAACAAGAAGGAGAACACCAAGAACTCCAAGATCTAGATCCAAGGGGTTCCCCTCACCTAGAGGAGAAAGTGATTGGTAGAAATGTGGATCTAGATCTCCTCTCTCTTTTCCCCCAAAAACTAGCAAGAATCCATGGAGGGATTGAGAGATAGCAAGCTCGAAGAAGGTCAACAATGGGGGAAGAACACGAGCTCAAAGGATAAGCTTCATTGGGGAAGAAGACCCCCTTTTATAGGTGGGAAAAAATCCAACCGTTATGCTCACAGCCCGCACAAAGCGGTACTACCGCTCTAGGAGCGGTACTACCGCTAGGGCGGTAGTACCCCTTTGAAAAACAATAGCGAGGAGGCAAAAAGGCCAGAAGAACCGTTGGAGCGGTAGTACCGCTTTACCTCACGGTACTACCGCTAGGGGTAGTGGTACTACCGCTAAGGGTAGCGGTACTACTGCTTGCGAGCGGTACTAAAAAATTACATCCGTGCCTACCACCGCTGGACTCGTGACGAGTTTTTGGTCCCGAGCGGAAGTAGCCACGGAAGTAGCCGCGGTAGTACTACTCCAAGCGGTAGTACCGCTTCCGAAAGCGGTAGTAAAAAAATACTTCCACTCCTACCCGCGGTAGTACCGCTGCTGCCTTTTGAGAACACCAAAACGACCACAACTTCTGCAAACAGACTTCGAATTCAACAAAACCAAGTTTGTTGGAAAGCTAACGAAAAGGGCTAACACAATCTTGATAGAAATACCAATAATAAGCAAATTAGAAAAGGCCCATAAGAAAATGGTGAGAACCCTTCCTCGGATAAGACCGGTAAAACCTCCAACACCGAAAATATCATAGAAGACGCATGTGAACTTCGTTTTCGATGAACTCAAGCTTGTCATCAAGATGACCATAAGCTCTAAGACTCACAAAGAGAACCAAACAAGAACCACGAAACATGATGCAAGGATGCAATGGTTTGAGCTCTCTACTAACAACACGATCAAGCTACCAACTTGAGAGCCCCCCTTGATAGTACGGCAAACGATCCTATAACCCGGTCTCCCAAGTACCACCACGAGACCGGTAAAATAGAAAACCTATCAAGGGCATACCTTTGCTTTGCACAAAGTCCAATTGAGCTAGATGTAGACGATCTTGACTTCCTCAAGCTGGACCACCTTTCTTGATTGCGTTGTCTCGGTGAAGACTAGTAGATTGCTCCCCCATACTCCACTATGGGTGAGCCACTCTTCGGCATATCTTCACAAGTCCATTGTCACCACAATGGGCGGCAAGCTTCAAGCACTTGATCTCTTCGTGATGCTCCACTTGAACTTGCACACCGCAACCTAACCCCACAAAGAACTCTCACGAAGATCATGGGTTAGTACACAAAGCGTGATTGACAATGCTTACCATACCATAGGATTGCTTGAACCCTCTCGGTACATCTTCTACAATTTGTGTGTTGATCAACTTGATTCATTCTTTGACTTAGTTTTGATCAACCTTGAATCTTTCCAACTCTCTTCATTTGGATGATGTCTTGAAGATAAACATGAATGATCACAAACTCTTCTTCTTCAAGACATGCTTGCAATAAGCTCAACACCCACAAGACCAATCTTTGGATAATTCCTTAATAGCACCTTGGTCATCACAAACTCTCCTTGAAACCAACAAATGAACTCCAAGAAAAGCCTATGGACAAACCCTTCAAATATAACTCAAGGAAACCATTAGTCCATAGAGATTGTCATCAATTACCAAAACCAAACATGGGGGCACCACATGTTCTTTAACTAGGTTCATGTTCATTACCAGATTGTGTCGCAGCATCAGAAACAGATATTCATTAGGATTATCAGGTGTGCCAACTATAGGTTCACTAGAAGCATGCAAAGTCCTATCATTTTTCTTTTTCTTCTTCTTAGGAGAACTAGGTGCATCTAAATTAGCTCTCTGAGAATCTTGCTCAATTCTCTTAGGGCGGCCTTCAGGGTACAGAGGTTCCTGAGTCATTCTACCACCTCTAGTCACAACTCTAATGGCATTATCACTATTCTCACTATTTAATTCATTGAGCAAATCATTCTGAGCCTTAAGTACTTGTTCTACTTGAGTGGTAACCATAGAAGCATGTATACTAATGAGTTTCAATTCACCTTTAACTCTAGACAGATAATCACTCAAGTGTTCAATCATATAAGCATTGTGTTGTAATTGTCTACCAACATAAGCATTGAAGTTTTCTTGTTTCACAATAAAATTGTCAAACTCATCTAAGCATTGGCTAGCAGACTTATAACGAGGAATATCACCTTCATCAAATCTATAAAGAGAATTTACCTTTACTACCTGTGTCGGGTTATCAAGACCATGTATTTCTTCAATAGGTGGTAAATTCTTAACATCTTCAGCTTTAATACCTTTTTCTTTCATAGATTTCTTTGCCTCTTGCATATTTTCAGGACTGAGAAATAGAACACCTCTTTCCTTCGGAGTTGGCTTAGGGGCTGGTTGAGGAAGTGTCCAATTATTTTCATTGGCCAACATATTATTCAATAGTAATTTAGCTTGATCAACTGTTCTTTCCCTGGAAACACAACCAGCACAACTATCCAGGTGGTCTCTAGAAGCATCAGTTAGTCCATTGTAAAAGACATCAAGTATATCATTCATCTCAAGAGGATGATCAGGCAAAGCATTAAGTAATTGGAGAAGCCTCCCCCAAGCTTGTGGGAGACTCTCTTCTTCAATTTGCACAAAGTTATATATTTCCAGTAAGGCAGCTTGTTTCTTATGAGCGGGAAAATATTTAGCAGAGAAGTAATACATCATATTCTGGGGACTACGCACACAACCGGGATCAAGAGAATTAAACCATGTCTTAGCATCACCCTTTAACGAGAAAGGAAATAACTTAAGGATATAGTAATAACGAATCTTTTCATCGTTGGTAAACAGGGTGGCTATATCATTCAACTTAGTAAGATGTGCCACAACAGTTTCATATTCATAGACATGGACAGGATCAGATTCAACCAAAGTAATTAACTTAGGATCAATAGAAAATTCATAATCCTTATCGGTAACACAAATAGGTGAAGTAGCGAAAGCAGGGTCATGTTTCATTCTAGCATTCAAGGACTTTTATTTCAGCTTAGCTAATAATTTCTTAAGATCATATCTATCGTTGCAATCAAGAAAGTCTCTAGCAGGTTCTTGTAACGCCCGGGTAATCACGCTACAGTAATTCCCTGCTAATGATGCCACGTCATCATTATTACCCGTTGTTAATCTCACGTTGATTCAAACCGATTCAAAATTCAAATTTAAAACATAGTCAAGTAATTAAAGTTCTCAAAAGTCAAAAATAAAATGTTCTAAAAGTGGCAAATAATCCTTAAAGAATATCGGTGAAGAAATCAACCTTAATTAAAGTATTTAGATGTACTAGAATAAATAAAATAACATCACAAATAATTAATTAAATGTCTTTATAATTTATAAAGTATTAAACTAATTTATTTGGGAGGCAAACTTTTGTAGGGGTGTTCTAATGTATATCACTAATTTAGGTATTAATATTGTATTTTATAAAACTAAACTTAATTATAAAGTAAATAGAAAACAGAAAGTAATAAAAACAAAAACAAAAAAAGGGTAACAAAAATAAACTAACCTACCCTAACCTACTGGGCCTCGGCCCACTACCCCCCCTCAGCCTATAACCTCCCTCCCCCACTCCCAAAAGATCTCCCTCTCTTATCCCCACCGACACTTCTTCCCCCCCTCATTTGGATCTGGATCGGGAGGAGCCCGATCCTGATGAGCCTGATGTCACCATCGCTCGACGCCGGACTGCTTCCTCTCCTCCCCGACTACTTCCCCGACGGCCACACCAAGCCTCGCCGCCCCCTCTCCCCATCAACGCCGATGAGGCCCCGGGCCTCCCCCATTCTCTGCCTCACACCATGGCCATGGTCACCACTCACCCCACGTCGGCCCCGTTCTGCTCGTCCCCGTCGCCACCCGCTGTGCGCCAGCAGCCGCGCCCATCGCTACCTTGCTGAGCCGTGCCGCCGTGACGCTCCGCCTGCGGCCGCGCCGCACCCACTGCTCCAGGCCGCCCTGCCCGTCGCATGCGCGCACGCCCGCAAGCCCCTCCCCGCGCCTGGCTGCTCCACGCCCCGCGCCTGGCTGCTCCCCGCCGCGGCGCCAACCCTGCCTCCGCCCGGCCACGCTTTGACGTCCGCCGTCGCGCCCCGCGAGCCAGGCAGCGCGCCCACCCCCTCAGCCGCCCTCGCCGGCTCCCGGCTCTCCGGCGCCCCGCCTGCCCCGCCCCGCAGCTGGGCGAGCTCGGCCTCCGCGCGGCGGTGCTCGTTCGCTGGCCTCGCCCCGCTGCACCTTGCAGGCGAGCGCCCGTTCGGGCGTCCGCACCACTCCCCTCGCCCGTGCCCGTTAGGCCCCTCTGGGCCAATGACACGAGGGGCCTAGCCCCAGAAAGAAAAAAAAACATTAATAAAAATAAAAATAAAAATAAATAAATATTAAAAGTATTAATTAACTAATTAATTAATTACTTAATTAAATTAATTAATTCTATTTAGATTAACCTAATCACTAATTAGTATAATTAACCTAACTAAACTATTAGTTAGTTTGTAGTCAATGACACGCGGGACCCACACGTCAGATTCACCAGTCAACGTTCTGTTGACTGCTGACGTCATGCTGACGTCAGCATGCCCTATTCTGGATAATGTTTATTTATTAAATAATTAATAAATTAGAAAATGTTTTAAAACTTTAAAAAATTAATATAGAATAATCCGTAACTCAGATGAAAATACTTTATATATGAAAGTTGCTCAGAATTTCGAGACGCATCCGAATACGCAGACCGTTCGTCAAACACACGTCTCTAGCATACCGAACCTGCAACTTTCCCCCTCCATTTCATCTGCCCGAAAACGCGAAGTACCGGGAATACTTTCCCGGATGTTTTTCATCCTCGCCAGTATCACCTCCCACCGTGTTAGGTCACACGTAGCATCGCGTTTTGCCATGTTATGCTTTGTGTTACAATTGTTTGCTTTATATTTATTGTCCCCCCCCTCTTCTCTTCGATAGACACCGGGACTGAGACGCTGCCGGTGCCACTATGATCGATTGCGTCAACGATGACCCATCCTTCTTGCCAGAGCAACCAGGCAAGCCCCCCCTTTGATCACCAGATATCACCTATTCTTCTCTCTACTGCTTGCATTAGAGTAGTGTAGCATGTTACTGTTCGATTACTCCTATTCTGTTGCATAGCCTGTCATTGTTGCTACCACTGTTGATACTTTACCTGCAATCCTAATGCTTAGTGTAGGATGCTAGTTTTCCATCAGTGGCCCCACATCCTTGTCCGTCTGCCATGCTATACTATCGGGCCGTGACCACCTCGGGTGGTGATCACGGGTATATACTATACACATACTTTACATGACACATGATGTGACTAAAGTCGGGTCGGCTCATTGAGTACCCGCAAGTGATTCGATGTGGGGGCTGAAAGGACAGGTGGCTCCATCCAGATAGTGATGGGCCTGAGTTCCCAACGGCCCCCCGAGTGGATCTTTGTGGCGGAGCGACAGGGCAGGTTGAGACACCCAATGGAGAGGTGGCCTGGCCCTGGTCATTGTTCGCGGTTGTTTCATAATAACACGCTTATCGAGATCTTGGTATTTGATCTGAGTCTGGCCATTTGGTCTATACGCACTAACCAGCTACGTGGGATTAGTTATGGGCACTCGACGTCGTGGTATCAGCCGAAGCCTTCTTGACGTCAGCGACTTAGCGGCGCGCGCGAGTTGGACCGCGTAACGTAACTTCCTTAGTAATGGAGGTTGCTAGGTCTGCTCACCGGCCGCCCTCGCAACGTGCAGGTGTGCATTGGGCGATGGGCCCAGACCCCTGTGTGCTTAGGACTTAGACCGACGTGCTGACCTCTCTGTTGTGCTTAGGTAGGGCTGCGACGTGTTGATCTTCCGAGGCCGGGCATGACCCTGGAAAGTGTGTCCGGCCAAATGGGATCAAGCGTGTTGGGTTATGTGGTGCACCCTGCAGGGAAGTTAATCTATTCGAATAGCCGTGTGCCTCGGTAAAAGGACGACCCGGAGTTGTACTCGGACTTCATGACAACTAGAACTGCATACTTAATAAAACACACCCAGACAAGTTCCAGATATAACTCGGTGGTTGATCTCTCACAAGGTGATGTGCGGGAGGATCGCCGGGTAGGTTTATGCTATACGATGTTACTTGGTGAACTTACCATCTATTCTGTTCTACTGCTGCAAGACGGAGGCTGCGAGAAGCGAGGATACTTGTTACTTTCCAGCTACCCTCATCTTCTGCTGCAAGATGGAGGTTACGAGAAGCATAGTCTTCGATTGGATTAGCTATCCCCCTCTTATTCTGCTTTCTGCAGTCCAGTCCACATATATTACCCCTTTACACATATATCTTTGCATATGTAGTGTAGATCCTTGCTTGCGAGTACTTCGGATGAGTACGCACGGTTGCTTTTCTCCCCCTTTTCCCCTTTTGTCCCTTCTTCTCGGATGACGCAACCAGATGGTGGAGCCCAGGAGCCAGAGGATCCCGATGATGTTTCTCCGTGGAGTTTGGCTTCGAGGAGTAGTTAGGAGGTCCCAGGCAGGAGGCCTTGCCTTTTCGATCGTTGTTACTTTTGTGCTAGCCTTCTTAAGGCAAACTTGTTTAACTTATGTCTGTACTCAGATATTATTGCTTCCGCCGACCCTTGTGTTTTCGAGCTTATGTATTCGAGCCCTCGAGGCCCCTGGCTTGTAATATAAAGCTTGTATTATTTTAAATTGTGTCTAGAGTTGTGTTGTTATATCTTCCAGTGAGTCCTTGATCTTGGCCGTACACATTTGCATGCATGATTAGTGTACGGACAAATCGGGGGCGTCACATTTCTTCATCCATAACATAACCCTCAGGAACAACAAGCAATTCATATCTATTGGGAGAAGCTTCATCATCACTTTTATAAATATCATCAGTTTCAATATTTGCATTCTCCCTAACCTTAGCAATTTGTTCATCTAGAAATTCACCTAGTGGGACAGTATTATCAAGCATAGAAGTAGTTTCATCATACATAGCAGAAGTGGCATCGTCAAGAACATACGACATATCAGATTCAATAGCAGGAGTAGGTGTCGCAAATTTACCCATAACAGATGGAGAATCAAGTGCAGAGCTAGATGGCAGTTCCTTACCTCCCCTCGTAGTTGAGGGTAAGATCTTGGTTTTTGAGTCCTTCAAATTCTTCATAGTGATCAACAGATATAAATCCCAAGCGACTTAAAGAATAGAGCTATGCTCCCCAGCAACTGCGCCAAAAAATAGTCTTGATAACCCACAAGTGTAGGGGATCACAACAGTTTTCGAGGGTAAAGTATTCAACCTAGATTTATTGATTTGACACAAGGGGAGCCAAAGAATACTCTTAAGTATTAGCAGTTGAGTTGTCAATTCAACCACACCTGGAAACTTAGTATCTGCAGCAAGGTAGTTTAGTAGCAAAGTAATATGATAGTGGTGGTAGCGACAATAAAAGTAACGGTAGTATTTTTGTAGTTTTTGTGATAGTAGCAGCAGAAAAGTAAATAAGCAACAAGCAATATGTGAAAAGCTCGTAGACATTGGATCGGTGATGGGGAATTATGTCGGATGCAATTCATCATGTAGAAGTTATAACCCAGGGTGACACAGAACTAGCTCCAGTTCATCAATGCAATGTAGGCATGTATTCCAAATATAGTCATACGTGCTTATGGAAAAGAACTTGCATGACATCTTTTGTCCTACCCTCCCATGGCAGTGGGGTCCTATTGGAACTAAGGGATATTAAGGCCTCCTTTTAATAGAGTACCAGACCAGAGCATTAACACATAGTGAATACATGAACTCCTCAAACTAAGGTCATCACCGGGAGTGGTCCCGATTATTGTCACTTCGGGGTTGCCGGATCATAACACATAGTAGGTGACTACAGACTTGCAAGATAGGATCAAGAACACACATATATTCATGAAAACATAATAGGTTCAGATCTGAAATCATGGCACTCGGGCCCTAGTGACAAGCATTAAGCATAGCAAAGTCATAGCAACATCAATCTCATAACATAGTGGATACCAGGGATCAAACCCTAACAAAACTAACTCGATTACATGATAGATCCCATCCAACCCATCACCGTCCAGCAAGCCTATGATGGAATTACTCACGCACGGCGGTGAGCATCATGGAATTGGTGATGGAGGAAGGTTGAGGATGACAATGGCGACGATCTCCACTCTCTAGAGCCCCGAACAGACTCCAGATCAGCCCTCCCGAGAGAGATTAGGGCTTGGAGGCGACTCCATATCGTAAAACGCGATAACTCTTCCTCCATGATTTTTTCTCCCCGAAAGTGAATATATAGGATCTGGGGATATGTCAATGGAGCACCAGGGGGCCCACAATGCAGGGGCGCACCCTAGGGGGGGGCGCCCCCCACCCTCGTGGACAGGGTGTGGGCCCCCTGGTGTGGATCTTCTTGCAGGTATTTTTTATATTTTCCAAAATAATTCTCTGTGGATTTTTAGGTCATTCCGAGAACATTTTATTTCTGCACAAAAACAACACCATGGCAATTCTGTTGAAAACAGCGTCATTCCGGGTTAGTTCCATTCAAATCATGCAAGTTAGAGTCCAAAACAAGGGAAAAGGGTTTGGAAAAGTAGATACGTTGGAGACGTATCACTCACCCAGAGCTCGAGGTACAGGTCTGGATGTCACCATCAAACCTCTCCACCAATGGCATACACAACTGGAAGGGGTTTGTGGTCATGGAGGACTTGTTCTCGGCAACTGTTGTTCCATCAGAGGTCTCGATTGTCCAGTCCCTTGAGTTATGCATCAACTATGTGCGTTAAAAATCAGTGCATGAGAGGTATTTAATCATATGTTTTTGTGTTCACATGGACATGCTCAAGCCCATGTCGATTGCGCATGTGTATGTCAAGAAACGGGGGTGCACCAAGGATCATTCAGCTATACATCTGCGAGAATGGATGAGTAGGAACAACAACACTTGTATTCTTAGGTGCCGCCATGTCGCTGAAGGGTCTCCTTGTACAACCAAACATAGGGAGTTGTATCCTGGAGAAGCTCTCTTATTGGGCAATGCGGACATCATCCTACCAGTTGTACTGGTGCCCTTGGATTGTTTACAATCACTACAGGCAGAGCTCCATTGGTTGTCCAATTTGAATCATGTTGGGATAGAAGTTGACACAAAGGGAGGATACCCACATACTAGAGTGACAGCATGGGACTTAATACTTGGAGGAATTAAGAAATGGTGGTTCTCCTCCGGGTCTGCCGTTCTGAATGATACCTCTATGGAAACATCTTGTGCTTGTTCAGATTTTGGAGAAGCATCACAGTCAAGTAGAGATGCTTTGAGACTTATATCTGAAATGGAAATTTCTTTGTTGTTCAGCAAGATATTTTCACTTGTTGGACCTCCACAATTATCAAATGCTTCAGAACGTATTGTTGCCGACAACGTCTTGATAGATGTACATAGGTTAACACCACTTCATGATGCTGCCAACGCAACACTACGATCAGAGACCCTTCAATGAAACTGTGTGTGATGCAATAATCTCAAACGGTGGTGTAAAAAACCCGTCAAAAAGGTGCAAAACGTTTGCGATGATGGATCCATCAAACACGGTCAGATTTCAGTTGCATGTGCGATGAAGGGCATACAATTCAGTTCAATGAACTATTTGCGACAAGGAAGAAGAACAGAAACGAGCAGCCAGATGATGGTGTGTGCGATATATATCATACGGTTCACTCGGATGAACTATTTTTGATTAGGCAACACAAAAGAAACGGTCAGCCAGATCAAGGTGTGTGCGATATACGACATGCGGTTCACTCGGATGAGCTGTATGCTTTGAGCCAAGAGAACGGAAACGGTTCAATTTAGCAGGATGTGTGTGATACGCGGCAAACAGGTCTATAAACAGAAATGTGTGCGAAGACCGATAATAACATAGACGATTGCTTCTAATAAGACGTATGTGATATCATCTGTCTACACAACATCTGTTGGCCATCGGGTGACCGGCGGTCATCCGGGTACGCCATAAGGATGTGAAGAGGCATCCTATATCAGCAAGGACTAGTTGTTCCACCAATAGCTCATCTAAGCGAACTCTCAAGTTAACTGTGCTCAGGCTGTAGGAGCCATGAGATGGATGACCGGATGGGAAGTTGTCTTGATGTTATTCCTACTGATGGGATGTATCTTAAAGGTCCATTAAGGACATTTATGATACATCCCATCAATGGGTTTTGAATTTTTGTTGTTTTTTCAACACATGTTAAAGAAGGTCTACAGCATTACTTTTTGACAATGTGCAATACATGGCATACAATTGATCCATCAGACCTGTTTGTGATGGAATAAGCCATGTGTGTTGTGGGGTGGAATTAACCTCAAGGTCCTTGTTTTGTTTTTTGTTTTTTAACACATGTTAACACATGTTAAAGAAGGTCTACCACATTACTTTTTGACAATGTGCGATACGTGGCATACAGTTGATACATCCGACCTGTTTGTGATGGAATAAGCCATGTGTGTTGTGGGCAAACGCTTGCTAGTATACAACTGTTTGCGATAGATGAATTCATCACCAACGAGTTCCCTAGTGTGGTCCATGTTGATCTGATCATCATCTACTTCTTGTGCTAGCTCGATGTTCCTTATATGTCAAGTTTCCATTAATTGATGGTCTTTTATGAACACACCACCGTTTCCCGCCATTTCCTCACATGTTTCCCGCCACCCAGCGATACTGCGCATAAACCTAGGCGGCGCGCGACGCACGGATGCAACAAGCACAGCATGTAGCACATTGACCTTTTCCAAGCATGCCAACCCACCAAAGCGCCGCCTCTGCCATCAACCTCATTGACGAGGAAAACGAGAATGTGCCACGGTCCGTCGAGGCCAAGGTGCTCCCCGGCAACGCGATGGACGACGCCGTGATGCGCATCATCACCCGGGTTGAGTAGACCCTGGGCGCATGGCACTTGAGCGCCGCGAATCAAGATAGGCATGTCAGCACCGAGAGGCTGCAGTTCATCGCACAACATGATCAATGGCGCGTCGCAGAGCAAGCTAGGCGTGTCCACGCCGATAGGTTGCGGCTCGCCGCACGGCGAGACCATTGGAGCGCCGTAGAGCGAGAGGCGCGGCACGGCGCACAGTAAGAGCGGATCCATCAGCGCTTGCCTGCTGTCGACACAGTGTCGCAGTTGGGTACACATCATGTTAGTACCTCCATTCCTCGCCGAGAGTGGACAGAGGCGCTTTGTGGCGTACATGCACCAGAGGCCGGCCACGCTGTACTTGCATCGAACGCCCGACGTGTTGTTCGCATGGGTCGTGCTGTTCGCCTTATCTGCGGCATGCTCGATGCCGACACGCTAGTCGGTAGGCTTGACCGCCTCCCTGGCCCAGGTGTCCACCTGGGCACGGTAGGGGAACATGGCCGTCGCATCCTCGAGCTGGTGATCTCTGATGAAATAGCCAACTTGGAGCTCGAGATCGCGCTCCAGATGTACCGCGAGCGCGTCGACCGCTTGGACGAACGTCCACGAGTTTAGGCAGAGCCAAGAGCTACCGTAGGCAAGGGCTGTTGGTCATGGTCTCATGGACGCATTTTATTTTGTTGAGTCGTTTTGACGTGGATACCTATGTATTCACAGCAATCATAGTATTACTCTGTTAATTGCTCTGTTTCAATGTGTGTACTCCGTTTTCCCTTGTTATATGTTCTGTTTCAATGTGTGTATATACGCTTTCCACTATGTATATGTGGATGATAACAGCAAGATTCAAATTAGTATACAAAAATAGATAGAAAATGGAATTCATAATATATTAATTGTTCATTAGTTCATCACAGAATATTATATAATATCATCACATATATGTGATGATACTTAACTACTAGGTACAATGCATAAAATTGAAAACGAACAATACCAAAACTAATAATCCCTCCTGGGAGCAGTATTCCGGCAGCCCATCGCCAGCAGCTCCCAGGTGCGCGGCGTCTTCCCAGCACGGAGGCAGTACTCCGCCTCCCCCGCCTCGCAACGCTTGACGTATCGATCTGCCTCTTGATGGCGGACGAGCGCAAATGATCTTGCCATTTCGTTGGGCGCCCACCGGAGGCACACTGGAGCTTATCGTCTCACCTCCACGCAGCGATGAGGAACCTAGCGCCTTTAACCTTCCTTGCAAAGTACCAAGCTTGGTACACCTCTTCTGCATGACGACACGCCCGCCCCCAAAGACCCACCGCCTCATTTTTCTAGGCGACATGACGGGCTTCACAAGCAGCTTGGTACCTGACTTCCTCCTCCGCCATCTCCTTCTTGAACACCACTTGCCTGGCTTTCTCAGCCAGCGGCAGTGACTTCCACAAACAAAGATTATACTGGCCCAAAACCAATCCAAAGTTGGGGGGTCCGGCGGAACCTCGTCCGGCGGCGCATAGGGGTCCTCCTCGTCGTTGCTCTTCGAATGAGCGTCCTAGGGGGTGGCGACTCCTCGTCGGCACGTGGGCAAATCGGCGGCGCCATGGTAGAGCTTTGAGAGAGAGAGAGAGAGAGAGAGAGAGAGAGAGAGAGAGAGAGAGAAAGAGAGAGAGAGAGAGAGAGAGAGTGAGGGTGAGCGAGGGGAGGATGTAGATGAGAATGTAGGAAGGACGATGTGAGCAAGGTAGTATTTATTGGCGGCCGGAATCTAGATCGACGGGAACAGTACACATGCCGGTCGCCGGAATTTACGAGTACTGTAGTTTGAATTACACACGATTCCAGCATTAAAATCAGTTTGCGAATATAATAGCTGACAGTTTCCAATACAGAACCGTATCTCATTAATAACCCCCGCCATTCACCTTCCAAACCTCCAGGCGCAAAATAGAGTGTCAATCGTGTGGGGGGCGGTTGTCTTGTCATATCTTTACATTTTCTTTTTTGAACACCAGATATTTACATCGCGTGAAGATTTTTTAACTCGCACACAAGTACACAAAAATATGATTTTTTAAACCGTTATGGTTAGCCGTTGTATGTAGATGTGGTTCAAATTTGAATTACGGTCATTAAATGGCTAGAAAATCACTTAAGTGTCTTTAAAAGGTCAAATGACCCCTGAAAATTTCCAAATTTTCATATGATAGTTGTATTAGTCCATGTTAAACGTAGTAAAAAAATGAAGGCCGTAAGGGGAAGCAATCTCCCGTTCGTCATCAAACATGCATTGTTCCCTCTCGGAACCACGAGCCTTCTAGTGAGTTGCTCCGGTTTGTGAGGGTTGTGTGTCCAAACTTTTCTCAAACAGACCGATTTTTTTTACCACATCATCTTGGTGCCATGACATTACATCAAGTAAGTTTTCATGTTTTCTGAACATTTTTAATTTTTTGGGATTAAAATGCCATGGCACTCCATGCATGTACGTACATGTGTCCATGCCGTGAGACCAATATGTTTGAAAATTCCATCTAATTTACCGCACATGGAATTAACTCACACACAAGTACGCAAATATGATTTTTCAGACCGTTATGGTTAGCCGTTGCATGTATATGTAGTTTAAATTCGAATTAAGATCATTAAATGGCTAAAATATCACTTAAATGTCTTTACAAGGTCAAATGACCCATGAAATTTTGCAATTTTTCACATGACAGTTGTATTAGTGCATGTTAAATGTAGAAAAAATTTGAAGGCCGTAAGGCGAAGCTATCTCTTGTTTGTCATCAAACATGCATTGTCCCCTCTCGGAACCACGAGCCTTCTAGTGAGTTGTTTCGCTTTGTGAGGGGTGTGTGTCTAAACATTCGTCAAACATGTCAAATTTGTTCACAACATCATCTTGGTGGCATGACATTATATCAAGCAAGGTTTCATGTTTTTCTGATCCATTTTAATTTTTTTGGAATTTAAATGCCATGGCACTCGATGGTTACTTGTGTCATATCCATTAGACCAATACGTTTGAAAATTCCTTCCAATTTACTGCACGTGGAATTAAATAGCACACAAGTACACAAAATATGACTTTTCAAACCGTTATGGTTAGTTGTTGCATGTACATGTAGTTCAAATTTGAATTACGGTCATTAAATGGCTAGAAAATCACTTAAATGTCTTAAAACGTCAAATGACCCCTGAATTTTTTCCAAAATTTGACATGAAAGTTGTATTAGTACTACAAATTTTCTCGTACATTTAAAACACCATCCGTTGCCACTTTGCTTTAAATTCGTCTTTCACAGCTAATAAAAAATATCCACAACATCACACACAGTTTTTTTGTAGCCCATTTGCGATGAAAATTGCTGGGTCTATTTAAGTCTTCCTCCTTAAGCTTCGCCGGCTCGTCTGCTACAGTGCCGACAACCCTCGAATCCATGAATCCCGTTCCCCATTCCCGCACCCTCTTCTTGCAAAGATGACACCGTGGAAACGCTTCGTGAATGCATGTACGATGGCCGCGTCCTCCCCGAGCGCCGCCGCCTACGCCAAGAGTGCCACCGCATCCGCATTGAGTGCGGCCGCATCCACCCAGAGGGCGTCTGCGGCAGCAGACAAGGGCAGCTTCAGCAGCCAAGAGGGCTGCAGCTGCTACTGTGATGGCGGCTACGAACGCCGAGAGTGCTCGAGTTGCTGTCCATACCGCTGATGTCGCCCTGGCCCGGGTCGAGGCCATCCGCGCCAAGATCAAGAACGCACATGCCAAGATATTCTAGGGCACCTCGGAATCCAACATGCAACCCATGTCCGAAAGAGCGGTGGTGGCCATGGAGCACCTGCTTCCTCATGAGATCGCCGTGCAGGAGCTGGAGATGCAGGAGGCCGCGGAGATCGAGGAGCGCCGGGAGGAGGAGTTGCGCGTGGCCGAGGTCGAGGTAGAGAAGAGTCTGTCCGTCGAGGAATCGGCGGTGGAGTACCAATGCGAGCTCTGGCGCGGCCACTACTACGAGTACTACAACCTTGAGGGCGGCGCCGAGGACGAGGACGAGGACGCGGTCGACTTCTGCAGAGGGGACGCGGAGTCCACCAACGGTGGCATATCGCCAGGACAAGTCATTGACGCCTCATCTCACATCGACGATGCATAGGCCGGCGCGGCAACGGATTTGTTAAAATTATGCGTACTTAGGCTTTGTTTTTAATGTTGGTCTTTTTGTTAGAGCAATGTTTAGATCAACTAGCTCTGGTTAATTACTAAAATTGCTCGATCCAGTAAGTGTGGTCTGTCTGTTGTACGTTATTTTGTGTGCCCAAATTAGCAAGCGATGTTAAATTATGCAATGACGTACCCGTGGAAATTTCCACCAAAATTTGAATTATCAAACTCATCACATGCACGTAAAGTAGAAGAATCGTTTGCGATGCACACAATCGTTCAAAGTTAATGGTGTCCGGCGGCACCCCGCGCAAAGTTTCCATCCACATTTCGAAATTTTTGGCCTACCGCAGAAATATCTACCCCCCTTCCCCAACCCCTTTTCTCGCCGACCACAAGTCACATTTCCCTTGTTTCCTCCTTCATTCCTTCCTTCCTAAGGTATAGTCGCTTACTCAGTTGCTTCCTCACTCTCTCCGTCTCACATCCTACCGCTGGGGTCGCTATGGTCTTCCTCAAAGACCTCTCCAGCGGTTCCTCCTCTGACGACAACTCCTTCACCACCTGGGTATGCCTCTCTTCTCTCTCTTGGGCTATGACTTGGAATGAAGGATTTTTACCCGGGGGTCGATTTGAGTCATTTCTTCCTCTTGTAGCTCCCTAGGACCGTCTGTTGAAATGAATGGAGCGGGGTGGCTGAAGATCTGTCTGCTCGTTGTCAACAACAATCTCCATGCATGAAGCTAATTGCTTTTGAATTTGTGGACAGTGGGAGGAAGTTTCTGGCATGTGCAGAGAAGGTTAGACCCTCTTTCGTTGTTATAAATCATTTGTTAGATGTGATTCAGACATTGTCACGGTCCCAACCCATTCATACCACACCTTCAACCAAACACATCCTAAGACAGTGTCACAGTTTGTACCTAGTGTCTAAAGTTGTTGCAATCTCATCAGCAGTGCAATTAGAAAATTATTTGGCACCGCTTTGGCAGTTTGTCCAACCAAGTTTTGTCCACAAATCCGAGCAGCCAAACAGTAAAAATACTAAATCTTTATGGCACGACGGAACTAGGCATTGGAGAAACTAGGTGCTCCGGAGTCCGGGTCCTTGATTTTTTTCCACTGCATCGGCTCGCCTGTGCAGGGCACAGATGCGAGATTTAGCAACATTTGTCTTTACACTAGTTTTGGCATACATAGTGGATGGCCTTAGTGCTATTAGTTCTATGTCACTAAATTTGTGCATGTACACACCTATTAGTATCAATTTTCTGTCATTCAAACACTGTCGCTATGCTGTTGTAGTTATATTTACCTTCCTCATAAAATATTCAATTTGTTATTTATAGTACATGAGTAAGAACTTGTAGCGTTGTTGTAGTTAATTATAGCTTCTGATGTTTCAGAATTTGGTTGTTGTCTTAGTAGCAATTAATTCATTTGCACATTGACCTTTTTGAGAAGATATGTCATAATTAACCTGTTTCTTCAGTTTTTCAAAATAAGCATTGGTGATTTTCTATGTTGCTATAAACCCATGTCCCCTACAATTGTTACTATTCTGGTTTTAAATATTATAGAATGAACGGAAGTGTTCTTACTTGGAGTGGGTTGATAAAGAGTGGCCACAGTCTTTGAAGATGTGCCTAGCAAAGCTCTGGAGCATGTATGAGGAAGAGAGCAGAGGTAGGCTTAGAAAAAGTGCTGCCAACGCTGAAGAATATTTGAAGATGCGGGATAAAAAGAGGAAGGTGGAGAATAGCTTAGATTTTTTAAACCAGACTTTGCTAAGATGGTGTTGGTGAAGCAGGAGGCACTTTCCCAGTTGGCCAGTCAAAAACAGGTTCTTACTAAACTGAAAGAAAAGGTGGATAAGACGAGCCTGGATGATCTCGATTAGGGAAATGAATATATTGTTCTTATGAAGTTGAACTAGCTATATGTTGTACTGTGTTTTTTTCAGGTAGCTATCGTACTGTGTTGTTAAAATATATTTATGTGCCTGATATGTAATTGGAAAACAGCTTTCCGATATGAAATGTGAATTTGCGTAATACTTAAATTATTAATTGTAAACTAATAAACCTGCTAAATATGCCATGGAACTTTGCAAACGGTTCTAGCAGTAAAAGCGCTTGTGATGGATAGCCCAATGCCACACAGTTTTGTTCATCAAATCGTGTGTGATGTAGTTGATAAGAGCAAACGGTTAACCAAGGCATAGTGTGTGTGATAGTTACACCTATCACACACGAGCCTATAAATAAACTTGTGTGGATGTATATACGAACGGAAACGTTTTCCCTAGATTGACTGTGTGGGATGTACATACCAACAGAAACGTTTTCCTTGGATTGACTGTGTGGGATGTACATTCGAACGGAAACGTTTTCCCTGATTGACTGTGTGGGATGTACATACGAACGTAAACATTTTCCCTATATTGGCTGTGTGGGATGTACATAAGAACGGAAACATATTCCTTGGATTGATTGTGTGTGATATACATACGAACGAAAATGTTTTTCTGGGATTCACCGTGTGGAATGTACATACGAACAAAAATGATTGAGTTTCGATGCCTCGCCCGATCGCACACGAGATCATTTTGCCCCAGCTTGTGTGCCAGGAGGGCCTATCCCTGGCGGTTTCTAGGTTGTGTGGGAAGGAACCCCCTAGCGCCCACACCCACTTGACGACGGTTGCAAATGTCGTCGTGGAAAGGGGTTAAAAACCGTTTGTATAGCACCATTGCATGTATATTTAGTTCAAATTTGAATTGTGGTTATTAAATGGCTAGAAAATCACTTAAATGTCTTAAAAGGGTCAAGTAACCCCTGAAGTTTTCAAATTTTTGACATGACAATTGTATTAGTACTCAATTTTTCTCGTACATCTAAAACACCATCCTGTGGCACTGTACTCCAAAATCGTCTTTCACGGCTAATACAAAATATCAACAACACCACAAAATGTTTGTTGTAGGAACCGTTTGCGATAAAATTCATGGGTCTATTTAAATCTTCCTACACAAGCTTTGTCGGCTTCGTCTGCTCTAGTGCCAGTCACTCCTGAATCCACGAATCCCCGATCCCATTCGCGCAACCTCTTCTTGCAAAGAATGACATTGTGGAAACGCTTCGTGAGGGCCCGTATGCTGACCGCGTCCTCCCCGAGCGCCAACGCCTGCGCCGAGAGCGCGGCCACATCCGCCGAGAGGGTGTCTGCGGCAGCCGACATGGCAGCTGTTGTAGCCGAGACAGCTACAGCAGCTGCTGCGATGGCGGCTGCAAATGCCGAGAGCACTCGAGCTGTCGTCCGCGGCACCGATGCTGCCCCGCCCCAGTTTGAGGCCATCCACGCCAAGATCAAGGATGAACATGCCAATATATTCCAGGCCACCTCGGAATCCAACAAGTAACCCACATCCGAAAAGGCGACGGAGGCCATGGAGCACCTGCTTCCTCATGAGATCGCCAAGCAAGAGCTGGAGATGCAGGAGGCGACGGAGATCGAGGAGCTCCAGGTGGAGGAGTTGCGCGTGGCTGAGGACGAGGTAGAGAAGAGTCCGTCCGTCAAGGAATCGGCAGTGGAGTACCAATGCGAGCTCTGACGCAGCCACCACTACGAGTACTACAACCTTGAGGGCAGTGCCGAGGACGACGACGACAACGCGGCCGACTTCATCCAGGGGGAGCGGAGTCCACCAACGATGGCATGTCGCTAGGACAAGTCATCAACGTCTCATCTTACACCGGCAAGGCATAGGGCGGCGCGGGGGCGGCTTTGTTAAAATTATGCGTACTTATCCTTTGTTTACAATGCTGGTCTATTGTTAGAGCAATGTTTAGGTAACTCCCTCTGTTTAATTACTAAAATTGCTCGATTCAGTAAGTGTGGTCTGTGTGCTGTGGGATCTTTTGTGTGCCCAAATTAGCAAGCGATGTTAAATTATACAATGACGTGGATGATTGCAGTACCCACAGAAATTGCCACCAAAATTTGAATGATCAAACTCATCGCATGCGCGTAAAGCAGAAGAATCATTTGCGATCCACACATTCGTTCAAAGTGAAAAGTGTCCAGCGACACCGCACGCAAAGTTTCCATCCACCTTTTGAATTTTTTGACTACCACCGAAATATCTAACACCCCCCTTGCCCACCATGTTTTCTCCCCGACCACAAATCACATTTCCCCAGTTTCCTCCTTCCTTCATTCCCAAGCTATAGCCGCTTCCTTGCTTGCTTCCTCGCTCTCGCCATCTCGCATCCGACCGCCACGGTGGCCATGGTATTCTTCAATGACCTATCCAACGATTCCTCAGATGACGACGACTCTTTGACCACCTGGGTATGCCTCTCTTCTCTCTCTCGGGTTATGATTTGGAATGAAGTATTTTAACCCAATGGTCGATTTGATTCATTTCTTCCTCTTGTAGCTCCCTAGGACCATCAGTTGCAACGAATGGAGCGGGTGGCTGAAGATCTGCCTCCTCATTGTCACCATCAGTCTCTGTGTATGAAGTTAGTTGCGTTTGACTCTGTGGACAGTGGGAGGGAGTTTCTGGCATGTGCAGAGAAGGTTAGGCCCACTTTCGTTGTTACAAATCATTTGTTAGATGTGATTCAGACACTGTCACTGTGCTATGTTATTCTGGATCTGATTAAGACAATGTCATAGTTTCTACCTAGTATCTAAACATGTTGTCATCTCATTAGCGGTGCCATTAGAAAATTATTTGGCACCACTTCAGCACTTTGCACAGCCAACTTTGGTCCACACATCCAAGCAGCCAAGCAATAAAATACTAAAACTCTATTGCACAAAGGAACGGGGCATTGGAGCAACTAGGTGCTCGGAGTCCGGTTCGCTGATTTTTTCCTCTGCATCGGCTCGCCAGTGTAGGGCACTGGTACCAAATGTACCAATAGTTGTATTAACACCGGTTTTGGCATACATAGTAGACGACCTTAGTGCTATTAGTTCTATGTCACTAAATTTGTGCGTGCATACACCAGTTAGTATCAATTTGTTGTCATCCAAATAGTGTCGTTATGCTGTTGCACTTATATTTAGCTTCCTCATAAAATGTTCAAATTTGCTATTTATAGTACATGAATAAAAACTTGTAGCGTTGTTGAAGTTAATTATAGCTTCTGATGTTTCTAAATTTGGTTGTTGTCTCAGTAGCAATTATTTCATTTGCACATTGATCTTTGTGAGAAGATATGTCGTAATTAACATGTTTCTTCAGTTTTTCAAAATATGTATTTGGTGATTTTCTATGTTGCTAAACCCAGTTTTCGTACATTTGTTACTAATTTAGTTTTAAATATTATAGGATAAAGGGAAGTGTTCTTACCTCGAGTGGGTTGATCAAGAGTGGCCACCGTCTTTGAAGATGTGTCTAGTAAAGCTTTGGAGCATGTATGAGGAAGAGCACAAAGATAGGCTTAGAGAAAGTGTTGTCAACCCTGAAGAATATTTCAAGATGCGGGGAAAAAGCGGAAGATGGAGAATGAGCTCAGATTTTTTAATTAGACTTTGCTAAGATGATATTGGCGAAGGAGGAGGCACTTTCCCAGTTGGTCAGTGCAAATTAAGTTCTTACTGAACCGAAAGTAGAGGTGGAGAAGAAGAACCTACCTGATCATGCATCATTCGATTAGGGTAATGAATTAATTGTAATATTGTTCTTATAAAAGTGCATTAGCTATATGATGTATTGTGTTGTTTTCAGGTAGCTATCGTACTGCGATGTTAAAATATATTTATGTGCCTAATATGAAATTGGCAAATAGATGTTCGATATGAAATGTGAATTTGCGTAATACTAGGATTATTACTTGTAAACTAATATACCTGCTAAATGGTCATGAAACTTTGAAAACAATTCTAGCAGTAAAAGCGGTTGTGATGGATAGCCAAATGTCATACAGTTTTCTTCATCGAACCGTGTGTGATATAGTTGAATAAAGCAAATGGTAATCGAAGGCAGAGCGTGTGTGATCGTTACACCTATCACACACGAGGTTATACATCAAACTGTGTGGAATGTATATACGAACAAAAACATTTCTCCGAGATTCACTATGTGGGATGTGGAGACGAACAGAAACGTTTCTCTGGGATTCACTGTGTGGTATATGCACATGAACGGAAACGTTTCTCGTGGATTGACTATGTGAGTTGTGCAGACGAATGGAAACATTTCTCCGGGGATCACTGTATGGGATGTACCTACGAACGGAAACGATTGGGCTTGTATAATTGTATGTGATCGCTAGCCCAATCGTACACGAGCTCATTTTGTGCAGCGTGTGTGACCGGAGGGTGTATCCCCGATGGTTTTGTGGGTCGTGTGGGAAGAAGCCCCCCATAGCCCACACTCACTTGACGACGGTTTAAAATGACGTCACGGAAAGGGGTTAAAAATCGTTTGTATAGCACCTCATTGTACCAGTGTCGGCCATGCCAGCCGTGTGGTCACTGCGTGGCATGGTGCAACAAGTATACGCAAGCCTGGAAAAGCTTGTCTGAGGTGATTACCCTACACACTGGAGCTCCACTAAGGCATTGGTTAGATTAGAGCTGCCTTGTGTTGATTTGTAGCATCAACTAATGTTTTTGGCAGGAAACTTTGACCAGTTGTTATGTTCAAATGGTTGGGTCAATGAGATAGAAAGGTTGTCACAGTCAAGTGGGGTAGGAAGGAGTATAGTGTGGAGAAATTTCAATAGATTTAGACATGATTTGAATATATATCTTTCCCTAATAATAAAGCGATTATCGCTTCTGCTCACCCGCTCACCGTCGTCGTGCTTTTTACTTAAACCTCCGTGTGTTTTCCAGTAATACAACCCGCAGTCCATAATTAAGTGAAAAAACGTTTCATAGTTGTGCCCACACGTCAACGCGTTCGACAAAAAAAATCACCCCCCGAGTCAAGCGACCCCGCCTCCCACCCCCACCTGGATCCGCCACCGGCCGCATCCTCCGCCACGCCATCCTCTGCCGTGTCGTCCTCCCCGCACCACCGCCTGCCTTCCCTCCTTCGGGTCCTCCTCCCTGCCATGCCATCCTCTGCCGTGCCGTCCTCCCCGCACCATGGCCTGCCTTCCCTCCTTCGTGTCCTCCTCCCCGCCCCGTCTGAATCCTCCGCGCGAGGTTCGACGACGGCGAGGCCCAGGCCACCGCGCTCCAGGCCTGCACCGGCTGACTCGAGCGCGCCCGCCGACCGCGACAGGCTGCTCAACACGCTCCTCGCCGCCACGGGAACCAGCCGGGAGGAGGAGGAGGTCGCGCGGGAGGCGGGGCAGCGTCAGAATGAGCGTGCGTCGGATCCTGCCGAGGGTACGGCGACACGGACACAGAGGCTCTGGCCACAGCATTCGCGCTCTATGACCCGCCCCTGCTCGCCAATTATCAAGTTTAATCCACACCATTCCCACAAATAAAGTCCCTCGATCTGGTCAGTGCGTGCTCGGGACCTCGATTTCAACGGTCCGGATGGCGTGCCTCGATCTGGTCGCGGCAGTGCAGGAGGGGGTCTCATGCCTACCACGATTCTCTGCCACCTGAAGGCAAGGCTGCTCCTCCGTGCGAAAGCTGAGGTTCTCCGGTCGCTGACCCAAATCCACTTTTCAACCCGGGTGCTTCGCCGCTGCCCCAACATGTGCTCCTGCGCCACCTATTTTATCTACAATGGATCTACTACTTCTGATCATCAACGTGGGCAGGTTACTTTACTCTCTCACGGCCGCCGCGGCCGCGGTTGCATGCTGATTGACTGCATTTTTCTGTCAAGTTGTTGTCACTTTCACCCAATGTTCAGAGCTGCAAAATTGCTCTGTTTAGGTAGCGCTTAAGTCTTTGCTCCCCATGGACCTTTATTGTCTCGTGTTTAGGTGATGATCGGGGTCGTCAACTCACACACCATGGAGCTAGATCGAGTGGTAGATGGCAGTCCTACAGAGCAGAATAAGTCTCTGCACCAAATACACCAGCTCTGCTTGATGCGTACTCGTAGCGTCAGCCTCGGGGATTAAGACTTTTAAGAGGAATTGGGGGCTGTACTTTCAGATTGGCATCAAGCTTCACAATGTGGTGACCTGCTAATATGGGTGAAGTTTATTATCTTTCTTCCTCGCATCTCATGCTTTGATTTGGCTGTCGTTTGGTTTGTTCAGATTTAGCACTATGTCCTGGAGCGACTAATCACTGTTGTGGAATATTAGAAAGATTTGCCTATATATTTTTGGCTTATTCTTCTTCATTGTCTCATTGATGTTGGTGTGAAACCAATATGTTAGATGAATAATGTGTGTAGAACATTCTCCTAGGTCCCATCCATTTGATTTCTATAACATTGCAAAGATCTATCTCTGCTCATGTTCACATTTTTATTATGAATGTCATACCATAGTCCCTTTTAGTATCAATTCATGATTATTATTCTCTTACTAATTTTTCATTTTTCTTCTATTATTGTGTTTGTTGTTAGATTTTGTGTTGATGAGAGAGGAACAGAATGTTGATTGTTCAGTACTTCATGCATATATACAACTACAATCTTTTGTACTACTTGGCGCCTGCAGTCTAGAAGTGATTCACGACCTGTATATTTGCCTACGGGGGCACTGTATCCATGCTCATTGTTAACTAAAAATTAGACATCGGATGCTCGTATTTTAATTAGACATCAGATGTTCGGTGTATTCTACAAATTGACCACAAGCGTGCAACATTGTTGAAAGGCAAAGGTACTCTAAGAAGCTGAATGATACACAGGTCACCAACATACTTAGAGCTTCCTTGGGTTTGTGCAGGACATGTCCGGTTTCACTAAGTCAGTTTCACTTTCACGAAGACAATGAAAACGCAGAAAAAGGAAAGCATGTGGATTTAGAAATATCAGCATTGTAGAGCTTAGTTGAAAGGGAAAACGCGATTTATATCATCCAGCCAGAGTGGTGATTCAATTTTTATTGATTGGTACTTTGGTTGTGAGGTCGATGAAGACATGAGTTGGATTTGGGTGGGGCAGTTGGTTTGCTCGCGAGGAGGTGGGAAGGACGGAGATAGTAGAAGAACATTGAGATGATGGTGATATTACTGACGCAATCCTTTATTAGCTCTATTTTGTGTGGATCTTTAGGGTGCATGAATGGTAACTTGTGCAAAATTACGCTTCCCTTGTCATTTGATAATTTTTATCTTTATGGTGCTCATAACATATTATCACCTATACTTACAGGAACTTTTTACATATTTTCACCTATATTTTTAAATAGACTCACATCGCCCCCTTGCATCCAATACATCCAATTTATATACGTCTTTGATATTCCTAGGTGTTAAGAAATGATGAGAGGCTAAGGAAAAAGAGGCCAACTAATAGAAATCAATCCACGCTCCTTTGTTCTATCTTATCCAACGGTAGCTTGCCATGGGCTCTTAATGTGAATTTTTTAAAAACACACATTGTTTGTTAGTTTTATCTGATAGATTTCGTTCATATAATCCTTAACTAATCACAAATCACGTAGTGTTAGCTTCCTCTTTTGTCACGAGTACAGTACATGAAAAGCAATTAGTTGATGACATTCCAGTTGAGAACATGCTAATCCATGATACATTGGTTGATATTATCTGCACCCCAACTCAGGTCACCAGGTTTGACTAATTCCTCACACTAGGTAAACATGCAAACAAACCTTCAACCATTAGATGTGAGGAACATCTGTATGTGTAGGGATTTTCCTGAAAAACTATCTTCAGAAAAAGTGTGCGAACGTGAATTCTAAGAGAGCAATACTTCGACTCCTTAGAATCTACAGCAAAGAGTTGGAAGGGAACAATAACTAAGTATGCATGTGATAAGTGATTCAATTGAAAATAGTGTTATACGTTAATCTTAGGTAGGTTAAGACTGGCTTATGATGCGTATGTAGATGTCCATCTTTATATCCCAGAACTAATGGATCTATTCTTTTAACCAGGAAGCAATTTAAGTAGCAAGTTCGTTTCTCGTTGGTTAGTTGTATCATTGTCTCCAACACTGACACTAATTGAGAGCCAGCCATGACCACCGATTTTTTTTTAGTTTCCTACTATTTTTCTAGCTAAGTGAAATATATCTGAAGCTATGAAACTTACCTACGCCCATGATTTGACTCTTGGTTGCGAATTTTGAATGAAGTACATGCAACCAATCTTTTTGAATGAATTTGCTAATGATTTGCAGGGTTATTCTTCACTATGGGTGCATGGCTATTATTTGGTTTGAGCCTTAGGCATGCATCAATCACATCTAATTTAATTATTTTGTTAATCATTTAAACCAAAATCATTCATCAATTTTGATCGGAAATCTTAACAAACTAGACCAACAGGGGAAGGAGTCCCTATGGCTTTTAGTTTAAGAAGGAAAATGTTAGACGCCCACTGGGTTCGAACCCGCGTCAATGGGAGCACACAACTGTCCTCCCATAACTGAGCTAGGAATCTTATCCCAATAATTTTGATTATTACTGTACTTTGATTTCGATACCAAAAATTGTTTCAACTTGCCATGTGGAAAATCAAGTAAGAGCATATCCATGTTTACTTATTAGTTTGTTTGGGGATAATGGTATGAGATTTACAAACTGAAAAAGTATTAATTGTTTGAAAATTGTTTTCAACAAAAAATGTTTGAAACTTTTGTTCTGATATGGCTGTTTGATAGATTGCAATGTTTTTTAGTGGTAATTTTTTCCAGCTGTCTAAGCATATATTTCTTATCCAGACAATGGTGCCGATGGCCGTGGGCCACTGCCCCCGGACGGGCTCCCTACTGATGGCCGTGGGCCTCACCCGGCCCGATCGACTTTGGCGGCGATGGCCTATGGCTTTGAGGATCCTCCTAAAACGCAATTTTTTGTGTCTTGGGAAGAACCACGATTTGTACTGGGCAAAAGGATTTGGAAATCTGAGCTGAATAATATTCTCAATTTAAATAAAACACCTTAAAGTTAAAAAAGCGTGTTTCTTCTAAACAAAAAAAATGGATAAAAACCATTCATGTTTTCAGATGAAATGAAAGTGTGGAGCTGAAATAGGTAATGACGAACATTATGATAGTACGTCCAAATTTGATCGTACAAAAAGAAATACTCTGCCTAACGTTATTTCGGACGTTTGCAAAAAATGAATAAAAAATATATCGCATAATGGCACGTGGAGTAGTTATATTTCATTTTTCGCCCGATGCAACGCACGGGCATTTGTACTATATATATATATATATATATATATATATATATATATATATATATATATATATATATATATATATATATATATAT
>LR738711.1:628681014-628716013 GCA_902687465.1 Secale cereale
GGGGGTGTGTATGCTTGATAAAATGCAGTTCTCTTCTATATGATAGAAATAAGATGAGAATGTCATTCTCAGAATGCGGTTCTATTCTGTATGAAAACCCTGAGATCATAATGTCATTTTGAGAATGCAGTTCTCTTCGTCGTATAGAATCTGAGATGACCGTGAATCAATATAGAATGCAGTTAGAAAGAAAAAATATAGAGTCAGACTAGGCTTCACGTACAATGCAGTGCATGTGTGGTGCGTTTAAAGCTTACAGTGCAGTACGCTTCGAGTACACAGTGCAGTGCGCTTAGTGCAAAAAATGTAAAAAAATTGAGCTCTCCCTTAGCAGACACGGTTGATTTTCTGTCTTCTAATACAATTTTTCCAAAATTTTGAAACTCGACGACAAACACGTTGAATTCGTCTTTGCAGTCCCATGTGATAAGGTGAGATGCAGTGCGGATGCATATATTTAAAAAAACTTGGCTGCTACTCATATAAGTGAATGCAGTGCGCTGCGAACATGTTACAATTCACAAGGAGGAGTTGGCTGAAAGCTCCATTATGTACATATTTGACATTGTCCCTGTCTGCCACAAAAAGAAAAACACAAAAACTAACAAGACCGGTATATACAAAAGTACACAGCATGGTGTGAACAGTTTTGCAGATCGAGAACTACACACAGCGACCATAGATACTGTTTACAGAAAGTTCTGCAGCACACACGAAAAGACATCAACACACATAAAAAAGATCTGCTATCATTTATGCCTCATCCTGCTCCTGCGAATCCAGTTTTGGAGAAAAGCCAAGAGAAATGCAGAGATTTCTTAGATCCTCCGGGAACTCGGTGACTACGACCATGTTTTCAGGGTGGAACATGATCTGGAACAAAAACTCAGCCTTCCAATCCTGAACAACAGCTTCCTGCGATGAAAAAAAAAACAAATATACAACATCATCTACAAAAAAGAAACTAACAAAAAAAATATCAAGGAATGAGGGATTATTATTGGGTTAAAAAAAGATACTTACATTACGCTTTGTGAATTTCGCAACAAAACTTCTGCCGTCGTAAAACTGAGCCATCTTCAGAACAAAAAAGCCGCACTCATTGGGGCCCTGCTCAGGGGAGCCCAAAAAGCTAGCTTTCTTTGAAACATCGACCCAGTCTACTGACTCCTTTCTCTTGTACTCCTTTTATCCATAAACCTTCTTCAAAAATGCAGTCATCCTGATCATCTCGTGGAAATAAAAAAACAAAAATACACATCACAACAAATATTGTTCAACACGCGCACACATGAAAACAAGAAGAAAGGTGAAAAAGGAAAAAAATTACCATTTCAGTGCGGTCGCTGTGGTATTCAGACTTATGCCACCTCGTCGTTTGATCAACCGGTCCGCTGTACCTCCTAGTGTCATGAATGTCAAGGGTCTCGCGGTGCCTATTCATCGTGTATAGCGAATAATGCTGGTCTTTCATCCGTGGTAACAGAATCTGATTTTGTATCATCAAATTTGTTATGGGTTTGATGAGTGAAAAAGGATTACTGGAAAAAATTGGGAGAGAAAATAAGTACATAAGGCTGAACAAAAGCAAATCTGATAACTTACTAATTTGCAATCAAGAAGGTTCTCGTCATCACGAACATAAAGTTTGAACTACTTTGCTGCATCATCAACGTTAAACTTGCCGTGGACAAAAGGCAACACAACGTTTCCATCTTCATCTCTATCCGTGTGATCATTCATTTGAAGCACATACTGCGTGTGGGTAATTCACAAAAGACGTTAATGCAGTTCCCCTTAAGATGTTCGCTCCGACGCTTAATCAAGACACGGATCACGCTTCTCTAAAAACAGTATGCAGTTCACAATTCTCCCCATAATTTGTTTCATTTAAGATACATGGGTTAAACACAAAAAAAAATGTATGCAGTTCAGTACATTCTAAAACAAATTATTATGCACTATTAACTGCAGTTCACTCGAGCAGAAAAAAAGAAAAAAAAGGAAAAAAGAGAAATACCGTGATAAACAAAGGGGACAGCAGAACGCGTTCGCCAGATCGATAAACCACATTCATATGCTCGTCATTCTTCCAGTACCTGATGATATGATCCATCAATTCCGAGTCCATAAAACCACCTCTGGTGAAAGTTAAGAACATGTAGTCCACATTCACAGTGTAGACTTCGATAGGATTCCTGTGCATGAAAAGCGCGCACCTGCATAAAAGAAACGGCGAAGGTGGGGGGGGGTTAGGAGCACAAAAGCAAAAACACAGAAGAACATTACACACATTAAAAATCAAAAAGCGAAAAAACTAACGAAAAAAGAACCGACTCGCTGTATTTCTGCGTGAATGGTGTCCTCGTGATGAGTTGCAAGACTTTCCTCATTTCCGCAAGATAGCTGAATCTCGCAGGATTCAACTTCTGTACAGGAGATCGAAACTTTGATGGCTTCTTTACAGGCCTCTTATTTGATAGAATTAGTGCCTCGCTGTCCGTCGGGCATTCCACAGCTGCGCTCCTGGTCCTCCTAGGCACTGGTGGTGGCCTCTCAAAATCATCATCACTATCTTCAGCATTCGGAGGGCTCACTGCTTTCTTCCCATGCTTGACATTGACAGGAGATTTCTCAAGAGCTTTTTCATTCGAAGTGTCGGCACCACTCCTCAACCTCTTACACACAGGTTCTTTCACAAGCTTAACGGGGGTTCATCAAGGACAAGTTTCTGAATCGTTGGAGTGTGAACCTGAGTTTCAAACAAGGAAATACCACCTTGGTGTGCACCTTCGTCAAAGCCTGCACAAAAAAATGGATAATGAGCAAAATGAAAAAGAATCATCAAGTTCACTAAGGAAAGTCATTTTAACATGCGAATGGGGTTCTACTAAAAAGCTTAACAAAAGAAGTGGACCTCCCCTCTCTGTATCAATGAAGTTCACTTAATAAAAAGGGTGTGTGACTGAAAAAATGTAATAACCTTCTTTAAAAATTAAAAGTGATGCCAGGTCAAGACAGCAATGCGACGAGGTCAGCCAACTATAGAGCATCGCCTTCCTCATGTAGCCAATGTGCTCCTTCCCAAACTTGGCAATCGTTTCACCATCCCAGGTCTGCATGAATTGGAACGTGTAAAATCCACACTCATGCCTGCAAGAAAACCAACATAAACACATTACTAATGCAGTTCACTCAATAATGAAGTGCTACTGATGTTAGAAAAACAATGCAGCTCCATACACACAAAAAACCGAGGGAGAACAACCAATAACACATTAGTAATGCAGTTCGCTCAAGGGAAAAGGTGCTTCTAATTTAGTAAAAACAATGCAGCTCACTTACACAAAAAACTGAAGGAGGAAAAAGAAAAAAGGAGAACAAGTACAAACCCGTTTCCCTATTGCGGGACATTAATATGAGTCAGCGCAAAGCCGTCAAGGGTGGGAGGGTTCAACGGCTCATCGCAGCTTGCTCTATCATCTTTCCAAACTTTTTTGATGTTCCTGACCATTTTCCCGAAGACAAGATTTGCAGGAGCGCTGTCGGCCTCGTTCAATGAGTCGAGAAACTCAAAACGCTTCTCTCGCAGGTTCAAAGTGACTAAGCAGTAGTGGCCTATCGCGTCCTTCATTGTTGCGGGAGGAGGGTCAAATGTTGCAAACATAATCTGAAATAAAAAAAGAATAAAACAAACCAGATGAGAAAATAGAAAAACAGAAAACTTATTTTCAAGATGACGAAAATGGTCAAAATGCGTTACCAAGTTTTTCTTGTCCACACGTTCCTCTGCGCTTGAAGAAAACCTCTTTTTCAAAGCCCTATTTGTGGCACCGCCGTTCCAAATGGAATTCTGCAAAAAAGACAAAACCAGAGAGTTAATAAAAATGCTTGTAGCACAAATAAAAATTGGACGAGGGATAAAATATAAATTAATGAAAATGCTTACACATAGGTTGTACGGGACAATCATCGTTTGAGATCCTTTGAACCTCTTAGCTAACATAGAGATGCCAATGTTTGCGAGGCGCGTGCTCAGCGTTCCATACGACCAAAAAGACTCGCCAACATGACCGATAGTAATATCACCAAACTCGCCCTTGAACGCAACTAGATGCCTTCAGACAAGAAGAAAAAAGCCTAGCAAAAAGTGATAAGATGGGTGTCCCTGAAAAAATAACATATTAAATAAACCGGAGTGTAAGACAAAAAATGTCATACTTCTTCTTCTTATCCCTCCTAGCCCTCGTAACAGCGTCATATAACTCATTGTATATTCTCATAAGAGCTGGATCAACCCTCAAAGGAGTAACAACAGGTAATTCCTCATCTACATACAGAGTGGGAACGATATTAGATAATAAAACACACACGGTCCATTTCGCCCCGGGAAAGAACAAAAATAATGCAGTTCGCTTACCTTCGGTTTCAGAATAAACTTCCTGCGGCTGCTCATATACATCTTCGCTGAGCGTCAAGTGATCCAGCCAAGCGGCGCTTGATTGCTCATGTCCTAAGAGAGTCTTGGCTGTTCCTCTTCAGAAACAATCGAAACTGCCTCAGCTGGGACTTTTGTTGTCTCGGCTGGGAAAGCCAGATTGCCAACAGATTGCTCGGTGGCGCGAGGGACGACACAAAATTTCTCAGGCACCTCATCGCCAAGCAACAAAACAGTAGGCCCAACAACACCATCAATGATAGCGGATGTTCCCGCATCGTCAAATCCGACTCTAGGAGTTCCTTCTGTCTCTTCTGCAATTTCAACTGTAACACAAGGAGCTCCTTCTCTCTCTTCATGCTTATCACAATCCACGATATCCTCCCTTCCTTCTCTCTCTTGTGCCTTATCAGCCTCAACAGGACACTCCCCTTCTTCTCTACCTTCTCCCTTATCAACCTCCGCATCAGGCTCCTCCCCTCCTCTCCCTTCCACATTATCATCCTCAATGTTGTGCTCCGCTTGGATTTCAACATTTAATCCACAGTTCTGATGAGTTAAAAAATAAAACACATTACACAAAAATGATAGAATGCAGTTCACTAATAAAACGGACTATGAAGCTCCCATGAAAAATAAAAAATAAAACACAAAATGCAAAATTCTCTATACTCACCAGAGAAGCGTCGCCTTCCATCTCTTTACACTTGTCAGCCTCCTCGTCCTTGCCAGCGTCACCCTCTGCCTCCTTCCCATGTATTTCCATGTTTGATTCGGCATCCTAAAAAACAAAAAAACAAAAATAAAACTATTATCCAAATCTGCAGTTCTACAACTAAAAAACCAACACCAGATCATGCAGTTCACTGCTAAAAAAGATGATGCTTCTTCTCTAAACAACAACTGCAGTGCACTACCACTACTGGTGCACAAATACAAAAATAGTTAAAAACTGCAGTTCGCTGCCACTGCTGGTGCAAAAATATAATTGTTTGTTTTGGACACTACAAAAAATTAAACAATGAAGTTCACTGTAACAAAAAAAAGGAAGAAATCAAACCTTGTCGATGACGCCTTCGTCAAGAGGATTGTCTTTGGCAGCTTCGTCAACGGGGGACAATGGCCTGTCAAACAAATAATCAGAATTAACACCGTGGTGGTCCTGGTGGTCATCATCACGACAAGCATTAGCCTTATAAGATTCTCCTCCACACTGCGAAAAGAACAAAAGGATGCGAAAAACAAATAGTCAATGCCACAAACACACAGAAAAAATAGATAACAAATATGGGTAAAAAAACTGTTCACATATGAAAAAAAGACATACATCCACATCTGCGGGGTCAGGCAAAGAAGGCCGGACAACATCTTCATGCCTGTTCATTTCCTTCACAAATGCCTCAGCTTCCTGCTCATACCTAGCACACTTGTCGTCATGAGACTGCTTAAACTGAACGAATGAAGACCTGATATTCGTAACTGTCTGCTTAAGGAATTCAAGCTGCCCACGATCAAAGTTATGAGCGGCCTCGATTTCTGCTTCAGAAGGGCCTTTGCCTTCAGGAAACAATCCAACAATATTCCTCATCCTGGAACCGAATGTTGGGAAATCACAAGTTAAATTGATGACCCTGTCGATAAGCTCATCGACCTGAAAAATTTATTGCGATCAGCAGAAGCCTGGCCAGAAAAACCTCCAGCAGCCGCCCTAGCAAAACCACGACCCCGTCGAATTGGAGCCGCCCTAGCAAGAGGCTCACAAAACATTTCAGGCGCTTCGGCAACTGCAGTCCGCTTGTACACAATGTCCGCTTCCGCCTTCCACTGAAAAATTAACAAAAAAAGAGATGCAGTTCACAAAAAAAGTACATAAGAGGTTCACATTTAGCATGCGCGAAAAAAAGGAATAAAACAAACATAAAGGCTCGCTATGCATTATCCGGCAGCTTGCCAAATTTGTAAGAGTCCAGGTGTATCTTTCCCCTGACAATAATGTCGGCATTGTGAATCTTCTTCAACTGCACATGGGACAGTATTGCGGCGCGTGGCGTGCGTCTATCCATAACCGATACTTTTCGAAGATTCAACGAATCCAGGTACATGAACAGGGGCGCGATGGTGCAACCCTCAGCGCAGTTCTGCTTGCTCCCTTTAGAATTCCACTTGTACACAGCGGCCTGTAGCTCGTCGACAACAAGCTGACAAAAGTCCATGCTAGCCATAGATGCAAAATCCAAGTTTTCAACCATAGCAGCTACCCTGGACAACCGAGTTGCGGGGCTAGGACAAAGCAAGCACTGGAAAACAATGAGAAAAAAAACCTTCACAGTCTTATTAACCTTCGCAGGGTCCGCAACCAGCGTGCGAAGTAAAATAAGCAGGTCCTTTGCATCTATGCAACGAGAACGGTTGAAACCAAGTTCATCCTTCAGATTAGCCAGCGAATCATCATGGCCGCTGGTAGCAGGCCTGGGAGCAGTGTGAGAACCCATAGGGAAATAAAAAATATGATGGACAGCCTCACGATTGATTTCCAGAACCTTGTTTGACCCGCAGTCCAATCTCATCGTATCAGGGTCGATCTTTCCCATCAGCTTGCACATCAGAACACGAGAAACATTCTTTTCTAATTTCAGGTCGAAGACAATGCCAAAACCTGCTTGCCGCACCAAAGTTCTGTGCGCCTCACCCAACAAAGCGACAACTTTGATTACGTTTGGAATGGACAGCCGAACAGTCTTGTTAAAATGCCATTCATGCGCAACATCATCTTCAGACCTCTTCCTCTTGGTACTCTTAGCAGTCTACAAAAAAAAGAATAAAAAATACAGTTCACAGCAAACTCATGCCAAACAACTTAAAAAACAGAAGAAAAAAAATAAATAAACAGCGTATACCTTACTAACATCAACATCCTCCTCATCAGAATCACTGTCCAGCGCTTCTTCAGCTGCATTTTCCCGCGCAAGCTTAGATCGACGCTCAGAATCAACACGAGAGTGATAGTCCGCGCATCTCCGCTTTCCTTGAATCCCAACCACATCAACCTCGGCATAATTAGGTCTCTTTGAGTAATCAACACGCGGGCTCCGGTGTGGAGAACTTAAACCTTGCTCTGCAACAGTATTGAGTTTTCTCTTCACAGGATTCTTTGTGGGGGCAAACTTAGCAGACTTCTTTGAATGTGCAATCCTCCTTCCTATCTCCTTACCCTCCTCAAACTTTACTTACTTCGCCCTATGAGCCTTCACGAAAGTATTACCGAGCGCAATCGCTTTCTGCCTTTTCCTCTCAACATCAGCTGCAATCTGATCAGGGACCATCCAATCCTGTGTAACTGGTTCTGTGCCATCAATAGATTGCTTGGTACATCCCTGGTAAACTTATAGCAAGGCATACATCAGGTCTGGTACACAACATTGCATACATGATAGATCCTATGGCTGAGGCATAGGGAATGACTTTCATTTTCTCTCTATCTTCTGCAGTGGCCGGGCATTGAGTTTTACTCAACTTCACACCTTGTAACACAGGTAAGAACCCTTTATTTGACTGATCCATTTTGAAATTCTTCAAAACATTATCAAGGTATGCGCTTTGTGAAAGTCCAATTAAGCGTCTTGATCTATCTCTACAGATCTTGATGCCCAATATATAAGCAGCTTCATTGAGATCTTTCATTGAAAAATTCTTATTCAAGTATCCTTTTATGCCATCCAGAAATTCTATATCATTTCCAATCAACAATATGTCATCCACGTATAATATCAGAAATGCTACAGAGCTCCCACTCACTTTCTTGGAAATACAGGCTTCTCCAAAAGTCTGTATAAAACCATATGCTTTGATCACCTCATCAAAGCGTATATTCCAACTCCGAGATGCTTGAACCAGTCCATAGATGGATCGCTGAAGCTTGCACACTTTGTTAGGACCTTTAGGATCGACAAGACCTTCTGGTTGCATCATATACAACTCTTCTTTGATGTATCCGTTAAGGAATGCAGTTCTGACATCCATTTGCTAGATTTCATAATCATAAAATGCGGCGATTGCTCACATGATTCGGACAGACTTAAGCATCGCTACGGGTGAGAAAGTCTCATCGTAGTCAACTCCTTGAACTTGCCAAAAACCTTTCGCAACAAGTTGAGCTTTGTAGACAATAACGTTACCATCGGCATCAGTCTTCCTCTTAAAAATCCATTTATTTTCAATGGCTTGCCGATCATCGGGCAAGTCAACCAAAGTCCACACTTTGTTCTCATACATGGATCTCATCTTAGATTTCATGGCCTCAAGCCATTTTGCGGAATCTGGGCTCATCATCGCTTCCTCATAGTTCGTAGGTTCATCATGGTCTAGTAACATGACTTCCAGAACCGGGTTACAGTACCACTCTGGTGCGGAACACACTCTGGTTGACCTACGAGGTTCAGCAGTAACTTGATCTGAAGTTTCATGATCATCATCATTAGCTTCCTCACAGATTGGTGTACAAATCACTGGAACTAGTTTTTGTGATGAACTACTTTCCAATTCGGGAGAAGGTACAATTACCTCATCAAGTTCTACTTTCGACCCAATCACTTCTTTCAAGAGAAACTCCTTCTCTAGAAAGGATCCATTCTTAGCAACAAATATCTTGCCTTCAGATCTGTGATAGAAGGTGTACCCAATAGTTTCCTTTGGGTATCCTATGAAGACGCATTTCTCCGACTTGGGTTCGAGCTTATCAGGTTGAAGCTTTTTCACATAAGCATCGCAGCCCCAAACTTTAAGAAACGAAAACTTGGGTTTCTTACCAAACCACAGTTCATAAGGCGTCGTCTCAACGGATTTAGATGGTGCCCTATTTAACGTGAATGCAGCTGTCTCTAAAGCATAACCCCAAAACGATAGTGGTAAATCGATAAGAGACATCATAGATCATACCATATCTAATAAAGTACTGTTACGATGTTCACACACACCATTACGCTGTTGTGTTCGAGGTGGCGTGAGCTGTGAAACTATTCTGCATTGTTTCAAATGAAGACCAAACTCGTAACTCAAATATTCGCCTCCACGATCAAATCGTAGAAACTTTATTTTCTTGTTACAATGATTCTCTACTTCACTCTGAAATTCTTTATACTTTTCAAATGTTTCAGACTTGTGTTTCATCAAGTAGATATACCCATATCTGCTCAAATCATCAGTGAAGGTCAGAAAATAACGGTACCCGCAGTGAGCCTCAACACTCATTGGTCCGCATACATCGGTATGTATGATTTCCAATAAGTCAGTTGCTCGCTCCATTGTTTCGGAGAACGGAGTTTTAGTCTTTTTCCGCATGAGGCATGGTTCGCAAGCACCAAGTGATTCATAATCAAGTGATTCCAAAAGTCCATCAGCATGGAGTTTCTTCATGCGCTTTATACCAATAAGACCTAAATGGCAGTGCCACAAATAAGTTGCACTATCATTATTAACTTTGCATCTTTTGGCTTCAATATTATGAATATGTGTATCACTACGATCGAGATCCAACAAAAATAGACCACTCTTCAAGGGTGCATGACCATAAAAGATATTACTCATATAAATAGAACAACCATTATTCTCTGATTTAAATGAATAACCGTCTCGCAACAAACAAGATCCAGATATAATCTTCATGCTCAACGCTGGCACCTAATAACAAATTTTTAGGTCTAAAACTAATACCGAAGGTAGATGTAGAGGTAGTGTCAGGGATATTAGTACTGGGTATAAACCGCCGAGGAGGGGCCGGTTTATGCCTATCAAGATTACTTCTATTGAAGCCCAGCGGAGCATCGAGCATGACGCTTTATTCTAGAAGACTTAAAGCCCAAGAGGTGTTAGGGCCCACGATTTGTAAACCGCCATATGGTGTGTAACTTGTGTTGTAAGATATAAAAGATAGAGATCGAGCCGGACACGCTTATGAGCCGGCCTCGGGACTCTATAAACCGGACCGGGCGTCACCTCGTGTATATAAAGGGACGACCCGGCGACGGTTCTAGGGGGAGAACAACAACTGGAGACACAGGCAAAGCATATTCGCTCCCTGGTCATCGAAACCCTAGCCAGACCAACCCAAACTAGAAGTAGGCTTTTACCTTCATCGAAGGGGCCGAACTAGTATAAACCCTTGCGTCTTCGTCCGCATTAACCCCTTTAAGCTAACCCGTAGCGATGGCCTCACGACTAAGTCCTTTAGCTAGGACATCTACCGTGACAAAACTACGACAGTTGGTGCCCATCGTGGGGCTATCGCACAATGGTTTCTAGTTCTTGAAGGGAAGCTTTGAAGGACTCAAGGGCTATGCAGTGGGCCGGATGACTAAGAGTCATCGCGGCAAGATCTACATCGACGATGCAGGCCGGGGCCCCGAGGCCGATTCAATCGAATACGGGTACCGGGTCCCCTTTGGCGGTATCCACGTCTTCATCGGCAAGATCGGCGAACCGGGCCTTGAGACGGACATCTCCCCCAACATCGTCGACTTGGCTCAGCGTGCGAGACCCGCCTGGGTTCGGCCCGCCATGAAGCACGTCTTCCTTGGAGCGGTTCACGGAGCACAAGCCGAGGATGGATCGGACTCCGGTGGCGAGACCGTTGTTTACTCCGGCGATGAGTCATCCTCTAGAGAAACAGAATCTTTATACTTGTTACAGGATGGCCGGTCTGGGGGCTGTTCCGATGGTGACAGTATTTCGGACCCCGTGGATCCGCCAAACCAGGTCGCAGTCTTCATGGCCAGATCACAACCAGTGCAACAGTCTTCGACTGCGGCGACGTTAATGTCGGACCTGGCGACATCAGCAGCTAGGGCTGGAGGCCCGGTTCAATCATTGGTTCAGGTATTTTCCACCTTGGTTGACACTTTGACAGCGCTGTTAACTGCAGAGGTCAGTCGGGCCGATAAGGAACAACATGATGCAGAAGTTGCTCAGGTAAAAAACCAGATAGATCAAGCCAAATTGGACTTAGCTGCTGAGAATACCAGGATGATTGCGAGGCAGGCCGAGCTAGATGCTCAGGCTTATCGGCTCATGTTGGATCAGACCGCTTCACACGAGGTAATGAGGAGAAGGCAATGATCTCGCCTGCCGCCAGTTTACGAAGCGTGGAATCTCTTCAGTACGCCAGGAGCAGGAACCAGTAACCAGCCGGGGGTAAACTGGGGAGGAGTGCCTGGCACAGGAGCATCAGTCCAGCCACCAGCCGTGGAGCCAACCCGCCAGGTCGTTTCGTCACAGCATGTACCTACCCCTCCTGGTCATTACTCCAACCCATTGGATAACATAGTTGCTGCCGCTTCACGACTGGCCGCTCTTCCCATTGAAGGAGAATCCCCTATAGTAGTGGAGGCACGACGGGCTAGGGAATTTTTGGAGACGGCTTTAACTCAGCAGCAAGCTTATTCTCACAGTCGCGAGAGGATTCATTCCACCCCTCGCCCAAGCCGGAGTTACAGCAGGCACCTGGAGGAGCCAGCTGTGTCAAGCAGCGCGCAGAAACGCAATCCGCCACGGAGGGATAACCCGGCAGGAGGAGATGCAAATGCTCAAGATGTAGTGGATCAGGGCAGGCAGCGCTGGGAGGCCGAGTTAGCAGCACAGTATGAAGCCCGTCAGCTGACACCGGTTCGCCCGTCTACCACCGTTGCACCGGGGGTTACATCCAGCTCCTTGGAAGTCCCGTGCCTTACGCCCGCTTTACGCAATGTATGACTGCCCAAAGACTTCAAAGGACCACGCAAACTGCCCAATTATACTGCAGACCTGTCCCCTGAGACATGGGTCGAAAGCTACGAGATGGCAATGGAGGTGATAGACGTAGACGACGTGGCATGTGCTAAGTACTTCACTATGATGTTGGAGGGCACAGCTCGTACTTGGCTAAAAAGCTTACCACCCAACTCCATCGGATCATGGGCCGAGTTACGCCGCCGGTTTAACAATAACTTCAAAGACACGTGCAAGCAGCCGATGTCTATTGTCGATTTAGCTGTCTGTGTTCAAGGAGAGCACGAGTCAACGAGCCATTGGGTGTGCCGGGTGTCAGAGATCCTGCATTCTTCCAACCGCATCAACCCGGACACAACAGTTATAACATTGGAGGGCAATTGCAGGTTTGAGCTTCTAAAGCTAAAGCTGGGACGGCTCAAACGTAATTGCAATGACATGGGAACGCTCATGGGTGCTTTGGTGAAGTATGCAGACTCAGATAGTGCCAAGTATCCAGAGTCTGATGACGAGAAATCAGGAAAAGCAAAGAAGAATGGTAAAGCGCCACAGCCTAGCCCGGCGAATCAAGGACATAATGGTAAGCGTAAAGCGGATAGCAATTTAGATTTTGGGCTAACACTAATGCCCAGGAGGATGGCTAGTGCCGCAAGGTGTAATGCCCCGGATGTAATACTTTCCCTTTTTGGTAATATATATCTTTGGCTTCATCAATTCCATTCCGAGTTCTTCGTCTTTTCGGGTTTTCGTCGTTTTGTCGTGTGCGTGTGTGGCATTCATCCATATCATGTAGTCATGTGCATTGCATTGCATTTGTGTTGTCGTTTGCTTCCGGTCCCACTCGTTCCTTCCCGTTGTCCGTTTCGAGTTCCGGCGCTCTCTCACGTGTCCGTGGCATCCCCGAGGCCTACTTTTGTGTTTGGCCGTGTAACGTTTCCGGTTTGGCGTGAGACTTGTCGTGCGATGTTGTTTTGTTGTGTGTATCCCGCCTGTCAAATCTCGTCGCGTTTGGAGTTCGTTTGATGCTCCAACAGTTACCCTCGTGGGCTAAAAGTACCTCCTCTTTGAGGCCCAAGAAACCCCTCCAACAGCCCACCAACCCAACTCAAACCCCTCCCTTCATCTAGGCCATCCAATTGTGATCTCGTGGCTGGAAACCTCTCCTCATTTGGACAACCCTAGCTCCTTGTGCCTATATAAACGTCCTCCCTCTCCCATTTTTGCGCCCAGAAACCCTAGTGTTTCCATCGTTGCCGTCGCGTGCTTCCACCGTTGCCGTCGCGTGCTTCCACCCCCGCAGCCGCGCCGTGCTTCCACCGGAGACGCGTCGTGCTTCCACCGCACCATGGGCCCGCGCCTCCAACATCGCCCGCGTCGCCGCCCGTGGTCGCCGCCCGCTACCGCCCCGGCTAGATCCGGCGAGGAGCCGCCGGATCCAGCCGGCCTTGACCTCCCCGCGGCCGGATCCGCTCTCCCGGAGCTCCCCCATCGCGCCAGCCCCTCGCCGCCGTTTCCTGCCTCGTTGGGAGCGAGGACGACCGCGCCCCGACCGACGCCGCTCCTCCCTCGGGCCTCCTTGCCCCGATCGCCTCCAGGGCCGAGGCCAGCGAGGCCGGCCTCCCTGCTCGAGCTCCAGAGGCCTGCTCCGCCCGGCCTGCCGAACCGCCGCTCCTGGGCCAGCCGCCCCGCGGGCCCAGCTCCCTCCTCTCCAGGCGGCCTAGCCAAAGGCCCGAGCCGCGGCCCAGCCGCCCCCTCACCTGGCCTGCCCTGCCTCCTCTTCATCTTCTGGGCCGAGCCCACTAGGTGAGCTAGATCCGCGAAACGTCTAAGTCTTTTATTTCTGTCGGCAGTGATGTTGCTACTTTGCATGATGATAACTTTTTGTGTGCTTATCCGTTTTGGGTGAATGACATGTCAAAATGATCGTGGTGACATGTACTATGTTTTGTTCCATTGTGCCATGCATGTTTGAGGTCATCTAGATGTCTTAATCTTCGTGAGAAGAGTGCTACTTGTTATAAACTGCTGCTATTAGTTGTTTTCATGCCATGTTTGCAATGTGATATCTTGGTGCATGTTTATCCAAATGAAGCAAATGATATATCCATGTGTTCATCATGTCATGCTCTACATGTTGGTTGCTTTAGCTTGCATGATAGATTTCATCTTGCCATGTTTATCTACTTTGCAAAAGTGCTTGAGGCTGTTATGTTGTTAAACTTGTTACGAGATGCCTAGTTGAGGAGCTCGTTGCTATTGATGTGGTTGTCCCCTTGATGCATGCTTAGATGTTTTGGACTCCCATCATGTGTACTTTGCTGTGGTGCTTACCACTTGCGATGTTATGCTTTGAGGTGACTTAAACTTGCTCACAAAGATGCCATGATATTACTGCTGTTTTAACACTTAGTGAAATTTCACTAAGTCTGGAATCTGTAATTTCCAGATGCCATGTTTGCTTGTTGTTCTAGGCAAATCCATGCTAGTTTTGGGGTGACTCTTGATGATTCCTTGTTGTATATGTTGTTGGCTATCCATTCATGCTCGCACATGCTTATTTTGTGGCTGTAGCATATTTAACTCTTGCTCCCAAGTTGCTATAAATTACTGCTGTCAGGATTTTGTTGTCATGTTCAAAATGTCATAGCTTGTTGCTATTGATCCATGCCTCCTATGGAGATGCTACAATGGATTTGTTTGCTGTAGGATATGTCTACTTTATGTCCATGCTCCTTGACATGATGTTTGAGTGTTGTAGACTATTTATTTCTTGCTTCGAAGTTGCTATGTGGCTGTTAATTTCAGACTTGCCATGTTTAGTGTTTCGGGTGTATCTTTTAGCCCGTTGCTCCGTTTTGAGCAAGTCCTATATCAAACTTGTGTGTTTTTGCATGTAGTTTCATGATATCCTATTGTTAACTTGTTTTGAAGTATTTTGCTTGATGCATATTGTCATGTTCCTTGTGCTGTATCTCTATGCTTCCTATGTTGACTTTTTGTGCTTCCTAAGTGCATCTGTAGTGCTTCCTTAGTGCATCTTGTTGATTTCGTGCCTCGTGTGTTTTGTTTTGAGTAGAGCCGGAAGCTGAGACCGAGTACGAGAACGAGGAGCCCACTTACGATCCCATCGACGACTCTTCAGGCAAGATGACCTGACCCCGATAACATTACTATCTTTGCCTATTGCTAGAAGTCTCGCTCTATAGCTTTTGCCTCGATGCCCATGATTTTCCTGTCAGCCTCCTATTGTAACCATGAACCTGTTTAACCACCCTACCTATGCAAACCTTTGAATGGCTAAGTAAGCTTCGCTCAGCCCCTCTTATAGCATTGCTAGTTGCAGGAGAAGATTGAAGATTCTTGCTTCTTGTTGAAGCTTGTTGGGATATCACACAATATTAATTATTAATGAAATCATCTATATATTGGTAATGGGTGGAAGGCTAAGCCTTTTGCTTGGTGTTTTGTTCCACTCATGCCGCCCTAGGAACCGTATAAACCGGTGGTATGTTCCTTGATTACGCGTTCCTCACACGGTTGGGGTTATGGGACCCCCTCGATAAACCGCTAAGTGCTAAGTCGTTTCCAGCAAGTCCCAACATTGGTACTATTTGCCTAATAACTAAAAACTTTCATAGCGAGTAATTAACCCTCTTCTTAATCAACAACCCCGGGCCAGTGCTCCACATGAGTGTTGGTCCGAACTGGGGGTCCTGCAGGGCCACCTCGAGGAAACTCAAGGTCTGGTAAAAACCTGTAGCATCGCCCATCCGGTCATGGCCTGAGACTAGATACGCGCGGCTATTGTCAGGGTGTCAGCACGCCGGGAGAATTTGCTGGATTAGCCTTACCTTAGTCGGAGTATCTTGAGCACGGGATTCCGAGGATACTTGGGCCTTCCCACCTTGGAGTTGCGACTCCGCGGATCGTGGGCTTGTCATGGGCCAAGTTGGAACACCCCTACAGGGTTATGAACTTTCGAAAGCCGTGCCCGCGGTTTGTGGCAGATGGGAATTTGTTAATATTCGGTTGTAGAAAACTTGACACCAATGTTCAGAATACACTACCAGCGCGAGTACCGTGACGGTCATTTTCCGAAAGGGGTTCGGAAGTGAACACGGTGGGGTTATGTTTGTCTTTCTTAGTTAGGATCACTTTGTGATCATCTCTCGTCCGAGGCACTTCTCTTCTCGCTCTCTTTTACGTAAGTTAGTGCTAGTGCTGCTGCAACCTCTTTTTCTTTCATCAGCCTTGTTCCACACCCAAGGCTTGGATAGTTGTGTTACCCGGGAACGGGATTGCTGAGTCCTCTGTGGCTCACAGATTCTACACCACACCAGATGCAGGTACTCAGGCGATCTATTCAAGTGATGGCACCGAGCTGTACTGGGAGTACGACGAGGACCGTAGCCGTTACTATGTGCACTATCCCGACGATCAGTAGAGGTTTCTACTTGGGGCGATTCAGACCTGTGGTTTAATGTTATGTTTGGTATCTTTCATTTGGATCTTCACCCATAGACGGGTTGTGATGTTTATTTGAATGATGCTTGGACATGTAATGAATTGTGTGACGTGGCGAGTGTAAGCCAACTATCTTTTCTCTTTCATCCCTATTTTTACATGAGATGTGCAAAGATACCGAACTTGCGATCATTCCAGAATGGGCTTATATCTTTAAGTCGTGCCTCGACACGTAGAAGATATAGTCCCATCCTGGGCATTATAAGTTGGTATTCAGAGCCTTCTCCGACCTAGAAGCCCCCATTGTTTGATCGAATCGTTGACGGTTGAGTCTAGGCACACACTGAAAATATTTCGAGTCCTATATTTATATCGGAGAGTAGGATTTCTTTTGCTCCTCATCTCTTTTCACTCTGGTGAGGACTCCTGACGATTACTCTTGCCTCTTCTACTCTCAAATTTGCACCAAATTTTTTTAGGAATCTCGCGAGTATTGTTTGGATTGTTTCGATGTCTTTGTGACGAGAATATTGTTCTCGATGCCTCCTGACATTAGGGGTTGTGGCAGTGTCCCGGGGAGTTGAGCTCCGAGGTATTGTCGTCACAAACATATCGTGGCAGTTCTTAAGACGGCCGACATCGAAAACTCTCCTATGCGGTTAGTGGCAAGATAACCCCGACATCACCCAGTACTGGGGAGGTAGTTCAGGAGTATTGCCATAGCTTGTATAGTAGATGCGTTTCGAAGGTCCGAGGTAGACGGTTTCCGAAAATAACTGGTTATGTGTTGAAGGATGGATACAGTTGGATGTAGGATTAGAGTTGAGTGCGTGATGCTTCCCCTGTATCCCCAACACCTGATTGCATAACTGGAAACTTTCGGAAATTAATAGGTGGGTCATCTAGTAGATCGTAGGCATTCTTCCAACGAATGCAGGTTACGGAGTTCGGGGTTCTACATTGAGTGAAGTGGTATTATGGTCGATGTTCCGATCGGGAGTTGCATCTTAAAGGGTCCTTGGCTATGCTGATCCGGGGATTGCAAAACCCTTTTGTAACACGTTCCATAAGCTTTCAGCACAAAGATGTCGAATGAAGCTCCTATCTTGTATTTGTTCTATCTGCACCTTGTTGTTTTTCTTATTTACCTTTTGTCTCCCAAGTGGCTTCTCGTGAAGATTGTTGTTATCATTAAACTGAGAATTTCATTCGTTCCTCTTGTTCGAATGATTCTTGTGAAGACTATGTTGCATTTCTAGCCGTTGTTTCAGCTTATATCTTCTTTCAATCAATTGGCTGATTGGTGGTCATCTATTTCAGGATGGCTCCGAAACGGGTTCCGAACGCTAACCCAGAGGGTGAAGAGGTTCCTGACCGTCCTCCTTCCCCTCCTCCTCCGTTTGAGGCCTGGAGAGGAATTATGCAGACTACAAACCAGAACACCCAGATGCTTATGCAGATGATGCAGCAAATGCAAGCAAATCAAGCAAATCAGGGTGCTCAGGGGAACCAAGGCAATTTCTTCAACCAACAGCACCATGCTACGCTCAACCAGTTCTTGGCTAATCAACCAAAGGCTTTCAGTTACTGTGTCGACCCTCTCGATGCTGAAGATTGGATTACTGATATCAAGAAGCATTTTGAGTGCAGTAACGTAAGGCCCGAGGACTATGTGAAGTTTGCAGCCTTCCAACTCAAGGACCAAGCAGCTGATTGGTGGCAGTAGTACAAAGACTCCAGAGGAGGGCGTGTAATCTCCTGGGATGACTTCTGCAAGGAATTTCGCTCTCACCACATTCCAACAAGTGTCATCGAGGGTATGCGTGAGCAATTCCGCAACCTGAAGCAATGCTCTATGACTGTCTACCAATATAATGTCAAGTTCCAAAACCTTGCCCGCTATGCTAAGCAAGACATTCCAGATGCCAAGAGCAAGATCTATCAGTTCCGTGGAGGTCTGAAGGATGAACTTCAACTTGCTCTCACCTTGTTCGAGCCTGATGAGTTTGACAAATTCTATAACATGGCGCTTAAGCAAGAGGCAGCCCAGCTCAAGATGGAAGCTTCCAAAAAGAGGATCAGAGACGCTGTTCACTCCTCCTCATCTTCTCAAGTGGTCGCGAAGCAACAGAAGTTTTGGCTTCCACCTGCTCCAGTGATCCGAGCTCCCTAAAACAACAACAACAAGAACTCTGGTGGCCGTGGTTTCTCCCACCCACCCAACCCAAGCAACCAGTCAAAGTTTCAGTCTCAAGGTTCCAAGTCAAGTGCTCCTCATTACCGTCCTCTCTTAGAAGTGGTCTGCAACAAGTGCACTCAGAAGGGTCATTATGCTAACAAGTGCCCCAACCCAAGGCGCCTTCCGCCTCCTCCACCTATCAGCACAGCTATTGTCAAGCATAATCCAAAGGCAGCAAGAGTGAATCTGATGAATGCAGCGCAAGCGGAGAATTCTTCTGATGTGATATTGGGTAACCTTCCAGTTAACTCTATCCTTGCAAAAGTTTTGTTTGATTCGGGTGCTTCATGTTCCTTCATGTCATATCCATTTGCATCCAAGCACGATGTTGTCACCAAAATTTTGCCAAGGGAGTTATCGGTTATTTCTCCGGGGAGACGAATGCATTCCAGTGTGTATGCTCCGGATGTTTCTATTCGCATGGGTGATTACCGTTTTCTGGCTAATCCAGTTATTCTCGGCAATTCCGACATTGACCTCATCCTCGGGATGGATTGGCTTTCTCAGCATGATGCTCACATTGATTGTGCAAATAAGGAAGTCAAGATTACTCATCCTGATGAAGACGTGATTATCTTTGCCTCCAGGGATAACACAATCAGGCTTTTCTCTCTCAATGACAAGGGTGAGATTAATGCCATCTCTCAAATCCCGGTGCTAAATGAATACGAAGACGTTTTTCCTGAAGAACTTCCAGGCATGCCTCCAAATCGTCAAGTGGAATTCGTCATTGAACTCGAGCCTGGTACTGAGCCAGCATGCCGGCGTCCGTACAAGCTCTCTCCTGAAGAGTTGAAGGAGTTGAAGAAACAGCTTGATGAACAAGAGCGTATGAGTCTGATCAGGCCTAGTACGTCTCCTTGGGGCTGTGGTGTCTTATTTGTCAAGAAGAAGGATGGCACGGAGCGCCTTTGCATCGATTACCGGCCATTGAACAAGAAGACAATAAAGAACAAGTATCCGCTCCCCAACATCAATGAATTGTTCGAGCAGCTCAAAGGAGCTAAAGTGTTCTCAAAGCTCGATCTTCGAATGGGCTATCACCAAATTCGCATTCGCAAAGAAGATATCCACAAGACTGCCTTCAGAACGAGCTACGACTCCTATGAGTATACAGTCATGTCTTTTGGCCTCGCCAATGCTCCACCTACCTTCTCGAGAATGATGCACTACATTTTCAACCCCTACACCAACGAGTTTGTGCTTGTGTATCTGGATGACATTTTGGTATTCTCCAAGAATGAAGAGGGTCACGAAAAGCACCTCCGTCTGGTTCTCGATAGACTCCGTGAACATAAGTTCTATGCCAAGTTCTCCAAGTGCGAATTTTGGCTCGATAAGGTCTTATATCTGGGCCATATCATCTCCGCTGACGGTATTGCTGTGAACCCCGAGAAAGTTGAAGCAATTGTCAACTGGGAACCTCCTCAGAACGTCAAGCAACTCCGAAGCTTCCTTGGTCTTGCTAGCTATTGCAGAAGGTTCGTTGAGAACTTCTCCAAGATTGCCAAGCCTCTCTCCAACTTGCTGCAGAAGAATGCCAAGTACAACTGGTCTCCAGATTGTGATGTGGCTTTCAAAACTCTCAAAGAAAAGCTCATCTCTGCTCCAGTTCTTACTCCTGCAGATGAGTCCAAGCCCTACGAAGTATTCTGTGATGCTTCTCTTCAAGGACTTGGTGGTGTGCTAATGCAGGACAAGAAGATTGTAGCATACACTTCTCGTCAACTGAAACCAAGTGAGAAGAACTACCTCACACATGATCTCGAACTAGCAGCTGTGGTACATGCTTTGATTACGTGGAGACAACTTCTATTGGGCAGAAAAGTCGACATCTTCACCGATCACAAGAGCTTGAAGTACATCTTCACACAGCCGAACCTGAACCTCCGCCAGACTCGTTGGGTCGAAATGATCCAAGAGTATGGTCCAAGCATCGAATACACACCTGGCAAGGTGAATGTGATTGCAGATGCTCTGAGCAGAAAGGCATATTGCAACAGTCTCCTTATCAAGTTGTTCCAGCCTGAGCTTTGTGAAGCATTCAGGAAGCTCAACCTCCAAGTTGTTCCGCGAGGCTTTCTTGCAAATCTTCAAGTTGCTCCTACCTTGGAAGATCAGATCCGTGAGGCCCAACTCAGTGATGCTATGGTGCAGAAAGTGAAACATGGTATTGCAAAGGGTACTCCCAAATACAAGTGCTATCGCGTTGATGAGAGAGATACCTTGTTCTTTGAGGACAGACTTGTGGTTCCCAAAGGTGATCTCAGGAAGCTCATAATGGACGAAGCACATGATTCCCTCCTTTCGATTCATCCTGGTAGTTCCAAGATGTACCAAGACCTCAAGCAATCTTACTGGTGGACTCGCATGAAAAGGGAGATTGCCCAATTCGTGAATGAATGTGATGTCTGCAGAAGAGTGAAGGCAGAGCATCAACGTCCAGCCGGTCTTCTCCAACCTCTTCCTATTCCCGAGTGGAAATTTGACCACATTGAAATGGATTTCGTCACTGGCTTTCCTAAGTCCAAGAGAGGGAATGATTCTATCTTTGTGGTGATTGACAAGCTTACCAAAGTCGCTCACTTCCTTCTAGTCAAAGAATCAATCAATGCAGCTCAACTGGCAGAATTGTACACTTCCAGAATTGTGTCCTTACATGACATTCCTCAAGTTATCTCCTCAGACCGTGGAAGTTTGTTCACTTCCAAGTTCTGGGACTCCTTTCAGTCTGCCATGGGCACTAAGATCCGTTTCAACACTGCATTTCACCCTCAGACTAGTGGTCAAGTCGAGAGAGTGAATCAGATTCTAGAAGACAAGCTCAGAGCCCGTGTCATATCTTTTGGCATGAAATGGGAAGATTGCCTTCCGTTTGCCGAGTTCTCTTACAACAACAGCTTCCAAGCAAGTGCCGGCAAAGCTCCGTTTGAAATCCTCTATGGCAGAAAGTGCCGTACCCCTCTCAACTGGTCCGAGACTGGTGAACGTCAACTTCTTGACAATGACTTGATCTCAGAAGCCTAAGAAATGTGCAACGTCATACGTGAGAATCTCAAGGCCGCTCAGTCGCGTCAGAAGAGCTACTATGACGGCAAGCATCGTGATTTGACCTTCAACATTGGGGATCATGTCTATCTCCGTGTTTCTCCTATGAAAGGCAACCAAAGATTCGGTATCAAAGGAAAGCTTGCTCCTAGATACGTCGGGCCTTTCAAGATCCTTGCAAAAGAGGCGATCTAGCCTATCAACTTGAGCTACCTTCAAACTTCGCCAATGTTCATGATGTGTTTCATGTGTCTCAACTCCGCAAGTGCTTCAAGACGCCTGAACGCACCATTCCGTCTGAGGAGATTGATCTTCAACAAGACTTGTCTTACCGAGAGCATACCGTTGGTATTCTCGAAGAAACCGAGCGCAAGACCCGCAACAAGTCTATCAAATTCTTGAAAGTCAAGTGGTCACACCATACCGACTGAGAAGCTACGTGGGAACGAGAAGATCACATTCGTTCCGAGTACCCTTCCTTCTTCCAGCCCTAGATCTCGGGACGAGATCTTTTTTGTAGTAGAGGAGAGTTTGTAATTCCCCGGATGTAATACTTTCCCTTTTTGGTAATATATATCTTTGGCTTCATCAATTCCATTTCGGGTTCTTCATCTTTTCGGGTTTTCGTCGTTTTGTCGTTTGCGTGTGTGTCATTCATCCATATCATGTTGTCATGTGCATTGCATTGCATTTGTGTTGTCGTTTGCTTCTAGTCCCACTCGTTCCTTCCCGTTGTCCGTTTCGAGTTCCGGCGCTCTCTCACGTGTCCGTGGCATCCCCGAGGCCTACTTTTGTGTTTGGCCGTGTAACGTTTCCGGTTTGGCGTGAGACTTGTCGTGCGATGTTGTTTTGTTGTGTGTATCCCGCCTGTCAAATCTCGTCGCGTTTGGAGTTCGTTTGATGCTCCAACAGTTACCCTTTTGGGCTAAAAGTACCTCCTTTTTGAGGCCCAAGAAACCCCTCCAACAGCCCACCAACCCAACTCAAACCCTTCCCTTCATCTAGGCCATCCAATTGTGATCTCGTGGCTGGAAACCTCTCCTCATTTGGACAACCCTAGCTCCTTGTGCCTATATAAACGTCCTCCCTCTCCAATTTTTGCGCCCAGAAACCCTAGTGTTTCCACCGTTGTCGTCGCGTGCTTCCACCGTTGCCGTCGCGTGCTTCCACCCCCGCAGCCGCGCCGTGCTTCCACCGGAGACGCGCCGTGCTTCCACCGCGCCGTGGGCCCGCGCCTCCCGCATCGCCCGCGTCGCCGCCCGTGGTCGCCGCCCGCCGCCTCCCCGGCCAGATCCGGCGAGGAGCCGCCGGATCCAGCCGGCCCCGACCTCCCCGCGGCCGGATCCGCTCTCCCGGAGCTCCCCCATCGCGCCAGCCCCTCGCCGCCGTTTCCTACCTCGTCGGGAGCGAGGACAACCGCGCCCCGACCGACGCCGCTCCTCCCTCGGGCCTCCTCCCCCCGATCGCCTCCTGGGCCGAGGCCAGCGAGGCCGGCCTCCCTGCTCGAGCTCCCGAGGCCTGCTCCGCCCGGCCTGCCGAACCGCCGCTCCTGGGCTAGCCGTCCCGCGGCCCAGCTCCCTCCTCTCCAGGCGGCCTAGCCCAAGGCCCGAGCCGCGGCCCAGCCGCCCCCTCACCTGGCCTGCCCTGCCTCCTCTTCATCTTCTGGGCCGAGCCCACTAGGTGAGCTAGATCCGCGAAACGTCTAAGTCTTTTATTTCTATCTGCAGTGATGTTGCTACTTTGCATGATGGTAACTTTTTGTGTGCTTATCCGTTTTGGGTGAATGACATGTCAAAATGATCGTGGTGACATGTACTATGTTTTGTTCCATTGTGCCATGCATGTTTGAGGTCATCTAGATGTCTTAATCTTCGTGAGAAGAGTGCTACTTGTTATAAACTGCTGTTATTAGTTGTTTTCATGCCATGTTTGCAATGTGATATCTTGGTGCATGTTTATCCAAATGAAGCAAATGATATGTCCACATGTTTATCATGTCATGCTCTACATGTTGGTTGCTTTAGCTTGCATGATAGATTTCATCTTGCCATGTTTATCTCCTTTGCAAAAGTGCTTGAGACTGTTATGTTGTTAAACTTGTTACGAGATGCCTAGTTGAGGAGCTCGTTGCTATTGATGTGGTTGTCCCCTTGATGCATGCTTAGATGTTTTGGACTCCCCATCATGTGTACTTTGCTGTGGTGCTTACCACTTGCCATGTTATGCTTTGAGGTGACTTAAACTTGCTCACAAAGATGCCATGATATTACTGTTGTTTTAACACGTAGTGAAATTTCACCAAGTCTGGAATCTGTAATTTCCAGATGCCATGTTCGCTTGTTGTTCTATGCAAATCCATGCTAGTTTTGGGGTGACTCTTGATGATTCCTTGATGTATATGTTGTTGGTTATCCATTAATGCTCTCACATGCTTATTTGGGTGGCTGTAGCATATTTAACTCTTGCTCCCAAGTTGCTATAAATTACTGCTGTCAGGATTTTGTTGTCATGTTCAAAATGTCATAGCTTGTTGCTATTGATCCATGCCTCCTATGGAGATGCTCCAATGGATTTGTTTGCTGTAGGATATGTCTACTTTATGTCCATGCTCCTTGCCATGATGTTTGAGTGCTGTAGACTATTTATTTCTTGCTCCGAAGTTGCTATGTGGCTGTTAATTTCAGCCTTGCCATGTTTAGTGTTTCGGGTGTATCTTTAGCCTGTTGCTCCGTTTTGAGCAAGTCCTATATCAAACTTGTGTGTTTTTGCATGTAGTTTCATGATATCATATTGTTAACTTGTTTTGAAGTATTTTGCTTGATGCATATTGTCATGTTCCTTGTGCTGTATCTCTGTGCTTCCTATGTTGACTTTCTATGCTTCCTAAGTGCATCTGTAGTGCTTCCTTAGTGCATCAGTCATGCATCCTGTGGTTTGCGCATTGCATCTTATTGATTTCATGCCTCGTGTGTTTTGGTTTGAGTAGAGCCGGAAGCTGAGACCTAGTACGAGAACGAGGTTACTACCGAGGTTGAGAACAAGGAGCCCACTTACGGTCCCATCGACGACTCTTCAGGCAAGATGACCTGACCCCGATAACATTACTATCTTTGCCTATTGCTAGAAGTCTCGCTCTATAGCTTTTGCCTCGATGCCCATGATTTTCTTGTCAGCCTCCTATTGTAACCATGAACCTGTTTAACCACCCTACCTATGCAAACCTTTGAATGGCTAAGTAAGCTTCGCTCAGCCCCTCTTATAGCATTGCTAGTTGCAGGAGAGGATTGAAGATTCTTGCTTCTTCTTGAAGCTTGTTGGGATATCACACTATATTAATTATTAATGAAATCATCTATATATTGGTAATGGGTGGAAGGCTAAGCCTTTTGCTTGGTGTTTTGTTCCACTCATGCCGCCCTAGAAACCGTATAAACCGGTGTTATGTTCCTTGATTACGCGTTCCTCACACGGTTGGGGTTATGGGACCCCCTTGATAAACCGCCAAGTGATATGTCTTTTCCAGCAAGTCCCAACATTGGTACTATTTGCCTAATAACTAAAAACTTGCATAGGGAGTAATTAACCCTCTTCTTAATCAATAACCCCGGGCCAGTGCTCCACATGAGTGTTGGTCCGAACTGGGGGTCCTGCAGGGCCACCTCAAGGAAACTCAAGGTCTGGTAAAAACCTGTAGAATCGCCCATCCGGTCGTGGCCTGAGACTAGATACGCGCGGCTATTGTCAGGGTGTCGGCACGCCGGGAGGATATCCTGGATTAGCCTTACCTTAGTCGGAGTATCTTGAGCACGGGATTCCGAGGATACTCAGGCCTTCCCACCTTGGAGTTGCGACTCCGTGGATCGTGGGCTTGTCATGGGCCAAGTTAGAACACCCGTGCAGGGTTATGAACTTTCGAAAGCCGTGCCCGCGGTTATGTGGCAGGTGGGAATTTGTTAATATCCGGTTGTAGAAAACTTGACACCAATGTTCATAATACACTACCAGCGTGAGTACCGTGACGGTCATTTTCCGAAAGGGGTTCGGGAAGTGAACACGGTCGGGTTATGTTTGTCTTGCTTAGTTAGGATCACTTTGTGATCATCTCTCGTCCGAGGCACTTCTCTTCTCGCTCTCTTTTACGTAAGTTACTGCTAGTGCTGCTGCAACTTCTTTTTCTTTCTTCAGCCTTGTTCCACACCCAAGGCTTGGATAGTTGTGTTACCCGGGAACGTTATTGCTGAGTCCTCTGTGGCTCACAGATTCTACACCACACCAGATGCAGGTACTCAGGCGATCTATTCAAGTGACGGCACCGAGCTGTACTGGGAGTACGACGAGGACCGTAGCCGTTACTATGTGCACTATCCCGACGATCAGTAGAGGTTTCTACTAGGGGCGATTCAGACCTGTGGTTTAATGTTATGTTTGGTATCTTTCATTTGGATCTTCACCCGTAGACGGGTTGTGATGTTTATTTGAATGATGCTTGGACATGTAATGAATTGTGTGACGTGGCGAGTGTAAGCCAACTATCTTTTCTCTTTCATCCCTATTTTTACATGAGATGTGCAAAGATACCGAACTTGTGATCATTCCAAAATGGGCTTATATCTTTAAGTCGTGCCTCGACACGTAGGAGATATAGTCCCATCCTGGGCATTACACAAGGGCAGACTACCCCCGCGAGGTGGGAGACCGCCCATTAATCTAGAGCGCCAGATGAATATACCTTGCCCAAGGCACGGTATGCAGGAAAAGCCAGCCACGCACCTCTGGAAGGACTCCTTTATTATGAAGGAAATCATGAACCGGTCCCAATATGATCATGGATCGTCCGACAGTTCAGGCCCCAGTTCTCACAGGCCGGTTATCAAGGTGGAGGATCCGGTTCAGGGTTCCAAGGTAACCACAACAATCACAGCAACCAGAATGGGCATAATCGGCATAACTAGCAGCACGACCACGATGGTTATAATAATCAGGGCAATCAACAACAATGTCAATAGCAGCAATCAGGATATTGGAGTAATCCGAAGCAGTTGAGTAGTGGGCAGTATCACCTCTTCACCACAAGCCTATGTAAACGTGATCAGAAAGTTTACAAGAGGGCAGTACATTCCGTTGAACCGGCAGTGCCACGTTACCTGCGCTGGTCAGAACAGCCCATTGTGTGGAGTCGCGAGGATCATCCGCCCCGGGTTGATAATCCGGGTCAGCTGGCTCTAGTTGTGGCACCTTAGGTAGGGGGCTATAAGTTTACCAAGGTGCTTATGGACACAGGAAGCAGCATCAACATTCTGTATTACGAGACTTTTCGTCGCATGGGGTTGACAGACAAAAAGCTTCGGCAGTCCAACACAGTTTTTCACGGCGTAGTGCCTGGTAAATCGGCATATCCGGTCGGTAAGATAGACTTGGAAGTCACCTTTGGAGATGAGCAGGACTCGAGGTCCGAAATTTTGACCTTTGAAGTGGTAAAGATCAAGAGCCCGTATTACGCCTTGTTCGGGCAGCCGGTTTATGCTAAATTCATGGCAAGGCCTTGTTATGTTTATCTACAGCTCAAGATGCCGGGTCACAAGGGAACCATTACGGTCCATGGGAGCCGCAAGATTTCTTTGGAGTGCGAGGAAGGTGATATAGCTTATGCTGAGGCGGTTTGTGCAACCGAGGAGCTGAAATTTTATAAAGATAATGTTGATCCGGCAGATATGTCTCTACTGAAGAAGCCAACCACGGAGCATGATCCAGCCTTGAAGTTTAAATCAGCTGATGAGACCAAGCAGGCTGACTTTGTTCCCAGCGATTCATCCAAGCAGTTCACTATCAGTGCTAACCTGGATCCAAAATAGGAAAGCGCGCTCATCGAGTTCATCTGTGAGAATCGGGACATCTTTGCATGGGAACCTTCTGACATGCCAGGTGTACCGAGGGAACTCGCTGAGCACACTCTTAATATTGATCCCAAGTTTAAACCGGTTAAACAGTTTCTCCGCCGCTTCAATAAAGAAAGGCGCAAGGCTATTGGTGAAGAAGTGGCTAGGCTCTTGGCGGCAGGCTTTATAGTTGAGGTGTTTCAACCGGAGTGGTTGGCTAATCCGGTGCTGGTGCTTAAGAAGAACGGCACTTGGCGAATGTGTGTTGATTACACAGACCTAAACAAGGCTGGCCCAGCCGATCCCTTTGCCCTCCCTCATATTGATCAAATCACTGATGCTACGACGGGTTGTGAGCGCTTAAGTTTTTTGGATCCATATTCCGGTTATCATCAGATCAAGATGGCAGTTAAGGACCAGGAGAAGACGGCCTTAATAACTCCCTTTGGAGCCTTCTGCTATGTATCTATGCCATTCGGGCTTAAGAGTGCCCAGGGGACCTATCAGCGTTGTGTGCAGAACTGTCTTCACGAACAGATTGGGCGGAACGTTCATGCGTATGTGGACGACATTGTGGTAACACCCAGGCAGGAGGAAACATTGATAGTGGACCTGAAGGAAACCTTTGATAATCTCAGAGTCTATAAGATGATGCTTAATCCAGCCAAGTGTGTTTTTGGTGTTCGCTAGGCAAACTCCTGGGGTTCCTGGTGTCAAACTGAGGAATTGAAGCTAATCCGGAGAAGATCAAGGCGATTACATCCTTGGCTAAACCGGCGTGCATCAACAATGTCCAACGATTGGCGGGTCGCATTGCGGCGCTCAGCCAGTTTATCAGCCGTTTGGGGGAGAAGGCCATCCCGCTTTATCAGATGATGAAAAAGACAGATTGTTTTGTCTGGAGTGATGCTGCTGATGCTGCGTTCGAGGATTTGAAGAAGCAATTGGCAGAGCCGCCGGTCCTTGCTGCACCAGTTCATAATGAGCTGTTGTTGCTATACGTGGCTGCTAATGCCCGAGCAGTAAGCGTTGCCGTAGTGGTAGAGCACAAGGAGGCAGAAAAAGAATATCCGGTTCCACGGTCGGTTTACTACATCAGTGAGGTGCTCATTGAGTCGAAGCAGAGATACCCGCATTGGCAGAAGTTGGTATATGGAGTCTTCATGGCAAACCGGAAGCTGAAGCAGTACTTTCAGGGCCATCCAATCACCGTGGTCGGTTCAGCCCCTCTGGGCGATATAATCCAGAACAGAGAAGCGACCGGTCGGGTTGCAAAGTGGGCCATTGAACTTAGTCCTCACGGATTGAAGTATGTGCCTCGTACCGCAATCAAATCTCAAGCACTGGTGGAATTCATCAACGGTTGGACAGAGTTGAAAGCACCAGAGGAAAAGCTAGATCATACGTACTGGACTATCCACTTTGACGGATCTAGGCAATTGGAGGGCTCGGGGGTTGGAGTCGTATTAACTTCCCCACGAGGTAATAAGTTCTGTTATGTCCTCCGTTTAATGTTCCCTTGTACTAACAATGCAGCTGAGTATGAAGCTTTCCTCCATGGTCTGCGAATGGCTAAGGAGATGAATTTAAGCCGGGTTAAATGTTTCGGCGATTCAGACCTGGTGGCGCAACATGCATCTGGCAAGTGGGATTCCAAGGATCCACTTATGGCAGCATATTATCAAGAGGTGGATGCTATTGGTGGACACTTCAAGGGTTATCAGGTGGATCATGTGGACCGGCGAAAGAATGAAGCGGCCGACGCATTAAGCCGACTAGGTTCTCAACGTAAACCGATGCCACCCAATGTCTTCCTGGACGTATTGCATAATCCGTCGGTGAAATTGCTTTCAGAAGAGGACTTGGCTATTCCTAATCCGGAGGCCCAATTAGTGGCGGCACTTCATGTTATCCCGAATTGGACGGTCCCGTATCTGGCGTACATGAACTGAGGCGAGTTACCAGTAGATGAAGTCTTGGCTAGGCAGATGGTCCGGCGGTCCAAGTCAATGACTATTGTCAATGGAGAACTACATCACTGTAGCGTATCGGGGGTGTTTCAACATTGTGTATCGCCAGACGAAGGCCGTGATATTCTTAGAGAGATCCACGAAGGAGATTGTGGTTATCATGTCGGTTCAAAATTCTCGGTGGCTAAAGCTTTTCGTCATGGGTCCTACTGGTTGACGGCTCATGCCGACGCAGAGGACTTGGTCAGAAAATGTGATGCCTGCCAGAAATTCTCACGGCGTGCTCATATACCGGCTTAAGAGTTGAGGATGATTACAATTACTTGGCCATTTGCGACTTGGGGGCTTGACATGGTCGGACCCTTTAAGAGATCCCCAGATAAGAAGACCCACCTTTTAGTGGCGGTGGATAAGTTTACCAAATGGGTTGAAGCGGAACCAGTCAGCAAGTGTGACGCGGCAACGGCGGTTCAATTCATCAAGAAGGTGATTTTGCGGTTTGGCTTTCCACACAGCATTATAACTGATAATGGTACCAATCTATCCAAGGGGGCAATGGAGGAGTTCTGTCAACAAGAGCACATCCGCCTTGATGTATCATCAGTAGCTCACCCTCAATCCAATGGTCAAGCTGAGAGAGCCAATCAAGAGATCTTGAGAGGCATTAAAACCCGGCTTATGGTCCCTTTGCAGAGGACGCCGGGTTGTTGGGTGGAGGAATTGCCCTCTGTGTTATGGAGTAGCAACACCACACCTAACAGGTCCACAGGGTACACGCCTTTCTTCATGGTATATGGAGCTGAGGCGGTCCTCCCTAGTGATATCCGTCATGATTCGCCGCGGGTGGCCGCTTACATCGAAGCTGATAACGAGAAGGCGCGGCAAGACGCGTTTTACCGGCTGGATGAGGAACGTGACATGGCAGCAACTCGATCGGTGATTTATCAGCAAGATCTGCGCTGGTACCACAGTCGCCGGGTTAAAACCAGAACGTTTCAAGAAGGAGATCTAGTGCTCCGGCTCATCCAAGACCAGACAGACATGCACAAGCTATCCCCACCTTGGGAAGGACCCTTTGTGGTCAGCAAGAACCTACACAACGGATCATACTACCTCGTAGACGTTTGAGAACATAAGGACTCGCGTACTGCGGAGGAGGAGACCAGACGGCCGTTGAAGAAGGCATATGACTGATGAAATTCATACTTACGTCACACTTGGAAAGAATTTTGGAACACTTCGGGAAAATAAAAGAGTCAGGTAAGATCCTGGGAAAAGGCCTGTGGGTTAGGGCCCACCGAAGGAAGAACTCCGTTGGAAAGGATTGAAAAGGAGATAATGCACCGGAACGATTAAAAGACTCAAAGGAGGTGACAACCTCGAATTAATTGGAACACAAACGAATCTCCTGAGATGACTTTGGAACACCGGAACAATTAAAAGGCGAGAGGCGAACGAGTAAGGGGAATATCCGAGCCGAGGGATAGAATATGATCCACACCGAATACTTGAATTGAATCCACCGGAAAAGAAGAAGTGGTGAAGAATATCAAACGAGAGGGGAATTCATCAGAGAAGAAAAGAGATGAAGGATGACGTACAAGAAAAGAATTCACCGGTTGAAATAACCGAGTAAAGAATGCAAAGGATTCACACGAGTAGGATGGATACTCGATTAAGGACTACGGCTCCGAGAAACAAAAGGGTGGGCGGGTGGGAAAAGAAAGACCCCAACGGACGGGAAAACGCCGTCGGTTGAAGAATTGAAGGTTGAACTTGCAAAGAAGAAGAGGGTTGAATCCACTTGACGAGAGATGCACCAGATGAAAGAACTAACAACGCAACGAACGAAAACTAACCGCGAGATCCTAAAAAAAATTTGAAGGGGAAGAGGAGTAATTCAAAACACCTACGTCAGGATTCCTCACCAGAGCGACGAAGGGGCAGGGGAGTAAAAAGAATTCCTACTCTCCGATATAACTAGACTCCGAAAAAGTTTTCTGCTAGACTCAACACGGCCAAGCTACGATCAATCAAGGGGGCTCCTATGGTCGGTCGAGGCTCTGATACCAACTTGTCAGGCCCAATATGCGATTCTATCCCGATCACATGACACTTACGTGATTGGGGCACAACCGCATTTCGGGCGCTTAGCAAGATGGATATCATTACATCGTACCATTACATACATACATAGGGGATACTACATTACATACAAGTCACATGAATACAACGACATCAATACAAGTATCCGACTACGGGTACAAACAAGAAAACACAAGACATCCATCTGGTATCCGAGGCTGCCGACCAGGAACCTAACCCAAGACTGAAGAAGAAGAAGAAAGAACTCCAAACAACGAACAACGCTCTCACGTCAAGACATCGGAAATCTGCACCTGCAACTGTTGTTGTAGTATCTGTGAGCCACGAGGACTCAGCAATCCCATAACCATGGGTAACAAGACTATCAAAGCTTAATAGGTAGGACGAGGTAAAGTGGTGAGGTTGCAGCAGCGGCTAAGCAAAATATGGTGGCTACTTACGAGTACAAGAATAAGATGAGCATCTACGCAAACGGTCGCAAAAGTAGTGATCGCTAAAGATCCTGAACTACATACGAGTCAAACATAACCCCACCGTGTTCTCTTCTCAAAATGAAAAGAGACAGTCACGGTTACTCAAGCAGTTGTGTGTTTTACTTCGGATCCTCTGACAAGTTTTCTACAACCGGACATTAACAAATTCCAATCTGCCACATAACCGCGGGCACGGCTTTCGAAAGATCATAACCCTGCAGGGGTGTCCCAACTTAGCACATCACAAGCTCTCACGATCAGCTGAAGTGATAAATATAATATCATCACCCCTTATCTTAGGGAAATCCGATCAGGCTCGGCTTCCCGGTGCACAAGACATTTCGACAATGGTAAAACAAGTCTAGCAAGACCTCCCGGTTTGTCGACACCTTGATAGTAGCCGCGCGTATCTCGTCTCAGGCCACGACCGGATGGGCGATGCTACAGGTAAAACCAAACCTCGAGTTTCCCCGTGGTGGCCCTGCAGGACCCCCGTTTGGGACCAACACCATCAGCACTGGCCCCCCTGCTATGTAGAAAGAATCCTCGGGTAGCGCTAACTCCCTATGCAATTTAATTAATTAATTAAGTTGTTATTATGAGCAAATTAAAACCAATGTTGGGCCTTGCTGGAGGAGTTTTATTCAAAGTCGAACTGTCATGGGGTCCCCATCCACCCATCGTGTAAGGAACGCAAAATCAAGGAACATAATGCCGGTTTATCGGCGCCTAAGGTGGCATGAGTGGAACAAAACACCGAGCAAAAGGCCAAGCCTTCCACCCATGCCCAGTATATAGGTGTGTTAATAATATATATAACATATTGTGATATTCCAACAACAAGTTCCCACCTGGAACGAACTTCATCTTCACCTGCAACTAACAACGCTATAAGAGGGGCTGAGCAAGCGGGTAACATAGCCAAACAGTGGTTTTGCTAGGAAGGTTCCAGAGGTTAGAGGTTTCATGGCAACAAGGAGAGGCTGACAATAAAGATGGGTAGCGCGACATGTAACGATAGCATCGAGACTACTAAGCATGGCAAAGATAGTAAAGGTATCCAAGGGTATGGTCATCTTGCCTGAGATCCCGCAAGGAAGAAGAACGGTTCCGTGAAGAAGACGGAGAAGAAGCCTTGAAGAAGAACCACGAGTAGACGATCGAATCCTCACAACGCAACGGAACAAGCACTAACGAAAAGAAGCAAGCAATACGGTGAACAAACCACTCAAGACAGAACAACATGCACTACCAAGTATGATGCAAAACAAGTCTACTTATGATGCACAGAAAGTCTACACAGGAAGCACAGTGTTACAGCACAAGGAGCATGGCAATTTGCATTCAAGCAAAATACTTCAAAACTTGATAACAATAGGATAATATGAATCTACATGCAAAATCACCGAAGTTTCATATAAAGAGCGCCCCAATCGGAGCAACGGGCTAAAAGATACACATGAAACAAGATATAACAACAAGCTGAAAAAAACAGCCACATAGCAACTTGGGAGCATGATAACTATAAGCTACAGCACTCAAACATCATGGCAAGAAGCATGAACATAAAGTAGACATATCCTACAGCAAACAAGTACATTGGAGCATCCCCAAAAGAGCCATGGATCAATAGCAACAAGCTATGACATTTTGAACATGACAACAAAATCCTAGCAGCAACATTTTATAGCAACTTGGGAGCAAGAGTTAAATATGCTACAGCCACTCAAATAAGCATGTGAGAGCATGAATGGATAGCCAACAATATATACAACAAGGAATCATCAAGAGTCACCCCAAAACTATCATGGATTGGCCTAGAACAACAAGCAAACATGGCATCCGGATATTACAGATTCCAGACCTAGGTTAAATTTCACTAAGTGTTAAAACAACAGTTTTATCATGGCATGTTTGTGAGCAAGTTTAAGTCAAAACAAGGCATATCATGGGAAGCTAAATGCACCACATCAAAGAACACATCATGGGGAGTCCAAAACATCTAAGCATGTGACATGGAGACAAACACAACAATAGCAAAGGGCAATTGAAAACAACATCTCATAACAAGTTTAATAACATAACAACCACATGCACTTTTCCAAAGGAGATAAACATGGCAAGATGAATTCTATCATGCAAGCTAAAGCATTCAACATGTAGAGCATCTCAAGACGAACATGTGGACATATCATTTGCATCATTTGGATAAACATGCACCAAGTTATCATATCACGAACATAGCAACAATACATCAAGTAGCAGCAGTTTATAATAAGTAGCATCCTTGCAACATATTTTAAAGCATCTAGATGAATTCAAACTTGCATGGCACAAAGGAACAAAGTGTAGAGCATAACTCCACGAACATTTTGACATATCATTCACTCAAATCGGATAAGCACACAATTATTTACAAGCAGTCAAAGATGCAACATTATAACAGTTTTTAGGGACTTAGAAGAAATTAGACCTCGAAGAAAACAGACATGTCCAGAGGCAGCGGACACATCCGGATGGCTGGGGGCCCACTGGCAGTGGCACATGAGGAAGAAGGGGACATGTCCAGGCACCTCCCGGACATGTCCGTCGGTGCGGCGTCCGGGCCCACACGGCAGCCACACAGA
>LR738711.1:628716145-628749876 GCA_902687465.1 Secale cereale
GGGGGGGGGGGGGGGGCGGACACGTCCAACTCCTAAGGACATGTCCGGCCCGTGGAACGTGGCCGCGGCGGTTACCGGCGGCGAGGGCGACGCCACGCGTAGAGGAAGGCCGAAGGAGGCCGGGGAAAACTCGGGCCGGCGAGGAGGAGGACCGGGGAGGTCAGAACTGGCCATCTCCGGCGAAGAACGGTGCTGGGGCGGCGATCCACGGCGGGCCGGCGAGGTGGCCGCGCGGAACGGGATCTGGAGGCGCCCTGGGGCCTGGTTCGCGGCGGCGGCGGTGAGTGGGGCCCCGCGGGGACGGCTGCTGCTCCGGTGACCCAGGCATACGGCGGCGGGGTGGCTCCGGCCGGCGAGCGGGGCAGATCCGGCGAGGAGGCGGGGCCTGCCGGCGACGGAGACGAGGGAGGAGCGAGGACGCTCGGGCAGCAGAGGCGAAGCGGGAGGCGCGGGGCCGCTCGGGCCCAGATCGGCCCGGGGGCGGGCCTCGGGCGGGCCCGGAGGGCTGGCGGCGGGGAGGAGCCACGGGAGGCTGACGGGCGGGCCCTCCCGCGCTGAGGTGGCGGCGGCGCTGCGATTTCGGCGGCGGCTGGCCGCTGGCTGGCCGCCAAGTGGCGGCGTCTGGGCGGCCAGAGCGGAAAACGAGGGGGGGAGGCGGCTGGAAGGTGGAGGAGGGTAGGTTAGGTCTAGGGGATGCCATTTTTGGCAGGGAGGACGTCTATAAATAGAAAGGGGGGCTAGGGTTAGGGTTTTGGAGGGTTTTTGAGCCCTCCGATCGCGATCCGACGGATCCGATCGCGGGGGGAGTTAGGATGGGCCTAAGGGAGGCTAGTGGGCTGTGTAGAAGTAGTCGGGCTGAGGTGAGAGGAGAGGGAGAGAGGCCCGCGGGCGTTTTCGAAGACTGAAAACATCCGACGAAATAACCTGCGACTAGTGCCGCTATATATATCCGTTGGGCTATCAAACGAGCTCCGAATGCGATGAAATTTGGCAGGCGGCCTGTCTACACTATAATAAGACCACATGACAAGTTTCATCCCATTCCGAGAACATTTTTCGGACACTCACAAAATAAATATTCGGAGGCACCGCGGGCGCGTGCAAGTGTGTCTGGGCTCAGAACGGACAACGGAGAGGACGAGGGGACTCATACGGATGCAAGTTTTGAAAACATGCTGATGCAACACACAAGATGACATGGCAAGATGCAACACGCAAGCAGATGACATGGCACTGACAACGAATAACTGGCTGACACCTGGCGCACCGGTCTCGGGGTGTCACAATTGTCGCCGGTTTATCCTGGGTTTTCTTTTTCCAGAATGGATCATTACCCTGTTGAAGATTATGAAGTCATTCAGAAGGACTATTGAAAACAGATGAGAAATAAGGCAAACAAGGCAGAGGAAAACTTTACCGATGGCGGTTTGTTGAACTCGCAGAAGGGAGCCAATCCGGTTTGACTGCAGGTTTCTACCGGTCCATTCAACAATTTCTTAACAGAATCGTTGATCTCATTTTCTGCTAGCACAGCTTCTGTATGGTGCAGAGGATCTTTGGGGTTTCTAGTATATTCTCACATTAACCCAGAGCGCCTGCTTAGTGGGAGAATACTCCAGGAAATCCAACAACGAACTAAGTCAACCCCTGTCAAACCACTGGCGGTGAAGGCTCTGAGCTTGGAAAGCTGAGGGGCATATTTGGCTCGTTCTTGAGCACTTAGTCATTGAGGAAAGGGGTGATTCTCAGAAAGCCGGTGGGAACGATAACCCGGCAGAGGATTCTCGTCTTCCGGAGAAGTATCTAGACAATAGAACCAAGTTTGATTCCACTCTTTAGGGTGGCTGTGATGATTGGCGTGAGGGAAACTAACGTCCTTTCTCTTCTGAATGGACATCTCGCCGAGTTCAGTGTTTGGACGGTCAGAAAATTCTGTGGGACCGTTTAAGTGGAAGAAATCCCGGAATAATTCAACTGATGGCTCCTCTTGCAGATAAGCTTCACAGAAAACTTGGAAATTACAAATGTTGGACATAGAATTGGGCCCAATGTCTTGAGGATGGAGTTGAAAATTAGCTAGCACATCACGGAATAACTTTGACCCGGGAGGACTGAATCCTCGGGCTAAATGATCAAGGAAAACAAGAACTTCTCCCTCTTTGGGATTTGGAGGACACTCTGATCCGGGGACTCTCCAGTGAAGGACATTTTTTGGACCTAAAGCGCCAACTTCAGTCCGGTTCTGCAATTCTTCCTCAGTAACCCGGGACTAGACCCAGTTGCAGGAAGTGAACTCCTTGGCTTGCTTTGCCATTCTGAACGGAAAGCTGAAAATATAGTGAAGTACCGGTTTACGATTTATGCAGAGTTAAACTGGTAGTGTTTTGAAGGTACTTACAGACGGCGGTTTAAGCAGGGGCCTAATGGTATCTACCGGTTTACAGACTTTCCTAAAAGTTAAACCGCCGATAAGAATATGAAGGTTACAGAGCTATGGGAAAATAAGTTCTGTAATATCAGTGACGAAGTTACGGATCTACAGCAGGTCGGAAATTCCTATTTATTCATGGTCTATATTCAACAGATGCAACAGTGGCTTCGACAAGCAGAGTCTAAACTAATACTTTGGGGAAAGAAAAGGGGACCCTAAGGAGGCAGAGTCACTACTACGGTTGCGGAGCAGAGACGACCAGATCCACACCGATTGTTGGGCAACGATGGGAAAACTACGAAGAACTACGAAGAATAGCGCCCTAGCTATGAATTTACTGACGGAAACCCTAATGAGATCTATATACATGATAAGGAAAAGACTTACCCGAGTCAACGGATGCGGAGGCGCGCCGGTGATTTTCTGACCCAACCAGGTTGATGCAGCTGCCAAGACTCGATGAAGATGCAGAGCTTGACGGCGGCGGCGGAGCTTGGGCACGAGCAGGCGCGGGGAAGAAGAAGAGTCAAATGAGCAAGGGGGGAAAAGGGAGATGCCCCTCTGCCCTATTTATAAGCCGAAAGATAAAACGGCAGGTGCGGGAATCGAGGAGCCAGAAAAGTGGATATGGGACGATACTGTCGCCTCGATCTTCGGAGCTTTTAATGAATAAAAATAAAAACAAGTACAAGTATTAAATGGGCAGATGATGTCATGACGGCTTAATGAGATCCAGGAAGATGACGTCACGGCGGTTTATGAAGCGCTTGAAGCTATGAAGGGTAAAATCTTTACAAGACGTTGAAGATTGACATGGACAGGTTCAAATCAATCTGGGGCCTAATGTCAGGGATATTACCACTGGGTATAGACCGCCCAGGAGGGGCCGTTTTATGCCTGTCAAGATTACTTCTACTAAAGCCCAACGGAGCATGGAGCATGACGCTTTATTCCAGAAGACTTAAAGCCCAAGAGGTGTTAGGGCCCACGATTTGTAAAACGCCATACGACGTGTAACTTGTGTTGTAAGATAGAAAAGATAGAAACCGAGCCGGACACGCTTATGAGCCGGCCTCGGGACTCTGTAAACCGGACCGAGCATCACCTCATGTATATAAAGAGATGACCCGGCGACGGTTCAAGGGGGGAGAACAACAACTGGAGACACATGCAAAGCATATTCGCTCCCTGGTCATCGAAACCCTAGCAATACCAACCCAAACTAGAAGTAGGCTTTTACCTTCATCGAAGGGGTCGAACTAGTATAAACCCTTGCGTCTTCGTCCACTTTAACCTTTTTTAAGCTAACCCGTAGCGATGGCCTCAGACTAAGTCCTTTCGCTAGGACATCTGTCGTGACAAAACCACGACAGGTAGCGTGCCGACGGTGATCACATCGACTTTGGAACCGTTTCCCACGCGCATCGTCACCTCGTCCTTTGCTAATCTTCGTTTAATACATATCTCATGTTTCGAGTTACAAATATTAGCAACTGAACCAGTATCAAATACCCAGGTGCTACTACGAGCATTAGTAAGGTACACAACAATAACATGTATATCAAATATACCTTTGTTCACTTTGCCATCCTTCTTATCCGCCAAATACTTGGGGCAGTTCCGCTTCCTGTGTCCAGTCCCTTTGCAGTAGAAACACTCTGTTTCAGGCTTGTCTCCAGACCTGGGTTTCTTCGTGGGATTAGCAACTGGCTTGCTATTCTTTTTTAAGTTCCCCTTCTTTCCCTTGCCCTCTTTCTTGAAACTAGTGGGCTTGGTAACCATCAACACTTGATGCTCCTTTTTTATTTCTACCTCCGCAACTTTGAGCATAGCGAAGAGCTCGGGAATAGTCTTCTGCATTCCTTGCATATTATAGTTCATCACGAAGCCTTTATAGCTTGGTGGTAGTGATTGAAGAACTCTATCAATAACACTATCTTCATCAACTTTGCAACCAAGTTGAGTCATGAGATTGTAGTACCCAGACATTCTGAGTAAGTGTTCACTGATAGAACTGTTCTCCTCCATCTTGCAGCTATAGAACTTATTGTAGACTTCATATTTCTCAATTCAGGCATTTGCTTGAAATATTAACTTCAACTCTTGGAACATATCATATGCTCCATGACGTTCACAATGTCTTTGAAGTCCCGATTCTAAGCCGTAAAGCATGGCACACTGAACTATCGAGTAGTCCTCAGAACGAGCTTGCCAGACGTTCATAACGTCCGGAATTGCTCCTGCAGCAGTCCTGTCACCTAGCGGTGCTTCAAGGACATAACTCTTCTGTGCAACAATGAGGATAACCCTCAAGTTACGGACCCAGACCGTGTAGTTGCAACCATCATCTTTCAACCTAGCTTTCTCTAGGAACGCATTAAAATTCAAGGGAACGGTAGCACGGGCCATTGATCTACAGCAACATAGATATGCAAAAACTATCATGACTAAGTTCCTGATAAATTAAATTTCAATTAATCATATTACTATATAACTCCCACTTAGATAGACATCCCTCTAGTCATCTAAATGATCACTTTATCCAAATCAACTAAACCATGTCCGATCATCAGGTGAGATGGAGTAGTTTTCAATGGTGAACATCTTATGTTGATCATATCTATTATATGATTCACGCTGGACCTTTCGGACTCCAGTGTTCCGAGGCCATGTCTGTACATGCTAGGCTCGTCATGTTTAACCCGAGTATTCTGCATGTGCAAAATTGTCTTACACCCATTGTATTTGAACATAGAGCTTATCACACCCGATCATCACATGGTGTCTCGGCATGATGAACTTTCATAACAGTGCATACTCAGGGAGAACACTTGTACCTTGAAATTTTGTAAGGGATCATCTTATAATGCTACCGCCGTACTAAGCAAAATAAGAAGCATAATAAGATAAACATTACATGCAATCAAAATATATGACATGATATGGCCATCATCATCTTGTGCTTTTGATCTCCATCTCCAAAGCATCGTCATGATCTCCATCGTCACTGGCTTGACACCATGATCTTCATCGTAGCGTCGTGGTCGTCTCGCCAACTATTGCTACTACTGCTATCGCTAACTCATACTGATAAAGTAAATCAATTACATGGAATTCGCAATTCATACAATAAAGAGACAACCATAAGGCTCCAGCCGGTTGCCGATAATTTACAAAACATGATCATCTCATACAATAACGCATAACTCATCACGTCTTGACCATATCACATCACAACATGCCCTGCAAAAACAAGTTATACGTCCTCTAATTTGTTGTTGCAAGTTTTACGTGGCTGCTACGGGCTTAGCAAGAACCATTCTTACCTACGCGTCAAAACCAAAACGATTTTTCGTCAAGTGTGTTGTTTTAACCTTCACAAGCACCGGGTGTAGTCACACTCGATTCAACTAAAGTAAGAGAGACAGACACCCGCCGGACACCTTTAAGCAATGAGTGCTCGTAATGGTGAAACCATTCTCGCGTAAGCGTACGCGTAATGTCGGTCCGGACCACTTCATCTCACAATAATGCCGAATCAAAGTATGACATGCTGGTAAGCAGTATGACTATAATCGCCCACAACTCATTGTGTTCTACTCGTGCATATCATCTACGCATAGACCTGGCTCATGATGCCACTGTTGGGGAACGTAGTATTTCAAAAAAAATCCTACGATCACGCAAGATCTATCTAGGAGAAGCATAGCAATGAGCAGGGAGAGTGTGTCCACGTACGCTCGTAGACCGAAAGCAGAAGCGTTTAGTAATGCGGTTGATGTAGTCGAACGTCTTCGCGGTCTAACCGATCCAAGCACCGAACGTACGACACCTCCTCGTTCAGAACACGCTCAGCTCGATGACGTCCCACGAGCTCTTGACCCAATTGAGGTTGAGGGAAAGTTCCGTCAGCACGACGGTCTGGTGACGATGTGGAAGCACAAGTGATCCCTGGGTGATTTTGGTAATTAATGTCAACATATCTCTTGTTGGAATAAAGTTTTCATCTAGTATATTTCAAACAAGTTCAACAAATGGAGTGGCATGGACTAGAGGATGCGGAACCCCTTCAAGATGATAAGGACAAAGGATTGGCTCAAGATCAAAGCTCAGGACTCTACATTTTCTATTTTAGTGATCCAAGATCACATTGAGTACATAGGAAAGCCAATACTATTAAAAGGGGATGAGGTGTTGCTTAATGCCTTGCTTCCTCAAAGTGCTTAGTAATATGCTCCAAATCGCTCAACCACTTTCTCACATCCACATATGTCCCAAATCAAAAGTCCAACTCGGCCCCACCGAAAAGTTCTATCCGGCGCCACCGAGTTCATTTGACATAGCAACTACCAGAAACCCTAATCCTTTCGGTCGCACCGATAGGGATCTCAGTCTCATCGAGTTGCATGTTGCAATATTTTCGGTCTAACCGATATGAGCGTGGTCCCACCGAGTTCGCAATGCAAACTCTCTATTGCCTCTTCGTAACATTTCGGTCTCACCGAAATGAGCAAATCGGTCCCACCGAGTTTGCTTGACCAACCCTCTGTGTGCTCATTACCAAAATCGGTCCCACCGAGTTTGTGTAATCGGTCTCACCGAGATTACGTTATGCCCTAACCCTAATGAAATTGGTCCCATCGAGTTGATCATATCGGTCCCACCGAAATGCCTAACGGTCACATTATGAACTAAATCGGTCTGACCGAGTTCTCTGAATCGGTCCCACCGAGTTTGGTAAATTGTGTGTAACGGTTAGATTTTGTGTGGAGGCTATATATACCCCTCCACCCACTCTTCACTCGTGGAGAGAGCCATCATTACATACCTACACTTCCACCATACATGTTCTGAGAAAGAACCACCTACTCAAGTGTTGAGATCAAGATATTCCATTCCTACCACATAAATCTTGTTCTCTAGCCTTCCCCAAGTTGCTTTCCACTCAAATCATTCTTCCACCATATCCAAATCTGTGAGGAGCTATTTGAGTGTTGCGGAGACTATAATTTGAAGCATTTGAGCAAGGAGTTCATCAACAACACACCGTCTATTACCTTTTGGAGAGTGGTGTCTCCTAGATTGGTTAGGTGTCACTTGGGAGCCTCCGACAAGTTTGTGGAGTTGAACGAAGAATTTTGTATAGGCAAGGAGATCGCCTACTTTGTGAAGATCTACCCTAGTGAGGCAAGTCCTTCGTGGGCAATGGCCATGGTGGGATAGACAAGGTTGCTTCTTCGTGGACCCTTCGTGTGTGGAGCCCTCCGTGGACTCACGCACCCGTTACCCTTCGTGGGTTGAAGTCTCCACCGACGCGTATGTATGATAGCACCACCTATCGGAACCACGCATAAAAAATCTCCATGTCCACATTGCGTTTGTTCCCTCAAACTCCTGCCTTTACCTTCATATGCAATTGTTTTACATTCCACTACTATACTCTTAGAATTGCATGTGTAGGTTGATTGCTTGACTTGTGCTTAATTGCTAAAATCTACCAAGACTTCAAATTGGGAAAAGGCTAGGTTTTATTTAGTCAAGTAGTCAAAGTTGCATGCTTTACTTTCCAATACCCATATACTCTTGTTATGCATGCTTGATGTGTATTGTGAATGCTTAAACATGTGCTAAAACTCCACTCCAACTTCATGTAAATTAGAAAGCTGCCACTTTTCTTGCTAGGAGTCTATTCACCCCCCTCTAGACACCTCTTCTCAATCCTTTCAATTGGTATCAGAGCTTCGGTCTCCATTGCTTTGGTTTAATCACCATTGGAGGAAGATGGATGAGTCTACGTTGGGGAGTACTAGACGTAGAGTGCCTATGCTTGATGGAGAGTACTTTCATGAATGGAAAAATGAGATGCTTGAGATCTTCAATGAATATCATTTGAACAAGTATATTGATAATCCTTGTATGCCCCCCATTGATGCTTCGAATCCTACTTTCAATGAGAAACTTGACATGGTTCGAAATCTTAGATCTGTTAATCTTATCACTAGAGGATTGCCTAGAAACCTGCTTGTATGTTTGCCAACTTTTGAATGTGCTTATACTATATGGAGATTTCTATAGGAACAATTCCCAAATTATTCCTTGAAAAACCTGGATGAGATTCTCCATAAATCTATTGCCTTGAGTAAGATGAGTACTAGTGATCCTAATTTTGGTGATTGTCTATTTGAGCTTCGTGAACTCATGCGTGCCAAAGGAGATGTTGGAATTATTAGCAATATCATTTCCGAAGTCATTAGAATTCATAGAGATGAATATTGTTACGGTCATACTTCTAATGAATCACTCTCTCTAGGAACTGATCCATCACATGATGATGCAGAACATGGAAACTATGATGAGGATAAGGATAGTGACTATGATCTTGATGAACAAATGAGACATTTTGGTATTATGGAAAATCTTCGTGGTTACGCAGCCGAAGGAAAGGAATGGGTGCTTGATAGTGGATGCACGGATCACATGACCGGAGATAAGGACATGTTTGATGAGCTTGCTAGAAATGATGGCCCACGAAAGTATGTTACCTTTGGTGACAACTCTAAGGGTAAAGTCGTTGGCCTTGGTAAGGTGGACATATCCAACGATAGCTCAATTAAGAATGTCATGCTTGTAGAATCACTTGGATATAATCTTCTCTCCGTGTCTAGATTAGTTGATTTTGGTTTAAATGTGTTATTCACTCATGTTGATTGCCAAGTCTTTTGTAGAGATAATCATAATATGGTCTTTACCGGCATCCATAGAGGTGACCTATACATTGTTGACTTCACTAAGAAAGCCCAACCTCACACTTGCTTTATTGCTAAATCTTCTAAAGGTTGGTTGTGGCATAGAAGGTTAGGTCATGTCGGCATGAGAAATCTTGATAAGCTAATTAAAGGTGATCATATCATTGGTGTTAGAGATGTTATATTTGACAAGGATAGACTTTGTAGTGCTTGTCAAGCAGGAAAACAAGTCGGAGGAAGTCATCCCGTGAAGAACATCATGACTACGAGAAGACCACTTGAGCTACTTCATATGGATCTTTTTGGTCCCAATGCTTACAAAAGCCTTGGTGGTAACTCTTTTGGATTAGTCATTGTTGATGATTTTTCAAGATTTACGTAGGTGTTCTTTCTTGATGGAAAATCGCAGGTCCAAAAGATCTTCAAAAACTTTGCTAGGAATGCCCAAAATCAATTTGAAGTGAAGATCAAGAAGGTTCGCAGGGACAACAGAACGGAGTTCAAGAATACAAATGTGGATACCTTTCTTGACGAAGAAGGGATTTCACATGAGTTCTCGGCTACGTACACGCCTCAACAAAATGGAGTTGTTGAGAGGAAGAACCGGACACTCATCAAAATGGCAAGAACGATGCTTGACGAATAGAACACGCCAAGACACTTTTGGGCGGAAGCGGTTGAGACAGCTTGTCATGCAACCAATCGCTTGTATCTTCACAAGCTTCTCGGCAAGACATCATACGAGCTTCTCACCGGTAACAAACCCCAAGTTGAATACTTTCGAGTATTCGGCTCAAAGTGCTACATTCTTGATAAGCATCGTCGTTCCAAATTTGCTTCTAAATCTCATGAAGGTTTCCTACTTGGTTATGGCTCAAACTCTCACACTTACCATGTCTACAACAATTTCACCCGAAAGGTTGAAAAGACGGTAGATGTGAAGTTTGATGAAGCTAACGGCTCTGAAATAGAGCAATTGCCAATTGATGTAGGAGATAAAGATCCTTCGTAAGAAATTCAAGACTTGTCTATTGGCAAGATCCGTCCAACGGAGGTGAAAGAGAGTACTTCGTCCGTCCATGTGGAAGCTCCTATCTCACGACAAGGTGAACCACAAGTTGACTTGGAGGCACTCACAAGTGGGACACGCCATGTCGAAGGAAATGAGGATGTGCATCAAGATGAACCTCAGCGACCTCCTTCTCCACCTCCACAAGGGGACAACAACACCAACAACAATGAAGAAGGACAAGAAGAAGAAGAAGAAGAAGAAGAAGAAGAAGAAGAAGAAGAAGAAGAAGAAGAAGAAGAAGAAGAAGAAGAAGAAGAGGAAGATCAAGAGGATGTTCCACCCCGATCCAAGAAAAGCTTTCACGAGTTAGAGCAAGAATTTCTAGAGATCATCCCGTAGAGAAAACCTACAATGATATCCAAACTCGAAGAATCACTCGCTGTAAATCTCGCCTAGCTAACTTTTGTGAACATTACTCTTTCATATCTAACCTTGAACCTATGAAGATTGAAGATGCTCTTGATGATCCAGATTGGGTGAACGCTATGCATGAAGAGCTACACAACTTTGAGAGAAATCAAGTGTGGACATTGGTCGAGAAGCCCGACAACAACCACAACATAATTGGTACCAAATGGGTGTTTCGCAACAAGCGAGACGAAGATGGTCAAGTCGTTTGCAACAAAGCACGTCTCGTCGCCCAAGGCTACACTCAAGTCGAAGGTATGGACTACGGTGAGACATATGCTCCTGTTGCTAGACTTGAGTTCATTCGCATCTTACTTGCTTATGCCAATCACCATGATATCACCTTGTACCAAATGGACATTAAAAGTGATTTTCTAAATGGTGAAATTGAGGAGGAAGTTTATGTTAAACAACCCCCCGGCTTTGTCAATCCTAAGAAACCCGATCATGTTTACGAACTTCACAAAGCTCTGTATGGTCTTAAACAAGCTCATAGAGCGTGGTATAAATGCTTGACCAAGCTCCTTATTGAAAAGGGCTTTGAGATTGGAAAAATAGATTCCACTCTTTTTACTAAAAGGTTTAATGGTGAATTATTTGTGTGCCAAATTTATGTTGATGAAATCATATTTGGTTCTACTAACCCCCATTTTAGTGAAAGGTTTGGAAAGCTAATGTCGGAAAAGTTTGAGATGTCTATGATGAGTGAACTCAAGTTCTTTCTTGGTTTGCAAATCAAGCAAACTAAGGAGGGTACCTTTGTTTCTCAATCAAAGTATACTAAGGACTTGTTCAAGAACTTCAACATGCAAGAATGCAAAGGTATGACTACACCCATGCCTACTAGTGGACATCTTGACTTAACTAAGGATGGCGAACCAGTTGATCAAAAAGTTTACCGCTCTATGATTGGTTCATTGTTATATCTATGTGCCTCCCATCCCGATATTATACTACGTGTGTGGATGTGTGCACGATACCAAGCGGCCCATAAAGAATGTTGTCGGTGTACAAAAAGAGGGGTACACTTTTTGTACCCCTGTGACTGTGCACAGGCAGTCCGAGCCCCGGGCACCACCAGACCAAGCATGGCAGGGGAGGTGAGCTAGGGTAAGACCGAAGCTCGATGGAACTGGAGCAACACCAAGAACAAGACCACAAAGAGCAAAGGGACGAAGCGGCTTCCCCTGGAAAGATCCTTGCCGGGATCCAGTTTCAGCAGCCTCGGCAAGATCCTTGCCGGGGCCGGCTCTAGCAGCCCCGGCAAGACCCTTGTCGCGGCAGCTCGCCCCACGCCCATGGAGCGGATCACCCTTGAGTCCACTACCCCCATAGGGCAAGGATTCGGGAGATATCCCCGTAGTGGCATGCAGATCTTTGTGAAGACATTCAAGATCAGATACACACTGGAAAGACGATGACCCTTTGCGGGATCCCAGCCAAGGAGGACCACAAGACCTCCGGCAAGCACCTTGCCGGGGATGACAGCAGGCGCCGCGGCAAGACCCTTGCCGAGGACATCCGCAGGGCCACCATCAGGCCAATGCCAACTAAGCTTCCACCGCCCCATGCAGCTGCCGGCCCAACCAGCTGGGCAGGCACCTGCGTGGCAACATGCAGATCTTCGTGAAGACCCACCATTGTGCCACCTCAGCTGCCTGCCTGCCTACATGGCATCTCAGGCATCGCTCGCCAGGGCGCGTGTCGACGCAAGAAGGAGCGGCGACGGACAAGATGGATGTCTCCCTCGTCCCCGATAAAGCGAGGACACCTAAGCAAGATGCATTAAATGCGCCTTGTCATGTAATGCAAGGGATAACCTCGCATCACTGTACCCTTTCCACCTCCTGTGTGCCACTGTGGCGACCCCTTTCCCTATAAAAGGAGGCCTGAGGCTACCAGGAGGAGGATTCGGCTCTTTAGAACTCCTCACGATTCGGCTTTTTGGAGCTCCTCACGCCCCGTAGCTAGCTGAAGAACACAAATATACAATCCACTAAAGCAGGAGTAGGGTTTTACGCATCCTTGCGGCCCGAACCTGGGTAAAGGAACCGTGTGCTATCTGTTGGATCCGCTCTTCTCTCAACCCCGCGCCCCGCAACCGTAGTAGGGATTCTTGTGATCCCATAGGTGTCGTTCCAAATACACCGACATCTTTGGCGTGCCAGGTAGGGGTGCGCAGCTGTGAGAATCGGCTTTAGCAGTTAGTTCAATGCTTCTTCATCATCATGGCGCCCAAGAAGAAGACGACGGTGGCGGTTGGACAGTCGGAAGCCGGACAGCCCGTCCCGACGTGGGCGAGCAGCGGACCGGTCGCGGAAAGGACCTAGGGAGCTGCTCGCGAACACCAACGCCGTCCCAGCAGCCGGAGTTTGGGAGGTGGCGATGTTTGTGCGCCCGGTAACGGGCTGCACACTGCCAGGTCCAAAGACGGAGCCAGGCCCTCCTCGAGTGGAAAGGGGCCTTCCAAGGTCGCTGCCGCACCACCCGAAGGCGACGCGAGGGCCTCCAGGACTCCCACGCCGGCGCCCACAACACACTCGTCCCAAGTAGCGTGCGACGAGCGGTGTCATCGCGCCGAAGATCCTAGGCGTCACCACGGGAAGAGCCCCGAGCGCCACTCCCGGGACGTAGAAGACCTGCCCGCCCGTTGGAGCGTTGGTGGAAACGGCATGCAACCGCGGGATCGTGACGGAGCTCCTCCTGACACGGCCAGGGGTCGAAGCGCATCGCGGTCCGTGCAGGTTTCGCTACCGCTAACCCCAGCCGAAGCCCTGGCGCGCGTGCAGTTGCTCCTTGACTTTCCTCCCGTTACGGGGAAACTCGACGAATGGAGAGCCACCATCTGAAGCCTTGTCGCAGTCGCCAACAAGGATGAACCAAGTCCAGCGGACCTCCCAGGTCGACGCCCCGATGGGGTCACACACACCGGTGGCGGGAGGACCGGAAACACCATGGCCATGGTGCATTCGCCTCCTCCTCGCCTGGTACCGCGTGTGTCGACTCGTCGGGACGTCGCGGGTGACGCCATCTCCATAGCGTCGTCCGACCCACTGACCCACGGCGACCAGTGTCAAGTTCTTCAGGAGCGAGCTCATGAAGACGCACGAACCACCATCGAGCGCCGGCGTGGAGCACGCCACCAGTCAGACAGGCGAGCGGGGCCTGCTGTGGATCGCCCGGCACTGGAGAACCCTGGAGGTCTATATTACGAGGTAGGCTGTCCGGCTTTTACCCGCGAGGTGCGGCAGTTCCAGTGGCCCACTCACCGCACCTTCAAGCCCGACGTTGGCGAGAAGTACAATGGCAAGACCCACCCGTCGGAGTTCCTCAGCATCTACACCATCGCGATGCAGGCTGCCGGAGCCCGCGACAATAAGGTGCTTGCGAATTACTTTCCGTTGGCTCTTAAGCCCAACGCCATGTCGTGGTTGATGCACTTGCCGGTACACTCTATTTCCTCCTGGTCGGATTTGTGCCATGAGTTTGTTGGCGCCTTTACTGGGGGTCACCAAGCCCATGGCCAAGCAAGTGATCTGCACGTCATACCCCAGAAGGAAGGCGAGAGTCTGTGCAAGTACATACAGAGGTTCAGCCGGGTACAGTACAACATTCCTGATGTTCACCCTGCCGCCATCATTAGCGCGTTCCATCAGAACGTGCGTAACCGCAAGATGCGTGAAGAACTGGCGATGACCAAGGTGAAAGATGTGGTAGAACTCTATGTTCTTGCTGACAGATGTGCCCGGGCTGAAGAGGGAAGGAAGTACCCCGGCGAAGATGCCGGTGTGGAAACCGACTCTTCAGATGAGGATACTACCGCCCAGTGAAGAAAGGGCGACACCGCAACAGGAAGCGCAAGGGTAAAGCCATGCTTGCCTTCGAGGGATCTGATCACGCCGACTCCGCCAAGAAAACCAGGGCGGGTGACCCCGGCAAGGAAATCGCCAGGTGTGTCGCCTGCCGGGACTTGGCGACTGCCGAGAAGCCAGGAAACTCCGGCAAGCGATACTGCAAGATCCATCGCACCAAGGGCCATGATCTCCAGGACTGCCGACAGGTTGAGCTCCTTGCTGCGAAGTAGAGGGCTGAATATGAGAGGCGGGACAAGGAGAAGGGCCTGGATGGTGCTGAAGGGTCCGGCAAGAAGCGTGACGGCCCAGCGGGCCATCGCAGCAAGGATAAACAGCAGGAGAGGCCCGCCCGGGGCCGTGACAGAAGGCCCGAAGACGACAATCACGAAGAGGATGACGTGTCCGGCGACCAAGAATTTCAGAAGGCTACGGAGGCCATGTGCGTCGATGGCGGCGCCTCGCTGCATACTTCTCACCGCCAACTTAAACAGTGGGCGCGCGAGATTACAACGGCAAAGCCGTCGTCTGGTGCCCAAAAACCACTGAAATGGTCCAGCACACCTATCATTTTTGACACTGAGGATCACCCTGATCGCACTACTGCGGTCGGGTGCTTGCCATTGTTGGTTTCACCGACAATACGCAACATCAAGGTGACAAAGATGCTAGTCGATGGCGGGGCCGGTCTGAACCTACTCTCGCCCACCGTGATCGAGAAGCTGCAAATTCCTGAGGGAGACCTCGAAGAGACGGGCACGTTTCAGGGGGTGAACCCGGGGAGAAGTCAACCAAAGGGGAAGGTCACGCTGCCCATGACTTTTGGGAGTGATCTGAACTACAGGACGGAAAGGATCGTGTTCGATGTTGCCAAGATCCCCTTGCCTTACAACGGGATCCTTGGCCGCCCAGCACTGGCCAAGTTCATGGCAGCATCACACTACGCCTAAAACATCATGAAGATGCCAGGGCCTGTGATGATCATCACCATCCCCTCTGATAAGAAAGATGCGCTAATTTGCGCTGACCAACTATACCAGCAAGCAGTTGCCGCAGCTGCCGCTACGAGGGCACTTCCTCCTGCCACTGGAGCCCCGGGAGGGAAGAAGAAGAAGAACGGTGAGACCTCAGACACCCACTCCGGCAAGCGCACCTCTTCGGAGTGTTGTGCTCCCGTCGAGGATGTGCCAGAGAGCTCCACCGAAAAGAATAAGACCGGTGAGACCTTGGACAACCACTCCAGCAAGCGCACCTCTTCGGAGTGTCGCGCTCCCGTCGAGGACGTGCCAGAGAGCTCCACCGGCAGAAACAAGAGGTCCAGGGCCACGCCGCCTGGAACCAAGAAGGTTTCTGTCAAGGAGGACGGCATAGGAGGGGCTTTCACCATAAGCTCCTCCCTTGACGACAAATAGGAAGACGCGCTCATCACCTTGCTTCGGGCGAATGTCGACGTGTTTGCACGGCAAGCATCCGACATCCCCGGCGTTCCCAGGGAGGTGATTGAGCACCACCTTGCCGTCTGTCCTCATGCGCGGCCCATCAAGCAGAAGGTCAGAAAGCAAGCTTTGGAACGACAAGAGTTCATCACAGAGGAGATCCGGAAATTGGAAGCGGCGAGTTTGGTAAGAGGAGTGCTCCATCCAACGTGGTTGGCCAATCCAGCAGTAGTGCGCAAGGCAAATGGGAAGTGGAGGCTGTGTATTGATTACACCGATATCAATAAGGCTTGTCCTAAAGACCCCTTCCCGTTGTCGCGCATCGACCAGATTGTTGACTCCACGGCTGGGTGTGACCTGCTGTCATTCCTTGATGCCTACTCCGGCTACCACCAGATCTTCATGACAAGAGAAGACGAAGAGAAGACAACATTCATCTCCCCATGTGGTACGTACTGTTTCGTACGAATGCCTTTCGGGTTGAAGAGTGCTGGCTCGACGTTTGCGAGGGTAGTCCAGATTGGTTTTGAACCCCAGCTCCATAGAAATATGGAGGCTTACATGGATAATATAGTGGTCAAAACCAAGGACAGGGCAACCCTTATACCGGATTTACAAGAAACATTTGTAAACCTACGCAAGATCGACCTCAAGCTGAACCCTGAGAAGTGTGTCTTCAGCGTCCCGTCCGGCAAGCTTCTCGGGTTCTTTGTGTCACAGCGTGGGATAGAGGCTAATCCGGATAAGATCAAAGCTATAGAACAAATCAAAGCACCCAGACGGGTTAAGGATGTGCGTCGGCTTGCTGGCTGCGTTGCCGCCATGAGCAGATTCATTTCCAAGTCTGGCGAGCGTACCCTCCCCTTTTTCAAGATTTTGAAAAAGGTAGGCCCGATGGAGTGGACACCAGAAGCTGAAGCTGCATTACAAGATTTGAAGAGGTATCTTTCCTCCACGCCAATACTAGTTGCGCCTAGGCCACAAGAACCGTTCCTGCTATACTTGGCGGTAACAAACCAGGTGGTCAGCGCTGCACTAGTGGCACAGAGAGAAATTGATGATGAGGTGATAGCAGCGATAGAGCCTGGTGCCACTGGTGCAGAGACGACACGGCCGGTTGGAGTGCAGCCAAGGAAGAAAATGACGCAGCACCCGGTCTACTTTGTTAGCTCCCTCTTGCAGGGGGCTAAATCAAGGTACTCCAGTGTGCATAAATTGCTCTTCGGTCTTCTTATGGCCTCGAGGAAGCTGCGTCACTACTTCCAGGCGCACGAGATCAGTGTCGTCACTCGCCCCCCTCTACAACGGATATTGCACAATCCAGATGCAACGGGAAGGATTGTAGAGTGGGCACTGGAGCTGTCCAGCTTTGGCCTCAAGTTTGAAAGTACCTCGACGATTCAAAGCCGAGTCCTGGCGGAGTTCGTTGCAGAATGGACCGTGACGCCTGATGAAGTCCAGGAAACTGCTCTCCCAGGCAAAGAGGCGAGTTGCAACTGGATCATGTACTTTGATGGAGCTTTCTCCTTACAGGGCGCCGGGGCCGGCGTACTGCTGGTCGCGCCCACTGGAGAGCACCTCAAGTACGTGGTCCAGATGCACTTCCCCAGGGAGGTATCAACGAACAACACTGTTGAGTATGAGGGGCTGCTTGCTGGTCTTAGGATCGCGGCAGACCTCGGAATCAAGAAACTCATCGGCAGGGGCGATTCGCAGCTTGTCGTCAAGCAAGTCGACAAAGATTACCAGAGCCCGTTGATGAAGGCCTACGTCGATGAAGTGAGAAAGCTGGAAGAGCGCTTTCATGGTATACAGGCAGAGCACGTTCCCCGAGTGGAGAACGACATCGCCGATTACCTGTCAAAGCGCGATGCCCTCAAGCTACCTGTGGAACCAGGTACCTTTGTGCTTCAGCTTTCTCAGCCATCCGTTGATCCATCAACAGAGCAGAACAAGAGGAGGAAATCAGGGCCCTGCAAGTACTTTTCTGCCGAGCTCCCTGGAGCCGCCGGCAAGGATGTTGCCGGAGACACTGAGCCCGCCATTGGACGGCTAGCTCCGGCAGAGCGTCAAGCTCTTGCCGTCGAGACAGCCGCTCCCATGGCGGAGGAAATGCCTTTAGTCCTCGCCGTCGAGCCCCAGGCTCCAGCGTGGGCACAACATACCGTCAAATTCCTCCAGACTGGGGAACTTCCTGAGGAGCAGGAAGAAGCAGAAAAAGTAGCCCGTCGGTCTGCTATGTACCAGTTCGTCGATGACGTCCTATACAGAAAGAGACCGAACGGCGTGAAATTGAAGTGCATCCCTCGAGAGGAAGGACTGGGGCTGTTGGCGGAGATACATGGAGCCATATGTGGATCCCACATAGGGTCAAGAGCCCTTGCCGGCAAGGCATTCCGGCAAGGCTTCTTCTGGCCCACTGCCCTCCAGGATGCGACGACACTGGTCACCAGGTGTGAAGCGTGCCAGTTTCATTCAAAGAAACTTCATCAACCAGCTCAAGCCCTTCAAACCATTCCTCTCTCCTGGCCCTTCTCGGTCTGGGGGCTCGACATATTGGGCCCTTTCCCCCGCGCTATCGGGGGCTTTGAGTACTTGTACGTTGCAATCGACAAGTTCACAAAGTGGCCGGAGGTGTAGGGAGTGAGGAAGGTCACAGCCCTGCCAGCCGTCAAGTTCTTCAAGGGACTAGTGTGCCGTTTTGGTGTACCCAATAGGGTCATCACCGACAACGACACGCAGTTCACAAGCCGCACCTTCATGCAATATACCCAAGACCTCGGCAACAAAGTCTGTTACGCTTCCGTTGCTCACACCCGAAGCAATGGTCAAGCTGAGAGGGCAAACGCTGAAGTGATGCGAGTCCTACAGACAAAGACCTTTGACAGGCTGCACAGGAGTGGAGGCGCTGGATTGATGAGTTGCCGGCGGTTCTTTGGTCGATCAGAACGACGCCAAATTGAGCCACCGACCAGACACCCTTTGCCCTGATATACGAGGCAGAAGCAGTTCTCCCCACTGAACTCATATACGGGTCACCTTGAGTGCTCGCTTATGATGAGCTTGAGCAAGAGCAACTGCCGAAAGATGACGCAATGCTCCTTGAGGAAGATCGTCTTCGGGCGGCTGTGAGAGCAGCACGCTACCAGCAAGCCTTGCGCCGCTACCATAGCCGCAAGGTCCATGCCCGAAGCTTTGAGGAAGGCGACCTTGTTCTTCGGCACGTTCAATCGGCCAAGAATACAAACAAGTTGACGCCAAAGTGGGAAGGGCCTTATCGGGCAATACGAGTCACCGGGCCTGGCGCAGTCCGCCTGGAGACCGAAAATGCCATTCCGGTGAGCAATTCCTGGAATATTGAGCATCTTCGCAAGTTTTACCCATAAGGCGCGGCTTGCCGGGCCCCCTGGCAAGCCACCCTTTTGTACAAGCCTTGCCGGCAAGGCATGTAACCCTTTGTACAAAGCCAGGCGCAGACCCTGAGCATAAATAAATGAAGCACTGGCGCCCTAAGTTATAGCATGCATGTGATGGCTTCTCGCCCCTCATTGGTTACCCCAAGTGGAAGGTTTGAGATGCAGTGTAGCGGAAGTTTTCCCTTGGCAAAGATACCAAGGATCGATTTCCCTGAGACTCCCAGTTTCAACAAGAAGGTGTCAACTGCTAACGGCGCCAGATATTTAGCAATCAACATGGACCTGCACACAGATACAAATAACTTTGCTCCCAACGAGTACAGAGAGGTTGTCAATCTCTCCGGCCTTGTAGTATACAAAGGATCAAACGCAAGTGATAATAGTGATAGGTAATGATGCAATAGTAAGTAAAAGCGTAAAGTAAATAGTGGATGTGATCAATGATGGTAATATGGACCGGGGTCCCATGATGTTCACTAGTGATGTCTCTCTCCCAAAAGACGATAAAACAGCTATGTGAGGTGAACAAATTACAGCTGGGCAATTGACAGAATTATGTGCGCAAACCAATGCTAACTATGTTACAAGAAAGGAAGAGGTTCAAAGCATGGGCGGTACGCCAAGGCAAGTAGACCGAAATCCATCTGCATCTACTACTAATAATCCACCTTGAGATATCTATCCAGAACATCTCGCTGGTATTAAGTTGCGAGTCCCACCCATAGTGTAAACTTAAAGCAACAGACAACTTCATTAAAAGAACTTTGCGTAAAGTAAACAATCCTTGCACCCGCGGGCACAAGCACCGTTGTTTTCCCCCTTGTGGCAACAGCACATCCCCTAGACTCATGTTTCTGTCACTCAAGCTAGTCATCGAGGGGCATGAACCCACAATCAAGCATAACGTTCCCTCTTGGAGTCACTACCTACTACTTGGCCAAAGCAATAAATAACAACGGGGAACATGCAAGAATTACTTACGAACATAAATATAAAAGAGGTAGATCAAATATATTACTCAAACACAATCTGAACATAATCTCACAATCCATCGGATCCCAGCAAACTCAACATAGCAACAGCATAAGGATTACATATGTGCCTCGATCATGTAGGGCAGCTCACGAGGACTAATTAGTGAAGCACAAGAACGGGAGGAGAACATCACATAGCTACTGGTCATGGACCCATGGTCCAAGGGAGACTACTCACAACTCATTCGGGAGGCGTCCATGGTGGTGGAGAGGCTCCCGGTGGTGATCCTCCCCTCCGGCAGGGTGCCGGGAAGAGTTCTCCTAGTGCTCCCGATCTTGGAAGCGGCGGCGGCGGCGGAACAGAGATGAGATCGCGAAAAAGGGTTCCCGTCTCGAGGGTTTCGGGACGCGATATACATATATGCCAAAGGGGGGCATCAGCGGAGGCTCGGGGGGCTCGGGCGCCCCCCTGGCGCGGCCAGGGGGGCCGCGCCACCAGGCCGCCTGGAGCCCTGGTGGCCCCCCTCCGGCTGTACTTTGGCAGCTGGGAAGCTTCTGAAACGCTGATTTTTTATATAATTTTTCCGGGATTTTTCTGGCAGTTCTCGTAACGTGAAAACCTGAAATACAAAAAATAGCAGAAAACAGAAACTGGCACTGGGGTGCACTAAGTTAATAGGTTAGTCCAAATATGATCAAAAGTGTATGGAAGTGTATAAATATCATAGCAATATCACCCAAAAGAGGCATGGAGCAAGCAGAAATTATAGATACGTTTTGGACGTATCAACATCCCCAAGCTTAATTCATGCTCGTCCTCGAGTAGGTAAATGATAACAAGGATAATTTCTGTGGTGACATGCTATTAACCATATAGGACTTTTCATAGTCATATGACAAAAGCTTACTGAGACAATTAATCTGTAGTAATTAAGTTGCCTCATGAGAAAATCACAAAGAACTGAAAGTTTTACAATATGGTATTGAAACATCAAATAGATTTGTAATGAGCATGGTGTGCAAATATGATAAAGTGATATCTCTCTTGCCCCCTTTAATGAAGCAAAACATAAATGCATGGGCACCTCCTAGGTTTAAGTGATGACTAGATACAATGGTTTCAAAATAAACGATATCACAATCATGCAAAAGACAATGCTACTTTGGGACAATGCACATTACACTCAGAATGACAATCATGCTCTCAGTAGTTGGTGCTTTAAAAGAAGCTGGAGACTCTCGAACCGTGGCTTTTGTTGGCAAGGTTGAAAATCCGTAGTCGGAAAAAAAGACAAAACATGTACCAGAGCTCGTTTTAAAAACAGAGGTAATAATTAATATATTTTTTCTTAGATCATGCATGTTTCGTCAACGAATGCTAGCAGATAACTCAATCACTTCTTGAGATGGACAAGTTTCGAGGAACGGCTCCCGAATGAGGACGATCACATCCTCTTAATCTCCTTTGTTTATCACTGCCAAAGTTTTCTGATTTCTCATGAACAAAGCGTGAAGGAGGGTTTGTTTGTTATATTAATTTTGAGCCGGGCGCACTCAATGCCAGTTCCTTCTCGTATTATGGGTTTGCACATTATACATGCAATTCCGGGGTGAAGCTTGTCCAGCTTAAAAAGATCATGAATTAACTACTACTTCCTCATGGACTTAAAACAGAGGCACAAAATAGGAATACATTTTTTTTTCTTTTTGAATAATTTCGAGATGGTACACGAAAGTCTTCGTTAGGAATGGCAGGTAAATACCATGTAGGAAGGTATGGTGGACTCATAAGGCATAACTGGTTTAAAGGAATTTGGATGCACAAGCAGTCAGTCCGCTTAGTACAGGCGAAGGTTAGCAAAAGATTGGGAGCGACCAACTAAGAGAGCAATGACGGTCATAATCATGCAGAGCGACAAAGCAACATTGAATCAGGCATGGTAGTTATATCGCTACTCAGAAACAAAAGATCATCAAGGCTTGACAGACTTTCTTTACAGTCTTAAATATGCGTGAGCATACGCCAAGTCAATCAAAGTAAATTCTTGAAGGAAGAAATTACTAAACCATACCACATCATAGGCAAACAAATCATGTTGGTATCCCAATAACACATTGGAAACCCCCCAGCTATTTCAGACTAACCATAAGAAAACATGAACTACTAAGCACCATTATGCACGTAGCATTTTTATCATAGACATACCAACCAATGCAACGGAAGCAAACTCTCTTAATAAGCTAATCATGATAAATAAAGAGAGTTCAAGCAACCAACTAAACAAAAGCTCTTTAAAAAGATAAGCATGAAAACTAAAAGCTAAGCATGATAGTAGCTATTGAAAGACAAAGAACACACACAGCAAAGATAGACATGAAAATTCTATGTTATGTTCTAGGTAGAAGTGGAGCGTGTTTCTCTCTCACATAAAGAAAGCTGAGTTCCGACTCGTTATGAAATCTAAAGAAAACTAAAAAGGAAAACTAAAAGCAAGACGCTCCAAGCATAGCACATAACACATGAAGTGATAAAAATATAGTGGAACAAAAGACGAACTGATAATGTTGATGGAGAAGGGGATACACGGGGGCATCCCCAAGCTTAGACGCTTGAGTCTCCTTGAATATTTCTTGGGGGTGCATGGGGGCATCTCCAAGCTTGAGCGCTTGACACTCCTGAATCTTTTTATCATCTTCCCTCGCACACTTGAAAACTCCCTTCATACATAACTCATCATAATCTGATTAGCGAGGTTAGTGCCCTTAATAAAATAATTGTTCCTTGCTGGAAATAAGGATATTCTTGAAGATCTACTGTTTCTCAAGATTGCTAAAAGGTTTTTTTGCAAAGAAAAAGCAAGCTCTAGGTTTGCAAAATGAAGGAAAGGCAAAACAGGACAGAATCTGTGAAAAACAAAACAACAGGTAGTAAATGATTTTTTGGGGCACTTCTGCAACTCTAATCAAAAAACTCAAAACAGACGCACGAAAGACAATTATATAGAGCATGCTGTCGAAAAAATTCAGACCAAAAAGATGATCTGATGATTTTATACGAATTTTTCTATCCAAGGACAGAATCTGTTTCCTGTACAGCACGTCACAACTTTTGAACTTTCTTGCAATCAGGGGCTACACTTGGCACAAAATTGAAAAGCAAAGACACAATGATTATGCTACTGTAGTAAAAAACATCATGACATAACAAAAGCAAAATAAAATTTTATTCATGTGGGCTGCCTCCCAAAAGCGCTTTCTTTTATGCCTTTAAGCTAGGCATAATGCATAGAGGTCAAGTTGTATCAATTGAACCATCATCAAGATCATCAAAAAGCTCTTCAATAATACAACTAGTCTTAAGAGGACTTTCAAACAAAGGCCTCATAGAGATACTTCTAGGGAGAAGACCAAAAGGATAAAAGTCAAGGGAAGATTCATTTATAAATTCATCAAAGAGAGGTGTTTCTTCCAAAGTCTTTATAGTTTCAACCCCTTTGGCAATAGATGGATTACTTTTAGAACGGGGAGCCTTTGGAACGTGAACGAACTTAGGCTCCCTCTTTGCCGGAGTTTCTACCTTTTTGGTTTTGATTGAGGAGAAAGTAGTTCCTAGAGTATCAAAGATGTCCTCAATCTTGTCTATCCTAGAAGAGTCCAAATCATGGGACTTGATGGTCTCCAAAGTTTTGAAAATTTTATGCATGGAGCTATCAAGCCTATTCAAATTCCCTTGGATCTTACGATCCAACTCGTTTATCTTATTAATGCTTGGCATCTCTAGCTCTATCTTTTCAAGTTTATTCATAATGTGAGCTAGGGTGATGTCCTCTTGAATGCTAACAACAAGGGGATTCCCAACAAGATTTTCAATAATACTAAGAGACTCCCAAACTGGGGCCTCTAGAAAATTTCCATTGATAGCGGTATCTAGAATAAACCTATTCCAAGAAGTAATTCCAACATAAAAATTTCTAAGCAGGATAGTAGTAGATTGCTTCTTGGTGGCTCTTTTTTGAGAATCATTAATTCTTTACCAAGCATCTTTTAGACTTTCCTCACCTCTTTGTTTAAAGGTGAGAACTTCTGCCTCGCCAAAGACAGAAGGACCCGACATAATGACAACTAAAGAATGAGATAACTATTTTTGTGATTTTCGATAAAAGATACTAAAACAAAAAACTAAAAGGTAAACTAACAAGACTAAAAGCAAAGGTAAAAGATAGCGTGCAACTCCCCTATCCTGAAGAGTGGAGTCCCCGGCAACGGCGCCAGCAAACTTTGCTTGATGGCTTCTCGCCCCTCGTTGGTTACCCCAAATGGAAGGTTTGAGATGCAGTGTAGCGGAAGTTTTCCCTTGGCAAAGATACCAAGGATCGATTTCCCTGAGACTCCCAGTTTCAACAAGAAGGTGTCAACTGCTAACGGCGCCAGATATTTAGCAATCAACGTGGACCTGCACACAGATACAAATAACTTTGCTCCCAACGAGTACAGAGAGGTTGTCAATCTCTCCGGCCTTGTAGTATACAAAGGATCAAACGCAAGTGATAATAGTGATAGGTAATGATGCAATAGTAAGTAAAAGCGTAAAGTAAATAGCGGATGTGATCAATGATGGTAATATGGACCGGGGTCCCATGATGTTCACTAGTGATGTCTCTCTCCCAAAAGACGATAAAACAGCTATGTGAGGTGAACGAATTACAGCTGGGCAATTGACAGAATTATGTGCGCAAACCAATGCTAACTATGTTACAAGAAAGGTAGAGGTTCAAAGCATGGGCGGTACGCCATGGCAAGTAGACCAAAATCCATCTGCATCTACTACTAATCATCCACCTTGAGATATCTATCCAGAACATCTCACTGGCATTAAGTTGCGAGTCCCACCCATAGTGTAAACTCAAAGCAACAGACAACTGCATTAAACGAACTTTGCGTAAAGTAAACAATCCTTGCACCCGCGGGCACAAGCACCGTTGTTTTCCCCCTTGCACTACAGGAATCAGCTACTTTGCCGTCCGCCATAGCGGACGGCAAAGGCACGAACGGCGGACGGCAAAGGCCTTTGCCGTCAGCGGCGGACGGCAAAAGGCTCCGGCAAAGTAGGCTACGGTAAACAGGTTCTTTGCCGTCTGCTACTGACGGCAAAGAGAGAGCGGCAGACGGCAAAGATGGTGGACGGCAATAATTGCGCTGTCAGTCCGTTAAGTGGCTAACGGAAGGCCTTTGCCGTCCGCCGCGGACGGCAAAATTTCTAGGGTCTTTGCCGTCCGCCGTATGATGTCATCTGCACGTCACTACATGGCAGGTTCTTTGCCGTCTGCCACTGACGGCAAAGTCTTTGCCGTCTGCCACTGACGGCAAACTGACCAAATGGGTCAGCTCCCAGGAAGAACAGGTGGACGCCACGTGGCTTCTTTGCCGTCCGCGGCGGACGGCAAAGAGCCCGTTACCGTCGGTGGCAGACGGCAAAGAGCCTGCATATTGGCTCTTTTATCTGTTTTTTTATTAAATCCAACAATTTTCATCACAAATATATATGACATATATAGGTATATTTCAAAAGGCCATTACAGAGCAAACATATAAGATATCCAACACATAACTTCATCATCCAACCATATATATTACATGCATAGTTCCATCATACATAACAAGTTCAACTTAGAGGCATCCAACCATATATATTACAATAGTTTCATCCAACGATACATGCATAGTTCAACGATACAAAAGAAACAGAGAAAGGGATAAGGAGCACTCCATCTAAGTAAGCTTTCGTCAAGTGAATGAAATCTGCAAAATGGGAAATAAGAAAGTTAGAAGAAGAAGATTAGAAGAAGAAGAAGAAGAAGAAAATGAAGAAGAAGAAGAATATATATGACATTTATGAGCTAATTTAGGTGAAATTGATCATTTGTGAGCTAACTTAGGTGAAATGGATCGTTTATGAGCTAACCTAGGTGCAATGGATCGCTTATGAGCAAACTTAGGTAAAATGCATCATTTTAGAGGTAACCTAGGTAAGATGGATCATTTTGGAGCTAAGCTAGGTAAAATGGGTCATTTTAGAGCTAACTTCGGTAGAATGGATCATTTATGAGCTAACTTAGGTAAAATGGATCGTATATGAGCTAACTAAGCTAATTATGCAATTTTTGACATAAGTAAGCTAAGTATAGATCGTTTTAGAGCTAACTTAGGTAAAATGGATGGTTTTGGAGGTCAGTAAGCTTATTAAGTCATTTTGGAGGAGAAGAAGCTAAGTCTACGTCATTATGGTAAGCATTGGAGGAAATAAAGCTAAGTCTAGGTCTTTATGCATGTGTTAAGCAAAACACTAGATAAACTTACCAAGATCCAGGAGGTGTAGGAGCGGGGTGGCTCGTGTCGGTAGCTGGAGAAGGATCGTGTGATGCTTGTCTGGAGTTATGCTGCACCAAAGATCATTCCAATGTCTTGTTAGCATGATGACACTCAAATGTTAAGACTAGCAAGTAATGTCCATGCAAATAAAACTCACCGTGGTCCCAGGAGCAATCACTGGCATCGGCGGAGCGGTCTGACCTGAATTCTCGCACACAGACTGCACATTTGGTTTTGACGACTCAGTCATACTAGTTAGTAATGAGACAAACACTACATGAATGTTTTGGCTAATCTGCAGAAGAAACTTACCACAAGGAGCTCGTACATGGCCCTTGCCTGCATGTCATTCCGTGACCTCTCCTCCTCCAGCATCTTTGTCGTCCTCTCCTCCAACTCCCGCTGCCTCTCCGCCGCCTCCGCCAGAAGTTTCTCTGTTCTATCTCTCTCACTCTGTATAGCAGCCTGCAATACCACTCACATGACCATTTGTAATCATTGATGGAAGCGCACACAATGTAATAGAGAAAGATAACTGAGTACGTATCACTAACCTTGATGGCGAGTTGCACTGGCCGTTCACGAGGCCTTATCTCAGGAGCGGAGCTCGACTGGCGCGCCTTGATCTCCGGGAGAGTGCTAGGACAACGGATAAGTCCATCTCCAATGGCTATGGAGCCATGGGACCTCCCAACACCAGATATCATCAACAGCTCTGGATCAATGGGACCCTGGCTCGGGTTAAAGTCCTCCCCTTTCCTCGCCTTCGCCTCATCTCTATATCTCACGAGCTTGTTGTGGGAGGAGATGTTGGTGAAGTTGTTTGCATCATCGAGGTCAGACTGAGAGAAAGCCTTGACTTTCTTGAAAGAGGCAGTGTGGGCCATGGCATACAGGTCATACACCTCTGGCACCTTATCCGCCTTATTGTAGCGTGCCTGAAAGAGAGAAACAATGAAAATTAGTAATTAAAGGGCTCAAGCTAGCATGATGAATGAATTGCATGAATCATGAAGCAAACCACATACCCAGTTGCGCCCGAACTGATATAAGTTGGAGCTGCCTTGATGGTGTGGCACACCTTCCATTTGGGCACGTTTGTCCTTGGCCTCCTTGTGGAGGGCTAGCCATCGTTGTGAGCACCACTCATCGACCAACACCTCCCAACAATCCATCCGATCCGCACACCATCTCGGAGGCGCCTAAGTTAGCAAATAGAAACTTGAGCGCTACGGCTAAGAATTACTAAATGAAGGAACTTAAGTAGAGAAGGCCTTAAGAATTACCTTCATGTACTGCTCCTTACTCAGGAACTTATCGCGGCACGCCGGCTTGGTCTTCTTGATACCACGCAAGGCGTAGTAGTCTCGAACAGCCTGCACCCGAGCCTCGTGCCGTAAGTTCTGGAGTAGGCGCTTGCAGACGTTCTCGATAACATGTGCCACGTCCTCCTCGTATCCCTCCTCACACCTGTAGAATGTCTGCAATCAAATGAGACAATGTTGATTAGTACAATTAATAACTAGCTAGTTGAAGATTTTTAAATGTGTAAAGGAGAAATTACCCAGAACTTTCTGATCACCATATCTGCCCTCGTGTCACACACGACACCGTCGATAATCTCATTTGGCGGGGCCGGGGCAGCCACGCAGTGCTCCCAGCTCAATCCAAGCTCTGGAAGCCGACCCTCACCAGGCAACGTGACAAACCCCGGGAAGTTTTGCCGGCAAAGAACTCCAAGGACGGAGTTGGGCCGGCGGACACTATGATGGTGGTCCCAACCCCTGCAGAATGACAAGGCCAACGCATTAGTTATTTGAAAAAACGTGAATGCACAAGGTACAAAAATATTAAATGCACTTACGTACCTCTCCCCATCAGGGAAAATCAACCACCTCTGCTCGCGGGTCACCGGCACGGACGGGAGCCGTGTAGCACCACGCTGGTAGACGGTGCCCCCCTCCTCCTCAAGATCAGTCGGCTCCCCGCCATCATCAGCATGGCCACTCGGCTCCTCGGGCTGATCCGGCCAGGTACCCCATCCGGACGTGTGCTCCTCCGGGGTCACGTGGGCCGAACTCTCGTGGGCCGAAGACCCGTGGACCGGAGGCTCGTGGACCGGAGTCCGTGTAGCCTCCTCCTCGGACGAGTCCACCCTAGCAGTCACGTGCTCGGGTGAAACGGCTGGGGGTGGCGGCGAGGAAGGCACCGTAGCAGTCACCCTACCTCCTCTCCCACGACCACGTGCCCCACCTCCTCTCTTCCTACCTCGTCCCCTGTTGGGCACCACAGTCGACGAAGAAGGGCCCGGCGGTGTGGCCATACTGTCCAGCAACGCTCGGCGGAGAGGTGCGTCTGGAATGGAAGACCTCAGACCACGCTCCCGACTAGCGCCCACCATCTTTCAACACCTGCCATGACAAACAGTAAACGAAATTAGTACAACATAAAAAAAGACCGACATGAATAATAATATGTGTATCACTTAAGTGTATCATCATCAAGTACAACATAAAAAATGTAATACCTGACACTACTAATAATCTCGATCAGTATCATCAATAAATGCATAATCATCATCATCACTATAATCAATGACGGGCTCATAGGGTTCATTGGCATCAACATGTGCAAGGCCACCTTGACGTAATCGGTCAAGCATTGACAGGTCATCCGCAGCAGTAACCTCTTCTTGTTCCGGCTCTTCTTGTTCCTCCTCTGGGGTGATGTCGGATTCATTGTCGCTGTCTACTTCAATGTTTTGGGGTGAAGTATAGCGGTTCTTGAAACGCTTTTTGGAAAGACGTGTCTCTTGGAAGAATTCTCCTTCATATGTGTCTGGGTTAATGTGAGGTTCATAATCCTCTTCCTTTGGGGGAGAAAGTCTAGCACGTGGCGGCACTTCATAAACGACATCCCAACCTTTCAGATTTGGATTAGTTTGGCAGGCCCACGCTAGATAGAATACTTGGGTCGCCTGTTGAGCCATAATATAGACATCAGGAACATCTAAATGAGTGCTTTGGTTGATTTCAACTAGCCCTACATGTTCATGAGTCCTTCTAGTCTCCTTCGGCTGAAACCAATAACATTTGAAGACTACGACATTCGGTGGGTTTTCACCATAGAACAGAAGTTCATAAATTGCTTCAACTCTCCCATAATACTCGGTACCTCCTTCACCGATAGCAGATACACAACAATTTGTTGACTTTCGGTCCGCCATCGATAGCTCTTTGCCATATGTACGAAAGCGATACCCGTTGATGTCGTACTTGTCAAATGAACGGACCTTATAGTCAAAACCATTAGCGACTTGTCTCAATTCGGCGTCCATAGACTCTGAATTAGCCTACAGGTTTAATATGAAAGGATTGTTGCATTATGCACAAATTAGCGAATGAAATGAAATTGTCTAATAGAAATTACCGTTTGTTTGAACCAAGAGATGAAACCGGGATAGCCACCTCCTTGCTTTGCGAGAAGCTCATACTCTTCGACGGAATCCTTTTGGATCTCCGCTCCATACGAGAATATGGTAACGTATCGACTGTATGACATATCCAGGAATAAGAGTAGTTCAAAGGAAATAGAAGTTGCGAAACAATGTACCGAGAACTTACTCGATGTACGGCCGCACTTCTATCAGGTTGTTGAAGATATACAACGAAATGGTCCGCCATTCTTCGTTATCCAAAGATACTGGATGTGAAACACTAGCTGGTGCGAGATTCCCTTTGAATAGGCTGAGGTTGGATCCACCCTTTTTAGGCTCGTCAGCATTGTACCGAGGCTTCGGATTATGCAAATGACGATTTTTGGCTTCGTAGTGCGCTGTTACGAAGTTTGCCGCCTCCTCTGTAATGAATGCCTCAGCCATCGATGCTTCAATTCTACGTTTATTTTTACATTTTTCTCGAAGCGTCTTCTGCATCATCTCAGTTGGGTAGCACCAGCGATTTTGCACGGGCCCCCCCAATCTTGCCTCGGTCGGGAGATGCAAAATCAAATGTTGCATTGGATTAAAGAAGCCCGGTGGAAAGATCTTCTCTAACTTGCAGATCAACTCCGGCGCCAACTCTTCCATTTCTTCTAGCACGCCAGGCGATAGTTCTTTCGCACAAAGAACACGGAAGAAATAGCTGAGTTCTGCCAGTACTAGCCATTCATCCTCAGGGATGAAGCCACGCAACATCACCGGCATTACCCGCTCAATCCATATGTGCCAATCATGACTCTTGAGACCAAATATCTTCAGTTTATCAAGATTCGCTCCCCTCTTGAGATTCGCTGCATACCCATCGGGAAACATCAACTGCTGTTGCACCCACAAGAGAATTTCCCTCATAGCTGGCCTTCGAAGATTGAACCATGCCTTTGGCTTCGTCCAGTTCTGCTTTCCTTTCGGTTCTTTCATGTTTTGTAACGGCCTATCACATAGCGCCTCCAGATCGACTCTGGCCTTAGTATTATCCTTTGACTTCCCATCTATGCCGAACAATGTACCAAAAAGTGCCTCGGCGATATTCTTCTCAGTGTGCATCACGTCGATGTTGTGTGGGCAAAGGAGGTCTTTGAAGTAAGGCAGATCCCATAAGCATGTTTTGTGAGTCCACGCGTGCTTAGTATTATACCCCTTGAAGTACCCTGGACGTTGTGGATCTGGCTCGAGAGCGTTTAACTGATCCAGGGTCTGTTGGCCTGTCAATGCAGGTGGTACAGAGTTTTTGACAACTCTACCCCTGATGAAGTTCTTCTTGTCTTTCCTGAACTTATGGCGAGGATCCAGGAACTGTCTATGCATGTCGAAGCAAGAAAACTTGCGACCGGCCTGAAGCCAACGAAACTCAAGAGCTCCCTTGCATGTGGGGCACGGGAACCTTCCATGCACACACCAGCCAACGAATAGCGCATACGCCGGCAAGTCATGCGTCGAGTACATGTACCAGACATGCATTATGAAGTTCCGTTTGCTAAAGGTGTCGTATGTCTTGAACCCATTATCCCAGGCTTCTTGCAATTCGTCCTTAAGCGGCTGCATGTACACATTCATATTTTTGCCCGGATAGTTGGGTCCTGGAATTATCAACGTCAGGAAAATGTTCTTTCTTTGCATAATCTGTCCGGGGGGGAGATTGAGTGGAAAGACAAATACGGGCCAACAACTATATTGGGCTGCCATCATACCAAACACACTGAACCCATCCGTGCTGATGCCGACTCGAGGATGCCTCGGATCTGCCGCTTTGTCAGCATGTAATTCATCAAACTTTTTCCACGCAACACCATCCGATGTGTGTACCATCATCAGATTCCCATCTGCATCTAGTTCGGTTCTTTTGCATGTTTTGTGCCATGTCATCTGTCTGGCCGTCTCTTCGACCATGAAAAGACGTTGAAGTCTTGGTACGATTGGCATATACCGAAGAACACTAACGGGGATTTTGGTCTGTGTCTTCTCACCCATACCGTTGTCTACCACAATATACCTGGAAGACTTGCAAATGGGACAATAGTTCAAGTCCGCATAGTCAAGCCTAAATAAGGCACATCCTTTCTCACAGGCATGTATCTTCTCATAGGGCATCTTCAGTGCACGGAGGATTTTGTCCGACTGGTACAGGTTTGCAGGCATTACATGGCCTTTGGGTAGAAAGCGTCCAAATACTGTCATAATTGCGTCATAGCATTCTCTGCCCAAGTTGAACTGAGCCTTCAGAGCCATTACTTGTGAGATGGCATCCAACTGACAAAGCTCAGTGTGCTCGTGGAGCGGACGTTTCGAAGACTCCAACATTTCATTGAAGGCCTTTGCAGATTCCTCCATCTCCTCGTCCGAATCCCGAGCATCATCATAGTCTTGCACCATGTTTTCCATCCCGGTACCATGCTCGCCGGTGCGACGAGGATCCACCTCAGCTCGGTCACGTTGGGCAGACTCACCATGAAATGTCCACACCGTATAATCGGGGGTAAAACCACTCTTCTGCAGGTGTTTGCCCATTTCAGCCTCTGTCTTCTTTTCCCAATTGCCGCACCGGAAACAGGGGCACCAGGTTTTCTTTTGGCCATTTGCAAATGCGGCTTGCACAAACCCCTTAGTTTTTGTGAACCATTCAGCGCTCCATTTGTTCTGACCAGTGTGACCGGTATACATCCAAGCACGGTCACTCATCTTGACTTTCAGAGCTACTGGACACACAACAATTATATATGTAATTCACCATGTATATATTCATCAGTTGATCTACTTTGTCAATTTTATTACGTCCATGCAACCTACACTCTAACAGGTAATGATAGGTCCTAATCCCACCCGTGTATGTGTAGATTGGGTTCATTTTCCCATGCTATGCTCCGGATCCGACGCAAAATTTCGGCAGCACCTCCCCGCTGTTCTCCTGATACACGTCTCTGCAATAAATAGAGAGGATGTGTACCCGGAGAACAACAGGGGAGGCACTGACGAAATTTATGCGTCGGATCCGGAGCAAAGCATATGGGAAAACGAACCCAATATACACATACTCGGGCTGTCCATGGATAGCGTTGGACAATTCGAAAGAATCAAGGTTATAAATATGCAAATGCATGCATATTTATAACTATGACGCTTTCGAACGGGAGACACATATTGGTTACGCATACTGATGACTCAAGACACATATATAGCTAGCTATCAAGTTTCATCGGAATAGATCAAATAATTAATGGGGGAGGAGGACTTGTCATTTGTGCTCACCCACGAACGAAGGGGCAGAGCTCGTCAAACGCACGACGAGGTCGTCAAACACCAAACCTCGCAGCGATGAAACAACTGCACATTTAAAACTACACGATCAACACAATTATATATGATGTTTTTCATAACTAAATCGAAAAATATATGACCTGACTAATAATTCACAAATATATGACCCCGTCGGCCTCTGGAAGGCCAAAGAACACCTTTTCAGGAGGTGTCGGGGGTCGGGGTGTCCTGTCGGTGTCGGGGTGCCGTGTCGGGGTCGGGGTGCTGTTTTGGGGTC
>LR738711.1:628757004-628818563 GCA_902687465.1 Secale cereale
GGGGGTGGGGGGGGAGAAAGACTACTAGGGAAGAAAGTCTTTGAATTCATAGCATATCTTTTACCTTTGGGAACATGTCTATATTCCAGAGTACCCAGTACTCACTCTCTACATGTTAACCTAGTCTTGGTACTCTTGTGGCTGTGTTGTTGCTCTGTCTAGTAGATGTACCTGTGTTATCTAACCTTGTTTACTCAGGTTCATCCCTTCATAAGCCAGCTCAAGATCACAAGGTAAGTATATGCATCACACTCATGTGCATGAAGATTTATTGCTAATGTACATATTGTTTGCAAGAAGGAATCATGAACATGAGGATACACTTCATATCATTTGCTCTGATGCATATAGCCAAGATACATGTAACTCATTGCTTGCCCTGTCATGTATATGCTTTCACATGCTCTTGTATTCTATATTTACATGATTGCAAAGATGTAGGAGGAGCCTATGCATGTTACATGTCCCTCCAAAGCTTTACTTGTTATTCTTCATATCATTATCTAAATCTTTGATGTATGTTGTCATCAATTACCAAAAAGGGGGAGATTGAAAGCACAAGTGCTCCTGGGTGATTTTGGTAATTAATGTCAACATATCTCTTGTTGGACTAATGTTTTCATCTTGTATATTTCAGACAAGTTCAATAAATGGAGTGGCATGGACTAGAGGATGTGGAACCCTACAAGATGATAAGGACAAAGGATTGGCTCAAGCTCAAAGCTCAGGACTCTAAATTTTCTATTTTAGTGATCCAAGATCACATTGAGTCCATAGGAAAGCCAATACTATTAAAAGGGGACGAGGTGTTGCTTAATGGCTTGCTCCCTCAAAGTGCTTAGTGATATGCTCCAAAAACCTCAACCACTTTCTCACATCCACATATGTCCCAAATCAAAAGTCCAACTCTGCCCCACCGAAAAGTTCTATCCAGCGCCACCGAGTTCATTTGACATAGCCACTGCCAGAAACTCTAATCATTTCGGTCTCACTGAGATGGGATTGCAAACTCTCTGTTGCCTATTGCAATATTTTCGGTCTAACCGAGATGAGCGATCGGTCCCACCGAGTTCGCAATGCAAACTCTCTATTGCCTCTTCGTAACATTTTGGTCTCACCGAAATGAGCCAAACGGTCCCACCGAGTTTCCCTGACCAACCCTTTGTGTGCTCATTACCAAAATCGGTCCCACCGAGATTGTGTAATCGGTCTCACCGAGATTACGTTATGCCCTAACCCTAATGAAATCGGTCCCACCGAGTTGACCATATCGGTCCAACCGAAATGCCTAACGGTCACATTATGAACTAAATCAGTGTGACCGAGTTCTCTGAATCGGTCCCACCGAGTATGGTAAATTGTGTGTAACAGTTAGATTTTGTGTGTAGGCTATATATACCCCTCCACCCACTCTTCACTCGTGGAGAGAGCCATCAGCACATACCTACACTTCCATCATACATGTTCTGAGAAAGAACCACCTACTCAAGTGTTGAGATCAAGATATTCCATTCCTACAACATAAATCTTGTTCTCTAGCCTTCCCCAAGTTGCTTTCAACTCGAATCATTCTTCCACCATATCCAAATCTGTGAGGAGTTGGTTGAGTGTTGGGGAGACTATCATTTGAAGCATTTGAGCAAGGAGTTCATCAACAACACATCTTTTTTACTTTTGGAGAGTGCTGTCTCCTAGATTGGTTAGGTGTTGAAAGTGCAGTATATCGACTAGAGGGGGGGTGAATAAGCGATTTTTATGAAATGCTTCAAAACATGGTAGTTTTGAAGACAAACGATAAGCTTAAGCCTATTTGTATGCAGCGGAAAGTGGACTACACTAGATAAGCAATAGTCATGTATTCGATGAAGTGAAAGCATGAAGACTAATAGCAACTAGGCAGTGGTGATTACAAAGGAAGAAGGAATGAAGCCAATCACAACATGTAGATACTCAGTGAAGACAATCAGATAAAGCAAACATGCAATGTCTTCACAACATAGAGCACTAAGTAAAGGGAAGGAAAGGATAGAACCAGTAGATCGGGGAAGACAGTGATTTGTTAGACCAGTTCCAGTTGCTGTGATAACTGTACGTCTGGTTAGGGAGGCTGAGATTTAACTCAGAAGACTGCGTCTTCACCTTGTTCCCCTTGAGCTAAGAACACCTAGTCCTCGCCCAATCACTCTGGTAAGTCTTCAAGGTAGACTTCCAAACCTTCACAGACTTCGTTCACCGGCAATCCACAATTACTCTTGGATGCTCAGAACGCGACGCCTAACCGGCTGGAGGAAACACAGTCCTCAAGTCTAATAAGTCTTCGGGTCACACAGACAGAAAGACTTCAGTGATGCCTAACACTCTTTGGCTCTGGGTGTTTGGGCTTTGTCCTCGCAAGGAATTCTCTCTCAAATGCTTCGGAGGTGGGTTGCTCTCAAACAACAAAAGCCGTGCAATAACTCTGAGCAGCCACCAATTTATGGTGTAGGGCGTGGGCTATTTATAGCCACTGGCCAACCCGACCTGATATGTCCGAAGTGACCCTGGGTCACTAAGGAACTGACACGTGTTCCAATGGTCAGATTTCAAACACACACGGCAACTTTACTTGAGCTCCAAGTAAAGCTGACTCATCCGCCTCTGGATAAGATTTGCTCTCATAGTCTTCGCTCGAAGACATAGGATTTGGTTGAGCATCACTTCAGTCACTCTGATTTAGTTCACTTGGACCCCACTTAACAGTGCGGTGGTTCCTATGACTCAACAAAGAAGAAAAGGAAACAGCGACAATTCTACGTCTTCGCTTTTCGTAGTCTTCACACAATGTCTTCTCATGTCATAGTCTTCAATACAATTATCTTCATATACCACCACTGATATCAATGTCTTCATACATTTTTAGGGGTCATCTCCGGTAGGTTAACCGAATCAATGAGGGACTACTACCTGTGTTATCCTGTAGTTCTCACAAACACATTAGTCCCTCAACCAGGTTTGTCGTCAATACTCCAAAACCACTAGGGGTGGCACTAGACGCACTTACAATCTCCCCCTTTTTGGTGATAGATGACAAACTGGTTGAAGTTTTCAATGGGGATAAAGATATGTGAAATTGTAAACGATATAGGTATTGTCTTCGTAAGTGGCAAAAGGCTCCCCCTGAAGATGTGCATATAGTTGATTTGCCTTTGAATGCAAATGCACATGGCGGGTTGTACTTATGGAGATCCTCTTCAGCTTATTAAGACAATTCATCATGCATAATTGATATGTCGAAGATAATGACATGCATAATGAAAAATGAACGTCAGCAAAAATGACTAAGTGCGGAATATAAGGTAGCAGATGCGGAATTTATGATCGCATTACAGAGTAGCATAAAAACGTAGCAGACGACCATCAGTTTAAGTGTTACAACTCAAAGAACCAAATGTAGCAAAACGAGAGTTGTAAACACTAGGCAAATTATAAAGCACCCGCCCATATGGACCCGCTTGAAGACTATCAACTCATATGCTTCTCCCCCTTTTTTCAGTAAGGACCAAAAATGTTTGAAGACATAGAGCCTCTACTCGTTCCCAGTTGGAGCAGAAGAGGATGCAGGGTCGGTGTTGTTGTTTGGCGGTGCAGAGGTGGTTGGTGCAGTGTCGATGCGTGCTAAAGTAGGAGGTGGTGAAGTAGAATCATCCTGATCATCGATCACCCTGGCGTCAATTGTTGCAGCGGAGGAGGAGTATTCAGAGTCTTCAAGGGATGGAGTTCGACGCATAACAGCAGTCCTTGGAGGAGTGTTGTCAAACTTGAATCTCTCAGTGAAGCCATCGTCTTGAAGATCCGCTTCAGCACTCAGCAAGGGCAAACTCTTACAAGACCGTCTGCATGTTTCATGAGCAACAAAAGCATTCTTGGTGGCAAGATTGCGAATGCGATTGACATCCACCAAGAGGCTTTGCATCTGACGCTTTAACTAGAGGTGATGCTTGTCCTGTTTCTGATGAAGGGCTACCAGAAGCTCTCGGTTATTCAGGACACGAGATCTCTTCTGAGGCCTTTGAGCGATGGTGCTTTCAGTGGCTTCAGTTTCAGCGTGTCGAGGTAGACGAGTACGGCCAGCCAGAGGATAGACGCGAGAGACTGCTGGGACCCCTTCAATCTGCTGAGTGAAGCTTTGATGATCAGCGTTGTGAAGACTAACTGGCTCTTTAGCAGGCTCTTGGTAAATGACTTTAGCTGACATGTCAACCTCAGGCAAGAAAATCTAATGGTTGCGAGCAGAGGGTTGATAAGTGGCAGCTGAGTGCAACTTGATGAGGCGCATTATCCAAGGGGCATAAAATTTCAGTCCAAATAGATCAGCTCCAAACGTAGCCATTTGCCTGATGAAGAAATCTTGAGCATTGAAGCTGATGCCATTGAAGATATAGAAGACCAAAGTCTTCATAGCGCCTTCAAGCTTGGCTGATGAAGAATGTCCTTTGATTGGCCATAGAGTACGCCTTATGATGTGATAGATGGTGCGCGACAGGTACTCAAGGTCTTCAACAAAGAATTCCTTAGGATATTCAGCATCACTTGGCAGAGGCTTCATCATGCTCAGCATTTGGCTCATGTTGGGTTGACGCTTCTGAGAGATGCTCTCCAAGGCTTCGGTGTGCAGTTGACAGCCAGGTTCATAAAGATCTCCTAGAGTGGGTAGGCCTGTAAGCTCAATGAGATCAAAGGCTTTAGCTTCATGATGCACATCGCCTGTCATCCACTCAAGGACCCATGTCTTCGGATCCCTGCTGTAGCCTCGGATGTGGAGTGTTGCATAGAATTGTAGAAGCAGCTCTTCATTCCAATGCTTTTTATCCAGGACAAAATTGAGGAGGCCAGCATCACGGAAGCAGTCAAGAGCTTCCTCCAAGCAGGGCAGGCCAGCAATAGCTTCAGTGTCAAGACGCATATGAGGGAAAATGTGGCCTTGACCATAGAGTACTCTTGAGTAGTAGCTGCGCTGTTGATGGCTCCAGAACTTATCTGATGATATTCTTGGCTTGGAATATGGGTTCTTGGCGCTGTCAAAGAAGGTGTTGTGCGCAGTGAAGCTATTGGCATTGAATGATCCTGAAGATGTTGCAATACCTGGAAGCCTTGGCAGTCTCGGCTTAGGCTTCTGAACTTGCGGCCTGTGCGCAACATGATGATCAAACTGTGGACCAACAGCACGCTGTTCAGTTGTAGGTGGCGGAATCAGAATGGGCCATCGGACAGTAACAAGCTGATCATCACTGTTGTATGCTTGCTCAATGGTGTGAGGCCGTGGAGGCGGAACAGGAGCAGAGGCATTCTCTTCAAGCTGCAGATTGGCGTCAGGTGCAGCATTAGCTTCAGGCACAGCACTGGCTTCAGGCACAACACTGGCTTCAGGAGCAATAACTTCAGGCGCAGGTTAATCAGGCGCCACAGTATCTTCAGGTGCCACAAAAGCTTCAGCCATGACCACGTCATTGGCTTCAATGTTGGTGGTGGCAGCCTCTGAATTTGTTACCTCCACTTCAGGAGCTGGAGGGTCGGACATGTTCTCCTCGAGAACAGGTGGTGCGGCAGTACTTTCTTCAGCAACTTGGGGTTGTTCTTCTTCTTGTTGGGGTGGTTCTTCTTCGGCTGATGTAGCCGGAATATCTTCAGCCACTTTGGCTTTAGATTCTGATTGGCTTCCAGTAGGAGCAGCATCAGGTGCAGATGGTTGCTCTACTCCTTCTGGAGCACTTGGGGCAGTGACTTGAGGCCTTGGTCCTTTGCGAAGCCTGCGAAAAGCTGGCGACACCTGAGGAGATGGAGGTTGTTGGGCCTCAAAGTCTTCGTCTTCAAGCACCGTAGTGGTGTCTTGAGTTTGCTGGGGAGTGTCTTGGGTTTCCTGTGGGTGATCAGCCCACGAGTCATCCTGAGCAATTGGTGTCAATGGACGATCAATGCTGATGTATTCGCTGTTTGTGAGAACAGGCGAAGAGTCAATGTTGTACTCGATCTAAGGAAGGACGGGATCATCTTCAACATTGTCTTGAGGACCAATGTCTTCAGCTGCGGTGGGGTCGACAGCTGGAATGTCTTCAGCCTCTGTGGGAGCAGGCTCATGAACAGTCAGTCTTCTTTCTCTCTGGGCAGATGCAGGGCGAGCAACTGAGATTGGATCGACAAAGATAGGCTCTTTGGAAGCAGCCTTATCCTTTTTGGTCTTTCGCTTCTTGGTGGGTGGAGCTTCATCAGTAAATTTCTTACGCTTGCGAGCATCAACTTCAGCCACCTTAGTCTTCCTGAGCGTTGAAGCAGTTTGAGTTGCCTTAGGCTTCGTGCCAGTCATGCTAGCAGGAAAGACTATGCGAGGCATTTCCTGCCTAGATGCTTCAGCTTCGGGCACAGACTGCTTCTTCTTCTTCTTGGCAGCCATCCTTGGATCAATGCCAGGACGCCCAAGTGCCTTGCGCTTCTCAGCTTCATTGAATGCTTGAACGCATTTTGTAGCCAAGTCCTTGATGCGCTCACGTGAGCCTTTAGCTTCTTCACGCCGCTGGCGAAAGGCTTCCTTGAGCTCTTGCATCATAACCTTGAAGTTTTGAACTTCTTGCACGCTGAGCTTGTTCATATGCTTCTTGAACTGAGCTTTTTCATAATCTATCTTTTGCTTCAGCTCAACAATTCTTTGAGCCAGAGCTAGCTCAGAAGCAATGGCGCCATGGAAGGAGACGCTGAGGCCAACTGGAAGTTGAAGATCATCGAAGCTTAGGTTGGGAGTGTCAAACCATTCATCAATGAAGTTATTGAGCACTTCAACGTCAAAGAGCGGCAAATCATTGAAGATTTTGGCATCCTGCTTGCTCTTGATCAATAGCTCCAGAGCATCATCACCAAGATCTTCATCACTTGAGAGATCAAGGGCATCATTGGCAGTCTTTAGTACTGCATCTGGGGTGAGAGCTGGACCGGGGTTGCGTGTTGGCTTCCTCTTCAGCTGTCTGCTCTTGGAGATTCTAGAGTGTTCCTCAGATTGCACACTTGGTGCAGGTGGAGCAGTGGCCAAAGGCTTCACTCTTGAAGCTCTTGGTGGAGTAGCCTTTGAAGCCTTTGATTTCTTCTTCTGGGGCTTCGGCGTTGCAGGTGCTTCTTCAGAGTCATCATCTTCTTCAGGCTGATCTACATCTGCCCTTGAACCCTTATGTGACCGATGAGGCCCTCTAGGTTGTAGAAGGGCCCAACCAGATTCGGTTCAGCTTCGCACGAGCCATCGGCGCGGGGTGCAGAGGGGCCAGGATTGAAGTCTAATCCCCACAGCTTCTTGTTTTCCTTGGCAGAGTTCTTTGCGAATTGAAGATTTCGCTTGAACAGATTGTCGTCACGACACCAGAGCAGAGAGCTTGGATCAGCATCAGTAGGCTGTGTCCCTCTAACCATGCAAGGATAGAAGCCTTGAGCAATGGCTTCAGCACGAGTCTTGGGGGGAAGATTCTTATAAGTGATATCTCCCCAAGGATGCTTGATGGCGTTTTTCTCGGCATTCTCTGGGGTCACGAACCTGTATTTGAACCATTGTTCAGCCCAGTATCTTCGAATTCATTGGATTCGGGTCTTCCTCTGATTGTAATCCTCCTCTGGATTAGTCTTGTATATTTCACTGAGATCAGGAGGCAAATCACGAGAGGTGTTGCCACAGCGCTGTCTGCCACCCTTTCTTACTGTCTTCTCAGCTGTCATTTGCTTCAACCTGAATGGCTTCAAATTGAATGGCTTCAAAACTGGCAAATGCTTCGGTTTGCTGGTCAGACAGGAACTAGCTTCAGGAGAATGAATGTGGCGCTGCAAAAACTCTGCAAATGAATGCAGACTATGAGAACCAAGGGATTCTCCCACGGACATGTACCTGTGACAGCATTAGAGATGCGAGGGAAGGGGAAGAGGTCATATGCATTCTCAGAAGTTTTGAAGATTAAAGCAGTTTTGAAGACTTTGACCTCATAGTGCGAAGACATTCACTCATGGGAGTTGATTCCAGATTTGTACGAATCCACAAATAAGTACAAGTGAGGAATCTAACTATAGTTGAAGCATATGTGAATGTACTAGGCAAGATATGAGATGCAGACATGATAGATCTGTATATCTAAGTAGGCAGAAACCTCTTGTGGTAAAGTAGATGAATCCTTATGGATCTAGAAGATGGTAAAAAGCAAGTTTATTTACCACACGATGAACTGCTTAGACGGAGTAGGAGTTGGATGCCCAGCAGTTTGGTTGTCCGTGCCCTAACTTGGCGACGGAGGACAGCTACAGCGACGGCGGAGAGGAAGATGTCCGCGGCCGGCGTGAGGATGGCGTCGACAAAGTTGTGGCAGCGAAGCGCTTCGTCGCCGGCGTCGTCGAAAGCTAGCGGAGGCGCTAGGGTTGTTCGAGGTGGAGAGGTGGTGGAAGAAACTTTTGCCCGTGATGGGACGTGCATTTATAGGCATAGGAGACGGCACAGCATAATTACTCAGGTGCCCCTAACGGTTCATGTACGAGTGACACGTGGCGGTCATGTAATGTATTGGGAGTTGTCCCACGATCCCACGTACACCATGACTGTCGGAGTAGTCGTTCCGGCTTCTCCGGGTTTCAGGCATAATGGATGGAGCATTAAAATCAGATTTAAAGTTTGTCTATGTATCTTCTGCTGACAATGATGCAGAGAAGATATTCGACTGTTTCAACAGAATGCATATGATTTGGATAGATAGAGTGTGAGATGAGAAAGCATAGAGAGGTTAGGGTCCGATCACATTCACTTAGTCCAAAAGATTCAAATATGAAGACATAGCTATAAGTGAATGCTGTTGAGGACAGAACACAACTCTATATATATATATATATATATATATATGTCCTATGTGAAGACAAACCAAGTGCGAAGACTTTGCAAATGTAACGCCACAAGAAACGCTTCAAACAAGAATTTGGTGGCGGCGTTACCCACCGTATAGGAAGTATTAGACCTAGACACGGCGCATAATTATCGTGGCGCTCCGAAGTCAAATTCCATGTTAATGTATTCACACTTAGAATGTAAGTCTATATTGATTGAAGATATACTTTACTTCGTGTGTTGCACATCTAAGTCATCAAAATGCGTAAGTGTTAGGATGTGTGCCTGATTACAGGACATTTGAGGATTCTAAGATATTTAGCTCACAGCGCAACTTGCAAAACATTTTCTCATCCAAGGGCTTTGTGAAGATATCTGCCAGTTGTTCTTCAGTGTTGACGTGTATGATATCAATATCTTCCTTCATAACATGATCTCTGAGAAAGTGATGACGAATTTCAATGTGCTTTGTCTTCGAGTGCTGAGCTGGGTTGTTGGCAATCTTGATGGCGCTTTCATTATCACAGTAGAGTGGCACATGCTTCAGATGGATTCCATAGTCCTTGAGTGTTTGCTTCATCCATAGAAGCTGAGCGCAGCAAGATCCAGCAGCAATGTATTCAGATTTAGCAGTGGAGAGTGATACACAGTTCTGCTTCTTTGAAGACCAACAGACAAGTGATCGCCCTAGAAAGTGACATGTGCCTGATGTGGACTTGCGATCGACTTTGTCACCAGCATAATCAGCATCTGGAAATCCTACTAGATCAAACTCTGAGCCCTTTGGATACCATAATCCTAGCGTTGGGGTGTAAGCCAAATATCAAAGTATTCGCTTCACGGCTAAGTGATGCGACTCCTTTGGTGCCGCTTGATATCGAGCACACATGCAAATACTAAGCATAATATCTGGCCTAGATGCACATAAATAAAGTAAAGAACCAATCATGGAGCGGTATACCTGTTGATCAAACTCTTTACCATTGTCGTTGGGACCCAGATGATGTTTAGCAGGCATTGGTGTCGAGTACCCTTTGCAGTCTTGCAATCCAAACTTCTTCAGGCAGTCTTTCAGGTACTTCTCTTGAGATATAAAAGTATGTTGTGATGATTTGCATAGGCTAGCAGTATGCGAATAACTTCAAGTCTAGCCACAGGAGCAAATGTTTCATCAAAGTTAATCCCTTCAACTTGAGTGTATCCTTGAGCAATGAGACAAGCTTTGTTTCTGACCACTTGACCATGCTCATCTTGCTTGTTGCGATAGATCCATTTTGTGCCTATTATGTTGTGCTTTCGAGGATCAGGACGTTTGACAAGTTCCCACACATTGTTCAGCTCAAACTGTTGAAGCTCTTCTTGCATTGCTTGAATCCATTTAGGCTCCAAAAAAGCATCAGCAACTTTCTTGGGTTCAGATATTGAGACAAAAGCAAAATGCCCACATAAATTTGCAAGTTGTGTTGCTCTTGAGCGAGCGAGTGGACCAGGAGCATTTATGCTATCAATTATCTTCTCAACTTGCACTTCATTTGCAACACGAGGATGAGCTGGACAAAGATTTTGTTCTTGATGTGCATTGTCTTCATCAGGAATATTGTCTTTGGGCTGAGCATTGTCATCAGGTTGATTTGGAGCAGAGATGATGAGTTCCTCGTCAGGTTGTGCTTCAGAAGGCATGATCTCACCAGTTCACATAAGCTTGATAGATACATTTGGTGAAGCTTCATCTAGCACATCTGGTAGGGATTCTCTTTGTGATCCATTTGTCTCATCAAACCTCACATCCACAGTTTCAACAATTTTATAGAGAAAAATGTTGAAGACTATGTAGGAGTGTGAGTCTTTTCCATATCCGAGCATGAAGCCTTCATCAGCTTTGGGTGCAAATTTTTACTTATGATGAGGATCCTTGATCCATCACTTAGCTCCAAATACTCTGAAGTAGCTTACATTTGGCTTCTTTCCAGTGAGGAGTTCATAGGATGTTTTCTTCAGAAGCTTGTGAAGATAAACACGGTTGATGATATGGCATGCAGTATCAATAGCTTCGGGCCAGAATCTTCTTGGGGTTTTGTACTCATCGAGCATCGTTCGAGCCATCTCAATTAGAGTTCTGTTCTTGCGCTCAACGATCCCATTTTGCTGAGGTGTATGGGGCTGAGAATTCATGAGTGATTCCCATCTCATCCAGATAAAGATCGAGGCCAGTGTTCTTGAATTCAATTCCATTGTCACTTCTTATGTGTTTTATCTTGATGCCATAGTTGTTCATGGCACGGTTGGCGAAGCGTCTGAAGACATCTTGCACTTCAGTCTTGTAGAGTATTATGTGCACCCATGTGTATCTTGAATAATCATCAACAATGACGAAGCCATAGAGACACGCTGTGGTAGAGAATGTGTAGTAGTGAGTAGGGCCAAATAAGTCCATGTGAAGCAGCTCGAAGGGTTTGGATGTCGTCACGATTGTCTTCGAGGGTGCTTGGCTCTAGTCATCTTCCCAGCTTCACAGGCACCACATAGATGATCTTTCTTGAACTTGACTTCCTCGATGCCTATGACATGCTTCTTCTTTGCGAGAGTGTGCAAGTTACTCATGCCAGCATGTCCTAGCCTCCGATGCTAGAGCCAGCACTCTGAAGATTTTGCTAGAAGACATACATCCATTTGTGGTCCGGCTGAGAAATCTACCATATATAGATCACCTTTTCTGCATCCTTCAAATACTAAAGACTTGTCAGATTCCATTAGTACAATGCAACGAAATTTACCAAAGATCACAATCATGTTGAAGTCACAAAGCATTGAGACAGACATTAAGTTGAAACCAAGAGATTCAACAAGCATGACTTTGTCCATGTGCTGATCTCTTGAGATTGCAACTCTACCTAGACCCAACACTTTGCTTTTACCAGTATCAGCAAATGTGATGTGACTCTTGTTGGATGGACGTAAAGTTGAGTCCATGAGAAGATTTCGATCACCAGTCATATGATTTGTGCATCCGCTATCCATAATCCATTCTGAAGACTTTGGTGTCACTCCCTACAATGCAGTTAGGAGGATAGGCTTCACCAAAAGCCATTGTGAAGCATAAACAATTGATGCATAAGTGGATTATGAAAGCTTTAGATGTAAGTTAGGATTGATAATATCTTCAGCAAGTGATTTATGGATAGTATGAGCAGTAAGTCATTTTGGGCATTTGATCTTGTGCCCTACAAGAGTTTTAGGTCCCCAGCAATAGCATCTGAAGCCTTTGATTATAGGCTGGAGACCTTTCCCTGCAAGAGAAAGTTAGTTCTTCTTAACCACCCACATCTTCAGGGGTGGCTTAGAAGCAATGAGTCTAAGAGAAGCATCTGAGAATTTTGGCTTTGGGGCCCTAGCAAATAATCTTGCAGGAGGAGAATAATACTCATAAGAATAGGCAGAAAAGTTCTTTGATTTATGAACATAGCGGTTTGAAGAAACTCGCTCATATTCATGGTCTGAGTATGATTTCCCTGCAAAACATTCGCGTTAGGGTGACTCAGATGAGTCCTTTGTCTGTATGAAGCCTTAGGACCATATGAAGCCTTTGGTCTGGGGTTTGTCTTCATCCCAGGAGGTGTCAAGATAGTATTTGCTGGAAGCTTCTCAAGACAACCTTTGGGTACCCAGATCTTCTTCATAGGTGGTCCGTTCCTGGAGTTAGTACCAATATACCTGGCAAACACTTCACCATTTTGATTCTTAAACAGTTTGTAGTTTGCATCAAAGGATTCATCAATGATAACAGGATTAGCACAAGTGAAGCCAGATAAGGTAGATGGATCCACTGAAGGTTCCTTTGCAGCAACCCATGTGGTTTTGGGATACTGCTCAGGCTTCCAGTATGAACCATCAACATTCATTTTCCTGTCGAACCCAACACCCTCTTTCCTAGGGTTTCGGTTCAGTATCTGCTTTTTGAGGACATCACATAGAGTCTGATGGCCTTTGAGGCTTTTGTACATCCCTGTTTCAAGCAAAGTCTTCAACCTAGCATTTTCATCAGCAATAGTAGTGGTTTCCTCAGCAGAGGGGTTAGTCTCCACATCATTAGTTGAAGATATTACAACAGTGGCAGCAGTAGAGCATTCAGCAACAGATGTAGCATTATCACGTTCAATGCATTTTAGACATGGTGGTTCAAACTCTTCATGAGTGGAGCTGATCAGTCGTGCGCGGAGTGACTCATTCTCCTTTTGAAGATCTTCATGAGCCGCTTTCACTTTCTCAAGTTCTCGCTTCCTTTGAATGTAATTGTGGGAAAGCTTTTCATGAGTTTTTGAAAGCGATTCATAAAGCTCTTCAAGTTCTTTGTACTTAACATGAAGATTTTTTATGTCTTCAATTAAGGACTGAGAACGGGTCATTTCCGCGTCCAACATGTCATCGCTTTTGTCTAACAGTTTTTGAATATGTTCCATGGCTTTCTGCTGTTCAGTGGCAATTTTAGCAAGTGTTTTGTTGCTAGGTTTTGATTCACAATCAGAGTCATCTTCACTAGATGTTTGAAAGTAAGCATCGGGTGATTTTACCTTGGCACCGCGTGCCATGAAGCAGAAGGTGGGTGCAGAGTCGTCGTCCTCATCATCATTGTTGTTGACGGGGCCATTGTCTTCAGTGTTGAAGATAGACTTGCCCACGTAGGCAGTGGCTAAAGCCAGACTTGCAGCACCAGAATCAGACTCTTCCTCCGACTCCACCTCCACCTCTTCAGAAGCAAACTCTTCCTCAGAATCCATCTCCTTGCCGACAAAAGCACGAGCCTTGCCAGATGAATTCTTCTTGTGTGATGAATACTTTGATGAAGACGTTGAAGAAGACTTTGAGTATTTCTTCTTTTTCTTGTCATCAGAATCATATTCCTTGCTCTTCTTCTTCTTCTTCTCGTTGTCCCACTGAGGACACTCAGAGATGTAGTGACTAGGTTTCTTGCACTTATGACATGTTCTTTTCTTGTAGTCATGAGCAGATGCTTCATCATTTCTTGAGCTGGATCTTGAAGATCTTCTGAAGCCTTTCTTCCTAGTGAATTTCTGGAACTTCTTCACAAGCATGGCAAGCTCCTTTCCAATGTCTTCAGGATCATCAGAACTGCAGTCAGATTCTTCTTCAGATGAGGAAACAGCTTTTTCCTTCAACGCGTGAGATCGGCCATAGTTGGGACCATAGATGTCACGCTTCTCAGATAGCTGAAACTCATGTGTGTTGAGCCTCTCAAGTATATCAGACGGATCAAGAGTCTTGAAGTCAGGGTGTTCTTGAATCATCAATGCAAGGATATAAAATGAGTTGTCGAGTGATCTCAGAAGAGTCTTGACGATTTCATGCTTGGTGATCTCAGTGGCGCCAAGTGCTTGAAGCTCATTCGTGATGTCAGTGAGACGATCAAAAGTGTGATGTACATTCTCATTGTCATGTCTCTTGAAGCGATTGAAGAGATTGCGAAGGACGCTGATCCTTTGATCTCTCTGGGTAGAGACTCCTTCATTGACCTTTCAGAGCTAGTCCCAAACTTCCTTTGACGTGTCCAGAGCACTCACACGATTGTACTGTCCTTTGGTCAGATGACCACAGATGATGTTCTTGGCCGTTGAATCCAATTGAACGAGCCTCTTGACATCAGCAGTGGTGACGCCTTCACTAGTCTTGGGAACGCCATGCTTGACGACAAACCAGAGGTCCACGTCAATGGCTTCAAGATGCATGCGCATCTTGTTCTTCCAGTAGGGATATTCGGTGCCATAAGACAGGGCACGCAGCGGAGACTTTGATTATCCCTACAGTCGACATAGCTAAAACTCCAGGTGGTTAAACCGAATCACACAGAACAAGGGAGTACCTTGCTCTGATACCAATTGAAAGTGCAGTATATCGACTAGAGGGGGGGTGAATAGGCGATTTTTATGAAATGCTTCAAAACATGGTAGTTTTGAAGACAAATGATAAGCTTAAGCCTATTTGTATGCAGCAGAAAGTGGACTACACTAGATAAGCCATATTCATGTATTCAATGAAGTGAAAGCATGAAGACTAATAGCAACTAGGCAGTAGTGATCACAAAGGAAGAAGGAATGAAGCCAATCACAACATGTAGATACTCAGTGAAGACAATCAGATAAAGCCAACATGCAATGTCTTCACAACATAGAGCACTAAGTAAAGGGAAGGAAAGGATAGAACCAGTAGCTCGGGGAAGACAGTGATTTGTTAGACCAGTTCCAGTTGATGTGACAACTGTACGTCTGGTTAGGGAGGCTGAGATTTAACTCAGAAGACCGCATCTTCACCTTGTTCCCCTTGAGCTAAGAACACCTAGTCCTCGCCCAATCACTCTGGTTAGTCTTCAAGGTAGACTTCCAAACCTTCACAGACTTTGTTCACCGGCAATCCACAATTACTCTTGGATGCTCAGAACGTGAAGCCTAACCGGCTGGAGGAAACACAGTCCTCAAGTGTAATAAGTCTTCGGGTCACACAGACAGAAAGGCTTCAGTGATGCCTAACACTCTTTGGCTCTGGGTGTTTGGGCTTTGTCCTCGCAAGGATTTCTCTCTCAAATGCTTCGGAGGTGGGTTGCTCTCAAACGAAAAAGCCGTGCAATAACTCTGAGCAGCCACCAATTTATGGTGTAGGGGGTGGGCTATTTATAGCCACTGGGCAACCCGACGTGATTTTTCCGAAGTGACCCTGGGTCACTAAGGAACTGACACGTGTTCCAACGGTCAGATTTCAAACACACACGGCAACTTTACTTAAGATCCAAGTAAAGCTGACTCGTCCGCCTCTGGATAAGATTTGCTCTCATAGTCTTCGCTCGAAGACATAGGATTTGGTTGAGCATCACTTCAGTCACTCTGATTTAGTTCACTTGGACCCCACTTAACAGTGCGGTGGTTCCTATGACTCAACAAAGAAGAAAAGGAAACAACAACAATTCTACGTCTTCGCTTTCCATAGTCTTCACACAATGTCTTCTCATGTCATAGTCTTCAATACAATTTATCTTCATATACCACCACTGATATCAATGTCTTCATACATTTTTAGGGGTCATCTCCGCTAGGTTAACCGAATCAATGAGGGACTACTACCTGTGTTATCCTGCAATTCTCACAAACACATTAGTCCCTCAACCAGGTTTGTCGTCAATACTCCAAAACCACTAGGGGTGGCACTAGATTCACTTACAGGTGTCACTTGGGAGCCTCCGACAAGTTTGTGGGGTTGAACCAAGGAGTTTGTACGGGCAAGGAGATCGCCTACTTCGTGAAGATCTACCCTAGTGAGGCAAGTCCTTCATGGGCGACGGGCATGGTGGGATAGACAAGGTTGCTTTCTTCGTGGACCCTTCGTGGGTGGAGCCCTCCGTGGACACGCGCAGCCGTTACCCTTCGTGGGTTGAAGTCTCCACCAACGTGGATGTACGATAGCACCACCTGTCGGAACCACGCGTAAAAAATCTCCGTGTCTACATTGCATTTGCTCCCTCAAACTCCTCCCTTTACCTTCATATGCAATTGTTTTACATTCCGCTGCTATACTCCTAGAATTGCATGTGTAGGTTGATTGCTTGACTTCTGCTTAATTGCTAAAATCTACCAAGACTTAAAATCGAGAAAAGGCTAGGTTTTATTTGGTCCACTAGTCAAAGTTGCATGCTTTACTTTCCAATACCCTTATACTCTTGTTATGCATGCTTGATGTGTATTGTGAATGCTTAAACACGTGCTAAAACTCCACTCCAACTTCATGCAAATTAAAAAGCTGCCACTATTCTTGCTAGGAGTCTATTCACCCCCTCTAGACACCTCTTCTCGATCCTTTCACGGTGATGATGAAGTAACCAGCGCAGGGCTTCGCCTAAGCACTACGACGATATGACTGAGGTGTGTAACTGTGGAGGGGAGCACCGCACAAGGCTAAGAAACCAACTTGTGTGTCTATGGGGTGCCCCTGGCCACGTATATAAAGGAGGAGAGGAGGAGAGGGCCGGCCCTCCTATGGCGTGCCCAAGGGGGGAGTCCTACTCCCACTAGGAGTAGGATTCCCCCTTCCCTAATAGGAGTAGGAGAAGAAGGAAGGGGAGGGAGAAAAGAGAAGGAAGGAGGGGGCACCGCCCCTCCCACCTAGTCCAATTCGGACTAGGCCATGGGGGGCGCACGGATTGCCCTAGGCTACCTCTCTCTCTCCCCCTAAAGCCCAGTAAGGCACATAGACTCCCCGGGGGGTTCCGGTAACCTCCCGGTACTCCGGTATTTATTCGGTGACCCCTGGAACACTTCCGGTGTCTGAGTATAACCTTCCAATATATCAATCTTTATGTCTCGACCATTTCTAGACTCCTTGTCATGTCCGTGATCACATCCAGGACTCCGAACTACCTTCGGTACATCAAAACACATAAACTCATAATATCGATCGTCATCGAACGATAAGCGTGCGGACCCTACGGGTTCAAGAAGTATGTAGACATGACCGAGACACATTTCCAGTCAATAACCAATAGCGGAACCTGGATGCTCATATTGGTTCCTACATATTCTACGACGATCTTTATCGGTCAAACCGCATAAAAACATACGTTGATCCCTTTGTCATCGGTATGTACAAAAAGAGGGGTACACTTTTTGTACCCCTATGACTGTGCATGGGCAGTCCGAGCCTCGGGCACCACCACAGCAAGCACGGCAAGGGAGGTGAGCCAGGGTAAGACCGAAGCTCGATGGAACTGGAGCAACACCAAGAACAAGACCACAAAGAGCAAAGGGACAAAGCGGCTTCCCCCGGCGAGATCCTTGCCGGGAGCCAGTTTCAGCAGCCCCGGCAAGATCCTTGCCGAGGCCGGCTTTAGCAGCCCCGGCAAGACCCTTGCCATGGTAGCTCGCCCCATGCCTATGGAGCATATCACCCTTGAGTCCACTGCCCCCATGGGGCATGGATTCGGGAGATATCCTCGTGGTGGCATGCAGATCTTTGTGACGACATTCAAGATCAGATACACGCTAAGAAGACGACAACCCTCGGCGGGATCCCAGCCAAGGAGGACCACAAGACCTCTGGCAAGCACCTTCCAGGGATGACAGCAGGCGCCGCGGCAAGACCCTTACCGGAGCCCCGGCAAGGCCCTTGCCGAGGACATCAGCAGGGCAACCATTAGGCCCGCACCAACTGAGTTTCCACCGCCCCATGCAGCTGCCGACCCAACCAGCTCGGCAGGCACCTACGTGGCAACATGCAGATCTTCGTGAAGACCCACCATTGCGCCACCTCAGCTGTCTGCCTGCCTACATGGTGTCTCAGGCATCGCTGGCCAGGGCGCGTGTCAACACAAGAAGTTGCGGCGACGGACAAGACGGATGTGTCCCCTCGCCCCCGATAAAGCAAGGACACCTAAGCTAAGCGCATTAAATGCGCCTTGTCATGTAATGCGAGGGATAACCTCGCATCACTGTACCCTTTCCACCTCCTGTGTGCCACTGTGGCAACCCCTTTTCCCTATAAAAGGAGGCTCGAGGCGACCAGGAGAAGGATTCGGCTCTTTAGAACTCCTCACGACTCGGCTTTTGGAGCTCCTGACGCCCCATAGCTAGGTGAAGAACACAAACATATAATCCACCAAAACAGGAGTAGGGTTTTACGCATCTTTGCGGCCCGAACCTGGGTAAAGGAACCGTGTGCTAACTGTTGGATCCTCTCTTCTCTCAACCCCACGCCCCGCAACCATAGTAGGGATTCTTGTGATCCCATAGGTGTCGTTCCAAATACACCGACATCTTTGGCGCGCCAGGTAGGGGGCGCAGTTATGAGAATCGGCTCTAGCAGTTGGCCCACCGCTCTTTCGTCTTCGTGGCCCTTTGAGAAGGAAGGAGGCCGGAAGATCTGCGCTCGAGCGGCTACAAATAAGAAGCTAAGTTACATCGAACCCTGGATATTTCTATCCTATTATTTAAGGTTATTATCCTCGGAGTTTTCACTCTTTGTACGAGAAACCTACACGCAAATGGGGCCCTTCCCGATCGGCAACGCCTTTGCTCTGTTTCGAGTCCGCTCAACAGTTCAAACGGCTGCGTTGTAAACGGTAGGGTAGCCTTCCGCAATTGGCAAAGCTCTCGACTCTGACTCGAGTCAAACTCGACAGTTCGAGCAGCTGCGTTAAGGGCGGCAAGGTGGCTCACCCGACAGCACGCTCGCCCGGCAGGCCAATGGGGACCTGTCCCGAAGACGCCGCCCTGGGTTTTTTTGCGCCGGCAAGCCTACCCAGCTAGCGTAGGGTGGACATACAAAGGGGCAGGAACCAGGGAGATAACATGCATAATTCCAAAGGTATTTCAAAGTTATATTACATCACTGCGATTCTAACTAAAGATAAAATTTGTCTTGGTCATGAACCCGCAGCGGCGAAGAAGAACGGTGTGACGCCCGAAGACCGACGTCCCAGAAGATTCCAGAAGATTCCAGATGTTCCGGGTTCTCTAGTGTGTTTCATTTGTGCTTGTGTTATTTATTTTTGCATTGCATCATGTCATCATGCCATCATGTCTTATTTCTTTTGCATCTCAACCAAATAAATTGTGTGGACCTTCGGTTCATTTAAATTGAGGGAAGATTGACTTCTCTTTATAACATATAAAAGCCTCTCAATATTATTAGGGAGCTATATTAAATATTCCATTTGTTTGGAATTAACTGCAACACACTTGCATATTTTTCCCCATGCCTATTTCACTTCAAGTTTCACCGTCAAAAACCTTCCCTATATTTCTTTTCTCGTTTATCGAGGTTCCTCCAAAAACCTCAACATTTTTTTGACACTTCTAAAACCAAGTCCTAGTTCAAACCCATTTGAATTAAATTCAAATATGTTTGAATTATACCTCGATCTTACCATTTATATTTTCTCAGACCGTGCTCATTTTTTTATGAGCCCGAGGAAAATAATCCCTTGTGCAACTTTTTCCCTAACCCCCCTCTTTCCTCCTTCCTTTTCTTTTCATCCTTGTTGTTTTTCTGTTTTTTTGGGAGACTACTGAAAAAGGAGGAGCCAGACGGCCCAAGAACTTCCCCCAGCCGGCCCATCAAATCCCTTCGAGGCCAGCCCAACCAGCTCCCTCGTAACCCTAGTGCTCAACCCCCTCGCTCCTTCTTTCCTCCCTCGCGCCGCATCTCTCCCAGCACTCGATCCCGCATCGCTCCTCTCCCTCTCCTCCCGTGCGCCGCACTTCGTCTCTCGATCCCCCTCGCCAGGCCTCTGCCTCGCCCCTCCAGCGCCGGTGCCCGACGTGCTGGCCGCAACCTCCGCGCAGCACCTCTCTCCTCGAGCGCCCGCATCGCCAGGCCGCAGCGGCCGGATCCCGCGTCCCTGCCGGGAGGCCTCGTCCAGGCTCCCTCCTCATCGTCCGACGCGCCCCGTCGTCGCGCCCCTCCGTTCCCTCCCGTGGACGCGCCATGGCCGCGCCAGAGCCCTTGAGCAGCCCGGCGGCCAGCAGCCGCGCCGTCCGGCGTGCCATGGCCGCCCCAAGCCCTTTTCCTCGCGCCCTCGCCTCCGATGGCCCCGACGCCCCACCTCTGCTGCCTCCATTCCCGTCCTCAAGCCGCGTCGCCAGCGCCGGTGCCGCCCCTGCCTCACCTCCGGGCCACCAGCAGCGCCTCCATCGCCATGCCGCTGCCTTGGCCTCGTCGCCCCGTGCTGCCTTGCACTGTGTTTATTTTGTGTTGCTTTGTGCTGTTGAAGTTGCCAAGGAACCGTGTACGACTACCCGACGAGGCGGCAAGACCTGTAACCGGACCGTCAAGCACCATTGTCGTGGATTGCGCCAAGTGCACGGAGACCCCAAGTACCCCTACGTCAAGTACCACGACGATGCGACAAGTACCACTACGAACCCCCCCCCCCAAGTACCACGACACCAATGACCTTCAAGTTCGACTACACGGAAGTACCCCTTCGAAAATGCCAAGGTCGACTACGCCCGGAGGTGAAACAAGTACATCTACGGATACCCGAATGCCTACGAACCGTGTACCACTACCGTCGCCCCGAAGATGTCCGATGATCCGCGAGTACCACTACTTCCACTACGACCGACTTGTGAACCACTACTTCCTCTACGACCCCGTGTACGACTACTTCCTCTACGATCTCGAGCCGCCCCGAAACGAATGTTTCGAAGGTATAACCCCGAGACGACCCCGTGGATGAACGCTTGTGATGTGTGTTGTATGAAATGTTAGCCCTTGTGTGCTCCGTGCCCGTATCATCTTTTGTCGTGCTCCTCGGTAGCCTCGTCGCCGACCCGTGGGAACCCGGTAACGGGATCACCCCATCTTCTTCTTGCATGACTCGCTCTCCGCCACCTTTCTTTTGCACCGGACTCTCAACGAGTTACCGGAACCGAGATGTTGCCGTAGCATCATTTTCGGATTCGTTGCCGTGGCACCCTTTCCTTTCACCACGGTGACAAATACATCATATCATCTTCATGTTAATGTTTAACTAAAAATTGCATAAAACTTGATCATGTCATCCGCATCATGTTAACAACATTTAAAATGTGTGAATTGTTGTTTGCTAAAAATTGTTAACCATGCCCATGAGGATTTTACCAGAATTTGTTGTTGTTATTTCCGGCCTCATTTAAAATGCCTAAATAGGTAGTTTGTTTTGCTTCACCTCTTGCCATGTTAACAAACATTTAATCTTGTCTTCTAAATAAACGAGAGTCAACCAAATAAATAAAATGTGGTGTTTCGTCAATATGCAACTCGTTGCATATTGAGCTCCACTTAACTTGTAGTGTTGTTTGTGCACATTGCCATGCCATGCATAATTAAACCGGACATGCATCATACTTGGATGTGCATCGTATGCCATGTTTATACTTGTGTGTTTACCGGGTTGTTTGCTTCTTTCCGTTTGCTTCTCTTGCTAGCTTCGGTTTCGTCCCGGAGTTGTGAGGATTCGCTCGACTATGTTGCTCTGTCTACTTCATGGATCCGTTCTTCTCCCTTGTGGAATCCCAGGCAAGATGATCATACCCTTGGATACCTTTACTACCATTGCCATGCTTAGTTGTCTCGATGCTATCGTTACATGTCGCGCTACCCATCTTTTATGTCAGCCTCTCCTTGTTGCCATGTGACCTCTAACCTTTGACACCTTCCTAGCAAAACCACTGTTTGGCTATGTTACCGCTTGCTCAGCCCCTCTTATAGCGTTGTTAGTTGCAGGTGAAGATGAAGATCGTTCCAGGAGGGAACTTGTTGTTGGAATATCACAATATCTATAATTATTATTAACACACCTATATACTGGGCATGGGTGGAAGGCTTGGCCTTTTGCTCGGTGTTTTGTTCCACTCATGCCACCTTAGGCGCCGATAAACCGGCATTATGTTCCTTGTTTTTGCGTTCCTTACACGATGGGTGGATGGGGACCCCTTGACAGTTCGACTTTGAATAAAACTCCTCCAGCAAGGCCCAACATTGGTTTTAATTTGCTCATAATAACAACTTAATGAATTAATTAATTGCATAGGGGGTCATGTCCCCGGGTTCTTAATTCTACATAGCAGGGGGGGCCAGTGCTGATGGTGTTGGTCCCAAACGGGGGTTCTGCAGGGTCACCACGAGGAAACTTGAGGATTGATATAAACCTGTAGAATCGCCCATCCGGACGTGGCCTGAGACGAGATATGCGTGGCTACTATCAGGGTGTCGGCACGCCGGGAGGTCTTGCTGGACTTGTTTTACCATTGTCGAAATGTCTTGTGCACCGGGATGCCGAGCCTGATCGGATTTCCCTAAGATAAGGGGTGACGATATTATATTTATCACTTCAGCTAATCGTGAGAGCTTGTGATGGGCTAAGTTGGGACACCCCTGCAGGGTTATAATTTTTCTAAAGCCGTGCCCGTGGTTATGTGGCAGATTGGAATTTGTTAATGTCCGGTTGTAGAAAACTTGACAGATGATCCGAAGTAAAACACACAACTGTGTGAGTAACCGTGACTGTCTCTTTTCACTTTGAGAAGAGAACACGGTGGGGTTATGTTTGATTCGTATGTAGTTCAGGATTGTCACATCCCTAGTTAGCATTTGCATTAGGACCTAGCTAGAGTGTGCATCATGTTTACTTTTCAAAGAAACTTGAAATGGGATTAACAGAAACCCCAGCACCCCTCTCCTAACAACTAGGGTTTGCTAAAATATTTTCCAATGTACCCAAAATGCCCTTCAAAAATGTTCATCATTTCTGCCTTGGTCTTAAACCTCTGCTAAAAATGGTGCACAATTTTCTAGGACACTCAAGGGCTTTGGATTAAATCTTATGGTATTTGAATTTGGGCATTTAAATGCTACAAAATATTTTAAAATGCTCAAATAATCATAAACTATAATGTTTCCTACTGTTCATAATATATACAATAGGTATGACAAGTGTTATGAGTTACAAAAATGCTCTGGCATTTTATTTAAATGAACAAAGCTGCAAAAGAAATGAAACAGAAAAGAAAATAGAAAAAAAGGGAGAGAGAAAAGCTTACCTGGCGCCCCACCCGGCCCACCTGCCGGCCCAGCCCAGCTGCCGCTCCAGCGAGCTGCTTGGCTCGGCCAGGCAGGCAGGCAGGTGCTCGACGGCGACCGCACGGCGCGCCACGCAGCTGCCCGCCGCCCTGCTTCATCCTCTCGCCGTCCTGGAGGGATGGTTCGATCGTCCACGTCCTCCCCGACCTCGCAGACACCTCCACCTCTCCACAGTTCCTCTCCCTCGCTCTCCCCGCGCCATGGCCGACGCCGTCGTGTTCGCACCGTCGTAGAAGCCGCGTCCACCATCGTCTCTGAGCTCCGCCTTGGTGTCCATCGTCTCCGCCGTCCTCGACTGCTTTGAACAGGCCGAGCCCCGAGCGCTCGCCCGCCCTGGAGACGCCCCCGACCTCTTCTTCCCCAACTCCGGCCGCGGAGATCCCCCTAGCCGTTCTGCTCAGCTCCGACCACCCCGAGCTCGCTCCGACGCTTGCTGCAACCCCTGTGAGCCTAGCTTCCTCCTCCCCCTCTCCGTTGGCTCTCTTTTGCCCTGGAACACACTGCACAAAGCTCAACCGCACGCACCGCCGCCGTGCTCGCCGCCGGTGATGCTCCGGTGACCATTTGGTCACTGGCACCCGTCCATCACACTCACCGCAGCACGTAGATGCGAAAGGTGCTACGCACGCATCGCCTAGGGCCCTGCAGCCGCATCTCCACACACGCCCGACGACGGTCGCCGCCATCGAGCTCGTTGCCGTCGTCTCCAGCCACCCCAGGTCCGGCGACCACCACCATCCGACGCGCAACAGCAAGGGTTTTCCAACGCACCTAACCGCAGCTCGAGCCGTGCACCGTAGGCGATTTCCGAAGCACGCCGCCGTGTTTGGCCTCGCCGGCGGCTAAACGCTGGCGAGTTGGACCTGTTTTGACCACGGGTTTGACCCCCTGGGTCAATGACATGTGGGCCCTGCCCGCAAGTCAAACCTAGTTTAGGTGTTAATTTAATTCTAATTAGTTAATTAGTTAACTGTGACACTGACCAGTGGGTCCCACTAGTCAGGTTTGACTTGGACTGGCCCTGTTCACTGGCTGACGTCAGCATGATGTCATGCTGACGCAGTAAAGGTTTTTCTGGGATTTTTTTAGATTTAAAACAATTCAGGAAATTCCAGAAAATACCCAAAACTTCTAAAAATCATATAAAATCAACCATAGCTCAGACGGAAAAGATTTATATATGAAAAATGATCAGAAAAATCCAATCTTTCCAATGGCACTGGTTTCATGCATGTTTGAACAAGTTAACTTGATGTATACATCAAAAACATGATAATGCACTTATTTAAATAATAGTTTGAACTCCAATTTGAATCTTTGATTCAAATAGGTTCAAACCCTTCTGGTTTTAGTTGCATTAGCCAACACACATGCATCTTGCCATGTCATGAGCATGCATCATATTGTTGCATTTGTTTGTTAATGATTGTATCGTCGGTATTCTCTGTGTTAGGTCCTGCTCCCGAGGATACTGCTGCGTATCCAGCTGAAGAGCAGTACCCGACAACTACTTTGTCAGGCAAGCAATCATTGATCATTCCGATACAAACCCAATCTTCTCGCTCCTGCTCTCTTTTACTGCATTAAGGCAACAACGTGTGAACTGCTACTTGCTGCGGTAGTTGAACCCTATTCCCTTGCATGACCTGTCATTGCCACAGTAAATAGTTGAAACCCACTAGCATGTGTAGGAGTTGATTGAGCCATGTGATGTGTGATCCACCATGCTATTTGTTTATGTTGCCTGCTATGCATAGAGTTGTGTCTGGTCTGGTTCATCTGGGTGATGGATCAGAGTGAAATGATCATACCGATAAAGAGAGGGAAGTGTGGAACACGCTTGGTAAAGGTATCGATGAAAGGCCATGTAGGAGTACATGGTGGGTTGTTTCATTGGAATCGTCCTTAGGACCCGAGATCTGTATGTGTGGTTCAAGTTACAGCTACTACCACACATTGGGATCCTCAATTGACCCTCTCGGCTTATTAATTACCCTTGATCTCTGTCCAGGAGTTGGAACTAGTTTCTGGTGTTTATAGCTTACTGGAGGTCGTGCACAACGCTGACCCTCGGGGTGGGTTGTGATGCGACAGGTACGTGGCACGGTGTACCGGTTGCCCGTTTGGTAACCCGGGAACCCTGTACACATCGTTTGGGGCCGTGAGCGACACCCCGGCCGGATCTCCCCACGGATGGAACCCAAATAGGCGATAAACCTGGACGAGAGACTTGAGTAGTTAGTCAGGTCGTGGCCGACACCCTCGCTGGGCTTCCGCTTGAAGGTTGCCGAGTACACGCCGAGTAAACGGCGATAAGTGGTGGAAGCGTGTGTGAAGAAGTACACCCCTGCAGGGTTATCAAACTATTCGAATAGCCGTTGTTCGCGGTACGAACTACTTGGTTACTCTTACAGTTCATAGACAAGTTGATGGATACTACTAAAAGCCTCAAGATAAGTGTGAGTGTCGTGGATGGTCCTTCCGTAGGATGACGGAAGAGGATCCTCGGTAGTGTATTGATGTGGTGAGTAGAGGACTCGTGTTCGTAATAACATCTTGCAATCTGTTGAGAGTTGTAGTATAGGTTAGCCAAGGTCAAAGCTGGCATTCTGCTATAAACTCCACTACCCCCCTTTGATAATGTTGCATGTATGATAGGTTCTGTGGTAAGACTTGATGAGTACCTTTGTACTCATGTTTGCTTAATAACTATTGCAGAGGAGAACCCTGCCCCTGCTGATGGGTTCTACATAGACGTTGACGTCGACGAGTAGCTTGACACCCAGACGGAGATCTGGAGCTTGTGAAGGGCCTTGTAGATAGTCAGGCTACACCAAGCCTGTTTTATTTTCTAAGTTGTCTGTACCCAGACATGTAGCTTCCGCTTGTGCTTGTATGACTGTATGACTTGAGTGTTGGATCATGTGACCCCTACCTGTATGGATATGTTATGTATGCCTCTTGGAGCCTTTTAAATAAAGTACTTTGAGTCATAGAGTTCTGTTGTGATGCAATGTTGTATTTGCACATATTGAGCATATTGCGTGTATGATTGAAATGCTTGGTATGTGTGGGATCCGACACCTAGTTGTTTTCCTTTGGTAGCCTATCTTACAGGGAAATGCCTCCTAGTGATTCCAATGAGCCTTGGTAGCTTGCTACTGCTCGGAACACGTAGGCTGGTCGGCATGTGTCCTTCTTCGTTCCTGTGTCTGTCCCTTAGGGGAAATGTCACGCGTTGTTCCTTTAAGTCCATGTAGCTTGCTACGACTTGGGTTCATACGTTGATGACCGACACGTTCGTTGCTGGGTCATGGATGCCTGTCTCTGTAATTTAGTGCCACTTTTGGTTTATAACTAGCCATGTCGGCCCGGGTTCTCTGTCATATGGATGCTAGCGACACTGTCATATACGTGTGCCAAAATGCGCAAACGGTCCCGGGCCAGGTAAGGTGGCACCCGTGGGGTTACCGTGCGTGAGGCCGCAAAGTGATATGACGTGTTACAGCTAGATCGGTGTGACTTAGGATCGGGGTCCTGACAGCGTTGGCATCAGAGCTGGACTGCCTGTAGGTTTCTCAAGCCAAACTGGTCGATGTTGAGTCTAGAAAAATTCTTAGTTATATGTAGGGGAATTGATTGTGGAAGGGAACGTAAGGCTCTTTTTACTCCTTTACCTTATGCCCTTCTGATCTGAGTCTGTCTATTCTTTCTACGGGGATTTAGGATTAGGCCTCTTATCCTTACTAGGTTCACGTGTTACTAATCCGTAGACTCTTAGGATTGTTGGTTTCAAGCCTCAGTTCAGTTTCTATCCTTTGAGTATGATGATTGTTGAACCCGGAACCTCGATATGGAATTGTTGAGTGGCTATGCTATCATTTGTATGATGTCTCAAATCTTTGTTTGAGCATTTACAGTTGTTATGCTGCCCGATTTCTTCCAGAAACACTAATGCCTTTGCATTATTTCGTGTTTCAGATGTCTGGTCGCATCCCTCACCAAGTGGTTCGTTTGACTCGGTGCATTAATGTGCCCGGTCACACGGCCATGCTAGTCCGTGTGATGACTGAGACCGGTTATCGCTGGTATCCTGAATACACTGTGGAGGAACAGTACCGGGATTTCAATCAAAGTCAGTATTTCTGCACAGTCCGGATATACCCCTCATATCCCGGAGCTAATGATCCCATCCATTGGTCTTATGGACTCGGTATTACCATCGAGATGGCAGTGCAGGATGCCGCTTATTCGATGATGACCATTCTCCGTGCTAGGCATGCCCTGTTGCTGAACACTGAGTTCTGTTACATGCCAGCCTCACTTCCCGAAGAGGAAGGCTACTACACTGGTCTGTATACTGATGCTGCTCATGAAGAGCCACTGCTTCAGACCACTGTTCAGATGTTGGAGGATAGGGACCATGAGGTCCGTGCCCTCCGAATGGAGCTGTATAACACTCGAGCCGCTCATTGGACTACTTTGACACGGCTTGCACCTGCTGTGCACGCCGGATATCTGGACATGCGGGATTTGTATCCTGTGCGGACTCGTCTGCCTGATCGCATGGATTGGCGTGACGTTGGGGGTATTACACCTCCACGTGGGCATCGGTTACCACCAGCATCGGGATCGAGACCACACCCATGCCCTTATGGTCCACAGCCTTCGAGTGCTCGCGAGTTCCAAGATCCATCTGTTCCACTTCCAGGCTACGGTGGTAATCTTTACGAGGACTACTACGCGAATGTTTGAGCTAGTCCGTGGTAGTAGTAGTATTGTAGTAGTTGTATTTCCACAGTCCTGCGCGTCTTGTGGAATATGACTTAGTGTGTAATGAGTTCCGGAGGTGTAGTTAAATAATGTATAGGAGCTTGGAATGCCTCTGATGGGATGTATCGTCTTTCACCGCAGTTGTACTTTACCCTTGGCTTGTACTAAACTTTGTATGGTGTGTATGACCACTGGTGTATATATAGCAGTTCCTATATTACCATGTCGTACGGATGAACATCCTTGCATTCTGTGTCATCCATTACATTCTGCACTTCTATGTCAAATTTTTGCCATCCTTGTCTAAACCGTTGTTTTGTTTTCCTAGGATGGTCAACACTCGCAACACTCCTGCTGCTCAGGAGCAGGGTGAGGCTAGTGGGGGTAGAGATGGAAATCTGCCCTAGCCACCCTCTTTGGCGGAAGTTATGCTTGAAGCAAAACGGAACAAGAGAGAGACCAACCGTCTGCTGGAACGCATAGAGCAGAACACTGGATTCCGTCAGAGGAATGACGTGGTGTCAATCCACGATTTTATCAAGATGTGTCCACGGAAGTTCCATCACTCCACTGAACCTCTGGATGCTGATGACTGGCTACGTAGTATCACCCACAAGCTACACTCTGCCCGTGTGGCCGAAGCTGACAAGGTTATCTACGCCGCCTACCATCTTGAGGGCCCTACCAGTCTTTGGTGGGAAAACTTTGAAGCTATGCGTCCTGCTGGCCAAGTCACTACCTGGGTTGAGTTCAGTGAGGCATTCCGTGAACATCACATTCCGGAAGGTCTCATGGATCGCAAGCGGGAGGAATTCTGCAATTTCACCCAGGGCCGTTTAACTGTGGATGGATATAGCCGCGAGTTTGGTAATCTGGCACGCTATGCACCTGAGGAAGTATCCACCGATGCCAAGAAACAGGCGAGGTTCCGCAAGGGACTCAGCCCTGAACTCCGTCGAGATCTATGTCTGCACGAGTGCACTTCCTTCCAGAAGTTGGTAAACAAGGCTATCAGTGCTGAAACAGGCCAGACCGACTTCGAGGCCACCCGCAAGCATACTCGAGACCTTGGTTCCTCATCCGGCTCTATCTCTCACAAGCGTCGTGTGTGGGTTCCTAACACTGCTCTGCCACCCAAGTATACACCAAGGCCATCCTATGAGGCGCCTCGTCCAACTCAACAGTTTGCACCTGCTAAGACCTATGGAGGACCACCTTCCAACTTTGCTCCACGCACCACCATTGTGACATGTTTCAAGTGTGGAGAACCGGGACACTACATGCGTGATTGTCCCCAGAACCAGCCAGGAAAACCCGTTGGCCGTGGTAAGCCAACCGGCAAGGTGAACTATGTCAAGCCAATCCCCACTGCACGTGGTCATGTCAACTATGTTTCTGCCGAAGAAGCTTATGAGGATCCTAACGTCGTCCTTGGTACGCTTCTCGTAAACTGCCATCCGGCATCTGTTCTTTTCGATACTGGAGCATCCCATTCGTTCATATCTGAGAACTATGCTCGATTGCACAACATGACTTTTTGCGACATGCCTACTTCCATGGTTATTCAAACTCCTGGTTCAAAGTGGCAAACCTCTAGGGTAAGCCATGGAAATGAAATCCTTGTCGACAGACTTGTTTTCCTAGCATCTTTAATCGCTCTCAAGTCCTCGGACATAAACATCATCTTGGGTATGGATTGGATGACAACTCATTACGCCAAGATTGATTGCTTTACTAGGACCGTTCAACTTACACATCCATCCGGCAAGATAGTCAATGTCTTGACTCGAATGGCTGAGCGTCAGCTCTACTCTCTTAATGCCAGCCCTCTACCAGAACTCGAAGATATCCCGGTAGTCCATGACTTTCCGGATGTTTTTCCAGAAGAACTGCCAGGAGTTCCACCTGACAGAGATGTCGAGTTCGTGATAGATCTTATCCCTGGAATTGTTCCAATCTCTAGGAGACCTTATAAGATGGCACCACTAGAATTAGCTGAGCTAAAGAAACAACTCGATGAGTCCTTGCAAAAAGGTTTCATCCGTCCTAGTTCTTCCCCTTGGGCTTGCCCCGTCCTCTTCGTCAAGAAGAAGGATGGAACGGAGCGGATGGTTGTAGATTACCGACCTGTCAATTTGGTCACCATAAAGAATAAGTATCCGCTCCCCAGGATCAATGACCTGTATGATCAGCTCGCTGGATCCTCAGACTTCTCTAAGATGGATTTGAGATTGGGCTACCATCAAACCAAAATCAAGAACGGGGACATTCCTAAAACGGCTTTCGTTACTCGTTATGGCCAATATGAGTACACCGTCATGTCCTTCGGATTAACCAATGCCCCAGCTACCTTTTCTCGGTTAATGAATTCTATATTAATGGAGTATTTGGATAAATTCGTCGTGGTATACCTCGATGATATACTCATTTTCTCCAAGAACAAGGAAGATCATGCCGAGCATTTAAGGCTGGTATTGACGAAACTCCGAGAGCACCGCCTTTATGCCAAATTCTCTAAATGTGAATTTTGGTTGCCAGAAGTAACCTATCTAGGTCATGTGATCTCTGGCAAGGGTATTGTTGTCAATCCCGAGCGAGTTCAAGCCGTACTTGATTGGACTCCCCCTGAATCGGTCAAGCAAGTTAGGAGCTTTCTTGGCTTAGCAAGCTATTGCCGACGCTTCATCGAGAATTTCTCCAAGGTTGCTAAACCTCTAACCGAACTCCTCAAGAAAGATAAAAAGTTTGAGTGGACCCCACAGTGCGAGTCTAGTTTTCAGGAACTGAAAAGACGCCTGACATCTGCACTTGTACTGGTACCACCAGACTTTTCCAAGGATTTTATAATATATTGCGACGCCTCGCGGCAAGGACTAGGTTGCATTCTCATGCAAGATCGTCAAGTGATTGCATACGCATCTCGACAGTTGCGTCCACATGAGGATAACTATCCTACTCATGATCTAGAGCTTGCGGCTGTAGTCCATGCACTTAAAACATGGCGACATTACCTTCTTGGTAATCGTTGTGAAATCTTCACTGATCACCAAAGTTTGAAGTATATCTTCACCCAACCGGATTTAAATCTCAGGCAAAGACATTGGGTTGAGTTGCTCACCGACTATGACTTAGGAATCACTTACACCCCTGGAAAGGCCAACGTCATGGCTGATGCACTAAGTCGTAAGTCATATTGTAACAATTTAATGTTACAACAAAGTCAACCACTTCTCCACGAGGAATTTCGTAAGCTTAACCTTCACATTGTTCCTCGAGGATTCCTTTCCACCTTGGTGGTGAAACCTACCCTTATGGATCAAATCATAGTTGCCCAGCGGTATGATAAAGGCATATCTCGGATCAAGGAGAACATTGCTAGCGGAGTTGCTAGGAGTTTCTCTATGGATGATCGAGGTGTAGTGTACTTCGAGAACCGCTTGGTGGTACCCAAGAAACCACAACTACGACAAATGATTCTTAAGGAGGCTCATGAATCTCCTCTCACGATTCATCCTGGTAGTACCAAAATGTATCAGGACTTACGTCAGAGATTCTGGTGGACTAGGATGAAGAGAGAAATCGCTCAATTCATTGCTAACTGCGACGTTTGTCGTCGAGTCAAAGCAGAGCATCAACGGCCTGCTGGCACCCTTCAACCTTTAGCTATTCCTGAATGGAAATGGGACAAAGTCGGTATGGACTTCATTACCGGTTTTCCCAGGACCAGGAAAGGGAATAATGCTATCTTCGTCGTTATCGATCGCCTCTCTAAAGTAGCTCATTTCCTGCCTGTTCGGGAGAGTATTACCGCTAGCCAGCTAGCAGAGTTATATGTCTCTCGGATAGTATCACTACATGGTGTACCGTTGGAGATTAACTCAGACCGTGGAAGTCTTTTCACTTCACGATTTTGGGAAAGTTTCCAGAATGCTATGGGAACTCATCTCTCTTTTAGTACTGCCTTCCATCCGCAGTCAAGTGGTCAAGTGGAACGAGTCAATCAAATTCTGGAAGACATGCTTCGAGCCTCTGTCATTTCTTTCGGTATGGAATGGCAAAAATGTCTTCCATTTGCCGAATTCGCTTATAACAATAGTTATCAAGCCAGCCTGGGTAAAGCTCCCTTCTAAGTTCTATATGGACGAAGGTGTCGAACACCTCTTAACTGGTCAGAGACCGGGGAAAGACAATTCTTTGGCCCGGATATGATCCAGGAAGCTGAGGAACAAGTTCGCATCGTTCGTGAGAGATTGAAAACAGCCCAGTCTCGCCAAAAGAGCCAATATGATAGTCATCATAAGGTTGTGACTTTTGAAGTCGGCGATAAGGCTTAGCTTCGGGTTACTCCTCTTAAGGGAACCCATCGCTTCGGTATCAAAGGCAAATTGGCCCCTCGTTTCATCGGTCCTTTTCGCATTCTTGCCAAACGAGGAGAAGTTGCCTACCAATTGGAACTACCTCCGCACCTCTCCAGAGTTCATGATGTTTTCCACGTTTCTCAACTCAGGCGTTGCTTCTCGGATCCTATCCGCAGAGTGGACCACGAAATGCTTGATCTCCAAGACAATCTCACATATCGAGAATACCCCGTTCGTATTCTTGATCAAACTGAGCGCACCACTCGACGCCACAATATCAAGTTTCTCAAGGTTCAATGGTCACATCATTCCGAGAGTGAAGCTACTTGGGAAAGGGAGGATCGTCTTCGACTTGAGTACCCCACCCTCTTTCCGGAGGAACCCGAATCTCGGGACGCGATTCTTTTAAGTGGGGGTGAGTTGTCACATCCCTAGTTAGCATTTGCATTAGGACCTAGCTAGAGTGTGCATCATGTTTACTTTTCAAAGAAACTTGAAATGGGATTAACAGAAACCCCAGCACCCCTCTCCTAACAACTAGGATTTGCTAAAATATTTTCCAATGTACCCAAAATGCCCTTCAAAAATGTTCATCATTTCTGCCTTGGTCTTAAACCTCTGCTAAAAATGGTGCACAATTTTCTAGGACACTCAAGGGCTTTGGATTAAATCTTATGGTATTTGAATTTGGGCATTTAAATGCTACAAAATATTTTAAAATGCTCAAATAATCATAAACTATAATGTTTCCTACTGTTCATAATATATACAATAGGTATGACAAGTGTTATGAGTTACAAAAATGCTCTGGCATTTTATTTAAATGAACAAAGCTGCAAAAGAAATGAAACAAAAAATAAAATAGAAAAAAAGGGAGAGAGAAAAGCTTACCTGGCGCCCCACCCGGCCCACCTGCCGGCCCAGCCCAGCTGCCACTCCAGCGAGCTGCTTGGCTCGGCCAGGCAGGCAGGCAGGTGCTCGACGGCGACCGCACGGCGCGCCACGCAGCTGCCCGCCGCCCTGCTTCGTCCTCTCGCCGTCCTGGAGGGATGGTTCGATCGTCCACGTCCTCCCCGACCTCGCAGACACCTCCACCTCTCCCCAGTTCCTCTCCCTCGCTCTCCCCGCGCCATGGCCGACGCCGTCGTGTTCTCACCGTCGTAGAAGCCGCGTCCACCGTCGTCTCTGAGCTCCGCCTTGGTGTCCATCGTCTCCGCCATCCTCGACTGCTTCGAACAGGCCGAGCCCCGAGCGCTCGCCCGCCCTGGAGACGCCCCCGACCTCTTCTTCCCCAATTCCGGCCGCGGAGATCCCCCTCGCCGTTCTGCTCAGCTCCGACCACCCCCGAGCTCGCTCCGGCGCTTGCTGCAACCCCTGTGAGCCTAGCTTCCTCCTCCCCCTCTCCGTTGGCTCTCTTTTGCCCTGGAACACACTGCACAAAGCTCAACCGCACGCACCGCCGCCGTGCTCGCCATCGGTGATGCTCCGGTGACCATTTGGTCACTGGCACCCGTCCATCACACTCACCGCAGCACGTAGATGTGAAAGGTGCTACGCACGCATCGCCTAGGGCCCTGCAGCCGCATCTCCACACACGCCCGACGACGGTCGCCGCCGTCGAGCTCGTTCCCGTCATCTCCGGCCACCCCAGGTCCGGCGACCACCACCATCCGACGCGCAACAGTAAGGGCTTTCCAACGCACCTAACCGCTGCTCGAGCCGTGCACCGTAGGCGATTTCCGAAGCACGCCGCCGTGTTTGGCCTCGCCGGCGGCTAAACGCCGGCGAGTTGGACCTGTTTTGACCACGGGTTTGACCCCCTGGGTCAATGACATGTGGGCCCTGCCCGCAAGTCAAACCTAGTTTAGGTGTTAATTTAATTCTAATTAGTTAATTAGTTAACTGTGACACTGACCAGTGGGTCCCACTGGTCAGGTTTGACTTGGACTGGCCCTGTTGACTGGCTGACGTCAGTATGATGTCATGCTGACGCAGTAAAGGTTTTTCTGGGATTTTTTTTAGATTTAAAACAATTCAGGAAATTCCAGAAAATACCCAAAACTTCTAAAAATCATATAAAATCAACCATAGCTCAGATGGAAAAGATTTATATATGAAAAATGATCAGAAAAATCCAATCTTTCCAATGGCACTGGTTTCATGCATGTTTGAACAAGTTAACTTGCTGTATACATCAAAAACATGATAATGCACTTATTTAAATAATAATTTGAACTCCAATTTGAATCTTTGATTCAAATAGGTTCAAACCCTTCTGGTTTTAGTTGCATTAGCCAACACACATGCATCTTGCCATGTCATGAGCATGCATCATATTGTTGCATTTGTTTGTTAATGATTGTATCGTCGGTATTCTCTGTGTTAGGTCCTGCTCCCGAGGATACTGCTGCGTATCCAGCTGAAGAGCAGTACCCGACAACTACTTTGTCAGGCAAGCAATCATTGATCATTCCGATACAAACCCAATCTTCTCGCTCCTGCTCTCTTTTACTGCATTAAGGCAACAGCGTGTGAACTGCTACTTGCTGCGGTAGTTGAACCCTATTCCCTTGCATGACCTGTCATTGCCACAGTAAATAGTTGAAACCCACTAGCATGTGTAGGAGTTGATTGAGCCATGTGATGTGTGATCCACCATGCTATTTGTTTATGTTGCCTGCTATGCATAGAGTTGTGTCTGGTCTGGTTCATCTGGGTGATGGATCAGAGTGAAATGATCATACCGATAAAGAGAGGGAAGTGTGGAACACGCTTGGTAAAGGTATCGATGAAAGGCCATGTAGGAGTACATGGTGGGTTGTTTCATTGGAATCGTCCTTAGGACCCGAGATCTGTATGTGTGGTTCAAGTTACAGCTACTACCACACATTGGGATCCTCAATTGACCCTCTCGGCTTATTAATTACCCTTGATCTCTGTCCAGGAGTTGCAACTAGTTTCTGGTGTTTATAGCTTACTGGAGGTCGTGCACAACGCTGACCCTCGGGGTGGGTTGTGATGCGACAGGTACGTGGCACGGTGTACCGGTTGCCCGTTTGGTAACCCGGGAACCCTGTACACATCGTTTGGGGCCGTGAGCGACACCCCGGCCGGATCTCCCCACGGATGGAACCCAAATAGGCGATAAACCTGGACGAGAGACTTGAGTAGTTAGTCAGGTCGTGGCCGACACCCTCGCTGGGCTTCCGCTTGAAGGTTGCCGAGTACACGCCGAGTAAACGGCGATAAGTGGTGGAAGCGTGTGTGAAGAAGTACACCCCTGCAGGGTTATCAAACTATTCGAATAGCCGTTGTTCGCTGTACGAACTACTTGGTTACTCTTACAGTTCATAGACAAGTTGATGGATACTACTAAAAGCCTCAAGATAAGTGTGAGTGCCGTGGATGGCCCTTCCGTAGGATGACGGAAGAGGATCCTCGGTAGTGTATTGATGTGGTGAGTAGAGGACTCGTGTTCGTAATAACATCTTGCAATCTGTTGAGAGTTGTAGTATAGGTTAGCCAAGGTCAAAGCTGGCATTCTGCTATAAACTCCACTACCCCCCTTTGATAATGTTGCATGTATGATAGGTTCTGTGGTAAGACTTGCTGAGTACCTTTGTACTCATGTTTGCTTAATAACTGTTGCAGAGGAGAACCCTACCCCTGCTGATGGGTTCTACATAGACGTTGACGTCGACGAGTAGCTTGACACACAGACGGAGATCTGGAGCTTGTGAAGGGCCTTGTAGATAGTCAGGCTACACCAAGCCTGTTTTATTTTCTAAGTTGTCTGTACCCAGACATGTAGCTTCCGCTTGTGCTTGTATGACTGTATGACTTGAGTGTTGGATCATGTGACCCCTACCTGTATGGATATGTTATGTATGGCTCTTGGAGCCTTTTAAATAAAGTACTTTGAGTCATAGAGTTCTGTTGTGATGCAATGTTGTATTTGCACATATTGAGCATATTGCGTGTATGATTGAAATGCTTGGTGTGTGTGGGATCCGACACCTAGTTGTTTTCCCTTAGGGGAAATGTCACGCGTTGTTCCTTTAAGTCCATGTAGCTTGCTACGACTTGGGTTCATACGTTGATGACCGACACGTTCGTTGCTGGGTCATGGATGCCTGTTTCTGTAATTTAGTGCCACTTTTGGTTTATAACTAGCCATGTCGGCCCGGGTTCTCTGTCATATGGATGCTAGCGACACTGTCATATACGTGTGCCAAAATGCGCAAACGGTCCCGGGCCAGGTAAGGTGGCACCCGTGGGGTTACCGTGCGTGAGGCCGCAAAGTGATATGACGTGTTACAGCTAGATCGGTGTGACTTAGGATCGGGGTCCTGACAAGGATCTTTAGCGATCACTACGTTTTCGACCATTTGCGTAGATGCTCATCTTATTCTTGTTCTCGTAAGTTAGCCACCATATTATGCTTAGTCCCTGCTGTAACCTCACCACTTTACCTCTTCCTACCCACCAAGCTTTGCTAGTCTTGTTACCCATGGTTATGGGATTGCTGAGTCCTCGTGGCTCACAGATACTACAACACCAGATGCAGGTTCAGCCGAGTATGAAGCAGGAGCTGGTTCAAGTTCTACACTGGGAGCTCGATGAAGAGAGTGACCGTTTGCTTGTGACGTTTCGACGATCAGTAGTGGTTTCTACTAGGATTCGATCTAGACCTGTGGCTTTATGTTGTTTTTGGTATCTTTCTTTTGGATCTTCGCCCGTAGTCGGGTTGTGATGTTTTGAATGATGTTTTGCTTATGTAATGTATTGTGTGAAGTGGCGAGTGTAAGCCAACTATCTCCTTTTGCATTTTAATCCCTCTTTTACATGAGTCGTGCAAAGATACCAAACTTGAGATCATTCCAGAATGGGCTTATACCTTTAAGTCGTGCCTCGACACGTAGGAGGTATAGTCCCATCCTCGGCATTACAAGTTGGTATCAGAGCCTTCTCCGACCTAGAAGCCCCCACTGTTTGATTGAATCGTTGACGGTTGAGTCTAGACACACATGGAAATGTTTTGAGTCCTATATATATATCGGAGAGTAGGATTTCTGTTTGCTCCTCATCCCTTTTCACTCTGGTGAGGACTCCTGACGATTACTCTTATCTCTTCTACTCTCAAAAATGCACCAATTTTTTTTTAGGATCTCGCGAGTATTGTTTGGATTGTTTCGATGTCTTTGTGACAAGAACATTGTTCTCGATGCCTCCTGTCATTAGGGGTTCTGGCAGTGTACCGGGGAGTTGAGCTCCGAAGTGTTGTCGTCACAAATATATCGCATCAGTTCTAGAATACTTAAGACGGCCGACATCGAAAACTCTCCTATGCGGTTAGTGGCAAGATAACCCCGACATCACCCAGTACTTGGGAGGTAGTTCGGGAGTATTGCCATAGCTTGTATAGTAGATGCGTTTCGAAGGTCCGAGGTAAACGGTTTCCGGAAACAACTGGTTATGTGTTGAAGGATGGATACAGCTGGATGTAGGATTAGAGTTGAGTGCGCGGTGCTTCCCCTGTATCCCCAACACCTGATTGCATAACTGGAAACTTTCGGAAATTAATAGGTGGGTTCATCTAGTAGTTCTAGGCATTCTTCCAACGAATGCACGATATGAAGTTCGGGGTTCTACATTGAGTGAAGTGGTTTTATGGGCGTTTGTTCCGATCGGGAGTTGCATCTTAAAGGGTCCTTGGCTATGTTGATCCGGGGATTGCAAAACTCTTTTGTAACACGTTCCATGAGCTTTCAGCACAAAGATGTCGAACGAAACTTCTATCTTGTATTTGTTCTATCTGCTCCTTGTTGCTTTTATTTATCTTTTGTTCTCCCAAGTGGCTTCTCGTCAAGTTGATGTACCCGCGGAGTTCATTCGTTCAATTCTCTGTTCGGATGATATTGTGAAGATTATGCTGCAACATATCTATCTGTTGTTTTGTTTTGATTCTGGTATTCGAGTTGCTTCGATGTCAAATGTTGATTCCATACCTTTCCTAATTAGTGTTCTCATATTTCTATGGGAGTGCTAATTCTTCTTGACCATCGAGATCTTCATGTTAATCCTTTTCAACCAGTGTGCCTTCTCTTCAAGTTATTCCATACGGACGCCGTTGAGAAATCTGACGATTTGTCTGTTTCATTCATCCCAAGTTGTCTGTGTTTCCCCGCCATCCCTCCCTTTTTCTTCTCGGAGTCAGAATTCTTAATGAAGTATCCATTTTATTCATGTGAGGTTCTTCATTCTTTTCCTTCAATGTTCTTATCCGGTGATTTATCGTGAAGATGCTCAAGAGCTTCAAGTTCATCATTCTTTTGTTCTCAAATTCTGCCGGTGGATGTAATTCAAGATTTCGGTGTTGATCTTATCCTTTTCCTCATTTCACAATGCTTTCTTATTCCGATGCACCAATTAATCATTCTCCTCTTGTTATTCTTATCCGGAGTGCTGAAGATTCATAATTCCATTCTTAATCCATTCAAATTATTTTTGAGGATTGCTATCTTATTCAAGCCATTTAATTCAACCGGTGCAATATCTCTTAAGCAATCTTTTCCAATGGTGATTTCTTTGAGTCGGCCCTAACCCACAGGTCTTTTCCAGGATCTTACCTGACTCTTCTTATTTTTTCTAGAGTTATACTCAAATTCTTTTCAAAGTGTGACATAAGAATGATTTCCATCAGTCATATACCTTCTCTAAGATCACGTTCAATTCTTTTCACCATTGTTTCAACCTTTTAATTCTTCATTCCGGAGTGCTCAACAATTCATGGTTCTAGCTTCATGCCATCCTCATTATTGTTCCGATTGTGAGGAATTCTTTTATAACCATCCGAAGCATTTCATGAATTATTTTCTTTGTGATCCTCCGAAGGCCATCAATTCAGAATATTTCTTCGTTCTCAGTTTTCAACTTTGTCCTCCAAATATTCTTCATTGATGTCTCTTCGTTCGTCTCCATATTCTTACGGTGGTTCTTTCAAGATTACTCTTCCGTTGTTACCGTATCAATTCATTTGTTCTTTTCATAATCCTATTGGTGGTTCGTTGAAGATTTACCCATGTTTGTGCTAGATCTCTCTTTAATTCTTTGCAACGAGAATAATTAGTATGCCAAATCCTTTGGTTGTCATCAATTTAATTGGTGAAGGAGATGCATGACATAATTCTTATTCTTATTCCTTCAAGGTGATTAATCCCTTCGAAGCTTGTTCAGCATACCATATCCTTGGTTCTAAGTTGTTCATCTTGTTTTCCGGAGTTCCAAGTATTTCAATTATCATTTCAAAGCTCCATCTAATTCATCACAGGCCTTGAATCTTATTCTTTCATCTTTCACTTCTCATGCTTTCATTACCGGAGTTTTCATGGTGGTTCATCAAGATTTAATTCATCCTCGAAGTCTTCATCAAGATTCTTGTTGGAGCTCAAGCATTCTTCATCATGCTTCCAATTGAAATCCTTTCCACCTTATCTTTTCAGATGGTGTTATGTCATTCTTGACAATTCCTTCATGGATTATGATTTACGAGTTATCAAGAATGAGATATTAAAACCATCATTTTTCCTTGTTCAGGAGATCTTATCAACCCTTCAATTATTCGTTCGAGTTATCTTGGGTTATAATTCACCTAAAAGCTTTTCCTAAGGATTGTTGCTATTATGGTGCTTATAAATGACCCAAATTCTTCATTTATCATTCCGGCGAAATAAGTTTTTCATCTCCTTGTTGATCTCAATCCAATCAAATGTTTCCGCCAGTGGCCGGTTGTCACCTCATAATTGTGAGATGTTTTCCATAAGCCCACATGAAGGTTATTCGTTTTCGTTGTTGATTTTTCCATCAACTCTGTTCAGCCCTTCTTCGTAAGGATGCTCTTTCAAATTCAATTTTGAGAGAAGTTGTCATATTTTCTCCGTTCATTGCTTTCATTGATCTATATTCTATTCTTTCGTTCCGGAGGCATTGTGATGTTGCTCTCTCCAAACCATCATATCGTTTTATCGAGATCATGTTCTTTCCCTTGCTTATAATTTAACCGGAGCGTTGTATTCTCCATTCTAATTCTCTCATCTTATCAAGTTTGCCTCTCTTTTCAACCGGAGTGCTGTCTGAATCTTTCTTACCCCTTGTGCCATTCTTTAATTGTTCCGGAGGCTATGTGTTATTGTTTTCATCAAGTATCATCCCATCTTCTCAAGTTCTTGTTCATTTCCTTTCATTTTCAGACGAAGTGCTGTCCAAATTCTGTCATTATTATTCCTTGGCTATACCATTGCGGTTTCATATTCTTTTGGTTCATAAGCTCTTGTTTCATGTCTTTCAACCTACAAGGTTCTCATAATGCTCCTGGTTCCTCTTTTCTAACAGAGTGTTTCATATTCGTTCATCTCCGTTGTATTCTTATTTCAATTTGGTCAACCTCTCAGGTTCGTGGTTTCACTCATTTGTCAAAGAAGCAACTTTGTTTTACCTCTTCCTTTTTCCGTTTCACCCGGTGCCATCTCTAGGATCTCGGGTCGAGATCCTCTGTTAGTGTGGGAGAGTTGTGACGCCCGAAGACCGACGTCCCAGAAGATTCCAGAAGATTCCAGATGTTCCGGGTTCTCCAGTATGTTTCATTTGTGCTTGTGTTATTTATTTTTGCGTTGCATCATGTCATCATGCCATCATGTCTTATTTCTTTTGCATCTCAACCAAATAAATTGTTTGGACCTTCGGTTCATTTAAACCGAGGGAAGATTGACTTCTCTTTATAACATATAAAAGCCTCTCAACATTATTAGGGAGCTATATTAAATATTCCATTTGTTTGGAATTAACCGCAACACACTTGCATATTTTCCCCATGCCTATTTCACTTCAAGTTTCACCGTCAAAAACCTTCCCTATATTTCTTTTCTCGTTTATCGAGGTTCCTCCAAAAACCTCAACATTTTTCTGACACTTCTAAAACCAAGTCCTAGTTCAAACCCATTTGATTTAAATTCAAATATGTTTGAATTATACCTCGATCTTGCCATTTATATTTTCTCAGACCGTGCTCATTTTTTTATGAGCCCGAGGAAAATAATCCCTTGTGCAACTTTTTCCCTAACCCCCCTCTTTCCTCCTTCCTTTTCTTTTCTTCCTTGTTGTTTTTCTGTTTTTTTGGGAGACTACTGAAAAAGGAGGAGCCAGCCGGCCCAAGAACTTCCCCCAGCCGGCCCATCAACTCCCTTCGAGGCCAGCCCAACCAACTCCCTCGTAACCCTAGCGCTCAACCCCCTCGCTCCTTCTTTCCTCCCTCGCGCCGCATCTCTCCCAGCACTCGATCCCGCATCGCTCCTCTCCCTCTCCTCCCGTGCGCCGCACTTCGTCTCTCGATACCCCTCGCCAGGCCTCTGCCTCGCCCCCCCAGCGCCGGTGCCCGACGTGCTGCCCGCGACCTCCGCGCAGCGCCTCTCTCCTCAAACGCCCGCATCGCCAGGCCGCAGCGGCCGGATCCCGCATCCCCGCCGGGAGGCCTCGTCCAGGCTCCCTCCTCATCGTCCGACGCATCGCGTCGTCGCGCCCCTCTATTCCCTCACGTGGACGCGCCATGGCCACGCCAGAGCCCTCGAGCAGCCCGGCGGCCAGCAGCCGCGCCGTCCGGCGTGCCATGGCCGCCCCAAGCCCTCTTCCTCGCGCCCTCGCCTCCGATGGCCCCGAAGCCCCACCTCTGCTGCCTCCATTCCCGTCCTCAAGCCACGTCGCCAGCGCCGGTGCCGCCCCTGCCTCACCTCCGGGCCACCAGCAGCGCCTCCATCGCCATGCCGCTGCCTTGGCCTCGTCGCCCCGTGCTGCCTTGCACTGTGTTTATTTTGTGTTGCTTTGTGCTGTTGAAGTTACCAAGGAACCGTGTACGACTACCCGACGAGGCGGCAAGACCCGTAACCGGACCGTCAAGCACCGTTGTCGTGGATTGCGCCAAGTGCACGGAGACCCCAAGTACCCCTACGTCAAGTACCACGACGATGCGACAAGTACCACTACGAACCCCCCAAGTACCACGACGCCGATGACCTTCAAGTTCGACTACTGTCAGGACCCCGATCCTAAGTCACACAGGTCTAGCCTGTAACACATCATATCACTTTGCGGCCTCACGCACGGTATCCCCACGGGTGCCACCTTACCTGGCCCAGGACCGTTTGCGCATTTCGGCACACGTATATGATAGTGTCGCTAGCATCCATATGACAGAGAACCCGGGCCGACATGACTAGTTATAAACCAAAAGTGGCACTAAATTACAGGGACAGGCATACATGACCCAGCAACGAACGTGTCGGTCATCAACGTATGAACCCAAGTCGTAGCAAGCTACAAGGACTTAAAGGAACAACGCGTGACATTTCCCCTAAGGGACAGACACAGGAACGAAGAAGGACACATGCCGGCCAGCCTAAGTGTTCCGGAGCAGTAGCAAGCTACCAAGGCTCAGTGGAAGCACTAGGAGACATTTCCCTGTAAGGTAGGCTACCAAAGGTAAACAACTAGGTGTCGGATCCCACACATAGCAATACACATTACACGTACGCATAACATGCAAGTATGTGCTGTACAACAAGGCATCACAACATAACTCAACAACTCATATAGATAAAGGCCCAGAAGAGCCATCATAGCATTTATTACAATCAGAGGTCACATGACCCAACATACAGAGCATACAGACAACGGAAGCATAACATGTCTGAGTACAGACAACTACAAATGAAAAAGGCTGAGAAGCCTGACTATCTACAAGATCCTACAAGGGTACAAGACCGTAGCTGAGGTAACAAGCTAAACGTCGAAGTCCACGCGGAACCACTGGCGAGACTGAAGTCTCTCTGCAAAACATAAATTAAGCAAACGTGAGTACAAAGGTACTCAGCAAGACTTACATCAGAACTAGCTACATATGCATCGGTATCAACAAAGGGGTGGTGGAGTTTGACTGCAGCAAGCCAGCTTTGACTCGGTGGCTATCCTGAACAACGACTGCAAGTAACTCTTTTGAGGTGGCACACACGAGTCCACATATTCACCAATCAATACACCAATATGGATCCGCTCCCGTCTCCCTACGAGAAGGCCATCCATAGCACTCACGGTTATCTTGCGTGTTTTTAGAGTATCCACTTTCACTTGTCTATGAACTGTAGAGGTAACCCAGAAGTCCATTTCCGCGGACACAGCTATTCGAATAGATTATATATAAAACCCTGCAGGGGTGTACTTCTTCACACACGCTCTCACCACTTACCGCCGTCTACACGACATGTACTCGGCAACCTTCAAGCGGAGGCCCAGCGAGGGTGTCGGCCACGACCTGACTAACCACACAAGTCTCTCGTCCAGGTTTATCGCCTATTTGGGTTCCATCCGTGGGGAGATCCGGCCGGGGTGTCGCTCACGGCCCCAAACGATGTGTACAGGGTTCCCGCATCACCAAACGGGCAATCGGTACACCGTGCCACGTACCTGCCGCGTCACAGCCCACCCCGAGGGTCAGCGCTGCGCACGACCTCCAGTAAACTACAAACACCAGAAACTAGTTGCAACTCTTGGACAGAGATCATGCTGATTAATAAGTTGAGAGAGTCAATTAAGGATCCCAATGTGTGGTAGTAGCTGTTTCATGGACCAACCAACACAGAACTCAGTTCCTGAGGACGGCTGCAATGAGACAACCCACCATGTACTCCTACATGGCCTCTCATCGCTACCTTTACCAAATCGTGTTCACACACTTAGCTCACACACAGTAGGACATGTTCATCACATTCCAATTCATCCCCGATGAATCAGACCTGACACAACTCCAAGCAATAGCAGGCATAACCAGAAAGCATCAATGAGTAGGCACAACATGGCTCAAACAACTCCTACTCATACTAGTGGGTTTCAACTATTTACTGTGGCAATGACGGGTCATGCAGTGGAAAGGGGTTCAACTACCGCAGCAGGTAACAATTGAAGCGTTGTTGTCCTAATGCAGTAAAAGAGAGCAAGAGCGAGAGAGTGGGATTGTATCGGAATGCTCAATGGGGTTTTGCTTGCCTGGCACTTCTGAAGATATCAATGATTCTTCATCGGTGTCATCGATCACATCGTCAGAACAGCGTCTACTGAGAGGGGACAAACATCGACAAACAAGAGAGAACACAATCAATGCAATGCGACAATATGATGCATGCTCATGACATGGCAATATGATGTTGATTGAGCTAATGCAACTAGCAACCATGTTAAAGGAAGTTGGTTTGAATCAAAGGTTCAAATTCAACTCTATATGTGACTAATCAAATGCCATTTATTCAAATTGTCCTAAACAGTGGCTGTAGGTTATTCAAACATGCATGAAAATGCCATAAATAGATTCCTTGAATTTTTCTGATCAATTTTCATATATAAATTATTTTCATCTGAGTTATAGTTTATTTTCTGTGATTTTTAGAAGTTTTGGCTATTTTCTGAAATAAATAAATCATTTCTGATTTATTTTAAATTCCAGAAAACACTTATTGCGTCAGCATGACGTCAGGATGACGTCATCGGGTCGACAGCGTCAGCCCAGGTCAAACCTGACGCTGGGACCCACTGGTCAGTGACTAGGCTAATTTAACAGAGACTATTAGTGTTAATTTAATCCTAACTAAAGTGTCAGGGGGGTGGCCCACATGTCAGTCTCTCAGGCCTAACTAAGTTTAGTTTTCAAACTAAACTAATTTAACAGGGGTTGGCCCCACGTGTCAGTGACTCACTAACTAACCTAATAGTTAAACTAAACTAGGTTAATTAACAGGGCGGGACCCCACATGTCATAGACCCAGGAGGGTCAAACCTCGGGTCAAAGAAGCCAAGCCCACTGGTCAAAAAGTCAAAAGCGCCGGCGGCTAGCCGCCGGCGAGGCTGGGCGCGGCGGAGGGCGTCGGAAATCCTCCTCCGGCGACCAAATGGCCGACGGAGGGCATCTACGTGGAGCTGGGACTCGCCCGCATCCACTTTGTGCCATCGGGAGGGGCTGGGGTGGCCGGAAAGTGGCCGGCGACGAGGTCCAGCGGCGGCAGCGGTCGGGCTTGCGCGGGCGCGGCGCTAGGGGGCTCGGGAGGAAGAAAAGAAGTGGCTACAGGCTCCTGGAGGAACGCTGAGCACGCCGGTGTGCTTGGGCGCGTGCGGCAGCAACTGTGACTACAGCGGCGACATGGCCGGCGGACCACAGCTCCGGCCGGAGGTGGGGCCGTAGCTAGAGAGCGTGGGGAGGTCGGGGAAGAGGGGGAAACGGCTCGGGGGCTCACGGTGAGTGCAGAGGCGACGACGTGGGCTCGGGGGAGGCTCGGAGCGGAGCAGGGCGGCGGAGGGGATCTCATCGGCCGAAGGTTGAAGACGAGGTCGGGGAAGACGCTAAGAGGCTCCCGAGCTCGCGTGCGTGGGCGTGTAGACTCACGGGTCCGTGGCGGAGCTCGTGGACACGTCGAGGGGACGAGGGGGAGGCGATGGCTGCGGCTACGGCCGTCGATGCGCCCACGGGCGCGTCGGCCATGGCCCTGGAGAGACGAGGGAGGGAGGAAGGGGGCGAGTGAGAGGTCAGGGGGGGTTCCAGGCGCTTGCGGCATGTCCTTGGCGGCGTCGCGCTGGCGAGGGGAGGCCAGGCAGGCAGCTGCGTGGAGGCACGGTCGTGCGCGCGCGCCGGCCACACGCCCTCGTGCCTTCTGGCACGAGGTTGAAGGAGGCCGTGCTGGGCTTGGCCCCCAGAAGTGGCTGGGCCAACAGTGCTGGGCTGCACAGGTTAGTTAGCCCAGGTGAGTCTCTCTCTCTCTTTTAATTCTATCTGCTTTCTATTATTTCTGCAGGTTTGTGGCTTTTCTAAAAATGCTTAGGCACTTTCAAAATTCACCAAACTGCTCATGCCCACTGTTTAGCATATAACCAACATGGAACATTTCAATTTGGGATTATTTGAGCATTTAAAATAATATATAAAATTTAAATGCCCAAATGCAAATAAGATATGATTTAATTCAAAAATCCAGATTGGTCCTAGAAATGTGTGCAGCATTTTTGGCAGGGGTTTTTAATCAATCCAAAAATGATGAACTTTTCCCAAGGGCATTTTGGGTTCATTGAAAAAGATTTAAATTTGACCCTAGTTAAATTCATTTAGTGCTAGGGTTTGAGCATCCCCATTTGAGGTTTCATTTGAAATTAAACATGATGCAACAGACAAATGCTATCTTAGGGCAAGGTGAAATTGGGGATGTGACAACTCACCCCCACTAAACAAGAATCTCGTCCCGAGATTCAGGCGTAGGGTAAGATATCAGAGGGGTCACTAACTAACATAATCTTCATGATCCAAGTGTCCTCCATATAAGTGTTGATTGCTTGCCTCATGTTGATCCTGGCTTCCTTGCTTTCGAGATCTTCGTCCAAACGGTAATGATGAGAGAAACTCTACAACATTGATCTTCCGAAAGATCGAGCAACTCAAGATCAACCCATGGAGTGAGACGTTGAAATATCTCTTGAGCTGAGACACGGAGTACACCTCCAGGGGGATGGAGTGAAACAAACGATGAAGGTTCACCTAGTGGCAATAATTCCACACCTAAGAAGATGGTGATCGATACCACCAGACGGGGCACCTTAGAGAAGGTGACTCGTAGAGTTATTCCCTTAAGTGGCAAAAAGAATTACTTTTGATATAGAGACCATTGAAATTCCCTATACCAACCTAAGGCAAACACAATCGATCGTTTGACGGAGTCCAAAGAATTACATTCTCGGCCAAAATGGATGATGTGAACTTCCTTGTTGAAGACAACACCACAGATGATTTTGCTTATCATCGGAAATGGATGGAACCTATGGTAGGACCACTTTTGAAGATAATCCTGAACAGCAGTTGCTGAGAAGGGCAATCCATGAAAAATTGGCATGATGGTGGTGCAAGCTGGGAACAAAATGCAAATGCTGGGAATGATTCAGGTAACTAGGAAGAAACCCAACAGTAGAGAATAAATCTACTCTTTGAGAGTGTATAATATAATCAAGAACACTGGAAGCTATCCTGGTTAGTGTCAAGGATAACACCTAGTGCTTGTGCGTGCTCTCAAGAACTTGAGCATTCCCATATTCATCAAGGTTTTACCAATATCCGTGTCAAGGATCCTGGCAACATCACATACTACCATGATGAATAATGATGGATGATGCAGATGCAAAGGAAGATAACACTTTCTCGGATTTCACCTTGACGAGGCCAAGGGGACGAAATCTGGATGATCAACCAAGAGACATTTAGCACTCCGCTTCTAATGTTCTCCTTGATGTGCTAGAGCAACCCATTTATTAAAATGGTTTGGTACCTAGAACGTCAAGTAAAAGGTCGGACTTCAGGAGCACAAAAATCCATAAGGAACAATTAGGGAGTAAATCCTACAAAATCCCTATGGGGAGGTGGCCAACTTCTTTAATCAAGATACTACTGCAATAGGTCTTCCGGCTGGGTGTGTCGGCCACGACATACACTTTACCGATTATTGAGAGACCAATATTATAGTTCTTGGAAAATGTTCCAACCATCATATCTGCCTAAGATTCAGTTCTGGTTGGTGTCAGGATATTCCAGACTTTTCGAGTCTAGAAGAAAGATGAAAGTTTGAAACACAAATCGACGATACGGCGTTGCGAGATTCTCAGGAATGAACTACGGTAGCAAGCTCCAAAACATGAGCTGGTTCTGCTACAAAACCTGTGAACACGTTGTCCCAGACAAACGTGACCACATAGTAGTCCTATAATAAAATACTATCAAGTTCAGATTGGGAATCATCATTGGAGATAACGAAGTCTTGTGCATGTCCGTCCGTGCCCTTCGGGAATAGCATTTGAACTTCTTTTCTTTGAACAAATCAATCAGTGGCTTGGTGTGCTAGGGATACATACAGAATGAAGATGATCAGTCTATCAGACCATAGAATACTTCGCACGTATGCATGACTGACTTGTGATGACTCCAGAGGAGGTAAAACATGCTTTCTCGAATTCACGGTGGCAACTTGCATCAAATGCACATGAATTAGAGGAAGTCACTTCTTTCTTCCGTACATATGCTTCACGAACGGGTCATGAAGATAATGCTCATAAAAGTTTCCAATGCTAGCTGGATGTTCAACATAGATCATGGAGAAGATAACAATGTTGCTGATGGGCTCAACAACAATTCATCCAGGTTTCCATATAGATGGAATTCCATGACAATGTGAACAAAGTGATAGCATTGGTCAGACCCAAAAGATATAATGGTGTATGCTCAAGGGAACGACCATGAGTAAGTCAACATTACGAATATCGTTGGTTCTGATTTGACTTGACGATAACCCATACTCAAATCAAAGTTTGGACAAGACAATAGATCCACAAATGATCACGGGGATCAATTGGAGAAGATATCATCTATCTTCAATACACACACAAAAGATATCCCTTGGAAGGAACTAAGTCAGGCAAGCTTTTATCTTCCAACTCTCCAAGTTTTCGTTTAGCTTAACCAACTAGCTCAAGGGTATGCAATACAGATTCCTGGAGAAGGATTGGTTACAAGAAACCAACTTGATCACGAGCTCAACATAGCGGTCAGGGGACAACCTGGAAATACTTCCGAGAAGATATTCGGAAAATCACGAACCATCGATATGTTACTAAGCTCGAGAACAATCTTGCTTTTCAGGGCAAGACGATATGATCAAATGAGCAAGGACTTGACAAAATCCTAACTCATCAATCAAGGAGTGCACCAGGAAAGTGGACTAGGTAGCACAATCAATCTTAGAATGGTGATTCAGTAATCATCACGCTAAGAATGAAATTGTTGTCCTTTAACTACCAAGCAACGAAGTTGCTAGGAGTATTGATTTCACACATCACAATCCACTTGTCAGCATTCCGGTTATAATAACACGGAGGCCGAGAAATAAACGATGATGGCGAGAAGTATCACCTTATCAAAGGTTCATAGGAGGTGGAGCAATTCCCATGACATTCTTGACATAAAGATGGTAATACTCCAGGGTAGAACAGTTTAGAAGCGGGATTAGCGTTCTTCATCTGCGAAGTACAACTTCTTTGACCCAATCCTGGATATGGATAAGGTACTGGAGTTTGTTTCTCCTAGTCATTCCAGAATAGAATGGCTTGACGGACCACAAGAGTAAAAGGCATCGATGAACACAAGTGCACGACTACTCCTGACTATCAACTGATAAACGAAGGTCATAAAACAACTGAAAAGGGACAACTCAAAGGAACATATATCTTTCTGAGTTGTGGATGCATAGGTTAGTATGTCGAACGAGTTCCACATATTTCTTCCAGATACCCATGCAGAAAGTAGAATTGGCAGAGTCACAATATGAATGGAGTACCACTCAGGAGCACTCTGGTTGTGATCTTTTGGTTCGGGAGAACTTCTGCCAAGATGGTTCATGGTATTGGAAGAACGATAACCACGGACCTCGAGGACTATCACAAGGTTACTAATGTCCTAAAGGAACGAGCAAATACTATCAGCATGAAGTAAGTAGGGTGAAGCTCGGGTTCAAGAACCCAGGAATAGATTACCAACCAACTAAATAGCATCACGGGATGCTTTCGAGAATGATGGCCAAAATCATCACACTGGAATATAAAACATTGCTGGATTACTGGGTGATCTTCTAAGATACTTAGGGTCATAATAATAACTCCAACATATGTGTCGAGGTAACAAAGTACCACAACTCACCGTCTAGTGTGGTTAATCTGGCCTAAAAGGACATTAAGAACAGGTAGGAATGATTTGCAAATGCATCAGATTGTTTAGAGACCTGGGATGACTCGGACAGCATAACGGCTGCAAATGCTCGAAAATACTTTTGAGATCCAAGCAAAAAGGGTAGCATATCCACTTAACATCATAATGTCAGGGTTCTGAGACCAACAGTTGAACAAACAGAAGTAGTAGAAACTGAGCTGAGGGTTGAATCCACAATAACGTGATCCTGATAAATAGAATGAGAATCCTAGTTCTTAATCCCCGTAGAAAGAAGATGGTGACTCAGATCAGAAGGTCATAGGGCAAAGGAGTAAAAAGAGCCTTACGTTCCCTTCCACAAACAATTCCCTTACATAACTAAAGAGTTTCTAGACACGACTTCGACCAGTTTGGCTTGCTAATCCTACAGGCAGTCAGGCTCTGATACCAAAGCTGTCAGGACCCCGATCCTAAGTCACACAGGTCTAGCCTGTAACACATCATATCACTTTGCGGCCTCACGCACGGTATCCCCACGGGTGCCACCTTACCTGGCCCGGGACCGTTTGCGCATTTTGGCACACGTATATGATAGTGTCGCTAGCATCCATATGACAGAGAACCCGGGCCGACATGACTAGTTATAAACCAAAAGTGGCACTAAATTACAGGGACAGGCATACATGACCCAGCAACGAACGTGTCAGTCATCAACGTATGAACCCAAGTCGTAGCAAGCTACAAGGACTTAAAGGAACAACGCGTGACATTTCCCCTAAGGGACAGACACAGGAACGAAGAAGGACACATGCCGGCCAGCCTAAGTGTTCTGGAGCAGTAGCAAGCTACCAAGGCTCAGTGGAAGCACTAGGAGACATTTCCCTGTAAGGTAGGCTACCAAAGGTAAACAACTAGGTGTCGGATCCCACACATAGCAATACACATTACACGTACGCATAATATGCAAGTATGTGCTGTACAACAAGGCATCACAACATAACTCAACAACTCATATAGATAAAGGCCCAGAAGAGCCATCATAGCATTTATTACAATCAGAGGTCACATGACCCAACATACAGAGCATACAGGCAATGGAAGCATAACATGTCTGAGTACAGACAACTACAAATGAAAAAGGCTGAGAAGCCTGACTATCTACAAGATCCTACAAGGGTACAAGACCGTAGCTGAGGTAACAAGCTAAACGTCGAAGTCCACGCGGAACCACTAGAGAGACTGAAGTCTCTCTGCAAAACATAAATTAAGCAAACGTGAGTACAAAGGTACTCAGCAAGACTTACATCAGAACTAGCTACATATGCATCGGTATTAACAAAGGGGTGGTGGAGTTTGACTGCAGCAAGCCAGCTTTGACTCGGTGGCTATCCTGAACTACGACTGCAAGTAACTCTTTTGAGGTGGCGCACACGAGTCCACATATTCACCAATCAATACACCACTATCGATCCGCTCCCGTCTCCCTACGAGAAGGCCATCCATAGCACTCACGCTTATCTTGCGTGTTTTTAGAGTATCCACTTTCACTTGTCTATGAACTGTAGAGGTAACCCAGAAGTCCATTTCCGCGGACACAGCTATTCGAATAGATTATATATAAAACCCTGCAGGGGTGTACTTCTTCACACACGCTCTCACCACTTACCGCCGTCTACACGACATGTACTCGGCAACCTTCAAGCGGAGGCCCAGCGAGGGTGTCGACCACGACCTGGCTAACCACACAAGTCTCTCGTCCAGGTTTATCGCCTATTTGGGTTCCATCCGTGGGGAGATCCGGCCGGGGTGTCGCTCACGGCCCCAAACGATGTGTACAGGGTTCCCGCATCACCAAACGGGCAATCGGTACACCGTGCCACGTACCAGCCGCGTCACAGCCCACCCCGAGGGTCAGCGCTGCGCACGACCTCCAGTAAACTACAAACACCAGAAACTAGTTGCAACTCCTGGACAGAGGTCATGCTGATTAATAAGTCGAGAGAGTCAATTAAGGATCCCAATGTGTGGTAGTAGCTGTTTCATGGACCAACCAACACAGAACTCAGTTCCTGAGGACGGCTGCAATGAGACAACCCACCATGTACTCCTACATGGCCTCTCATCGCTACCTTTACCAAATCGTGTTCACACACTTAGCTCACACACAGTAGGACATGTTCATCACATTCCAATTCATCCCCGATGAATCAGACCTGACACAACTCTAAGCAATAGCAGGCATAACCAGAAAGCATCAATGAGTAGGCACAACATGGCTCAAACAACTCCTACTCATACTAGTGGGTTTCAACTATTTACTGTGGCAATGACGGGTCATGCAGTGGAAAGGGGTTCAACTACCGCAGCAGGTAACAATTGAAGCGTTGTTGTCCTAATGCAGTAAAAGAGAGCAAGAGCGAGAGAGTGGGATTGTATCGGAATGCTCAATGGGGTTTTGCTTGCCTGGCACTTCTGAAGATATCAATGAGTCTTCATCGGTGTCATCGATCACATCGTCGGAACAGCGTCTACTGAGAGGGGACAAACATCGGCAAACAAGAGAGAACACAATCAATGCAATGCGACAATATGATGCATTCTCATGACATGGCAATATGCTGTTGATTGAGCTAATGCAACTAGCAACCATGTTAAAGGAAGTTGGTTTGAATCAAAGGTTCAAATTCAACTCTATATGTGACTAATCAAATGCCATTTATTCAAATTGTCCTAAACAGTGGTTGTAGGTTATTCAAACATGCATGAAAATGCCATAAACATATTCCTTGAATTTTTCTGATCAATTTTCATATATAAATTATTTTCATCTGAGTTATAGTTTATTTTCTGTGATTTTTAGAAGTTTTGGCTATTTTCTGAAATAAATAAATCATTTCTGATTTATTTTAAATTCCAGAAAACACTTATTGCGTCAGCATGACGTCAGGATGACGTCATCGGGTCAACAGCGTCAGCCCAGGTCAAACCTGACGCTGGGACCCACTGGTCAGTGACTAGGCTAATTTAACAAAGACTATTAGTGTTAATTTAATCCTAACTAAAGTGTCAGGAGGGTGGCCCACATGTCAGTCTCTCAGGCCTAACTAAGTTTAGTTTTTAAACTAAACTAATTTAACAGGGGTTGGCCCCACGTGTCAGTGACTCACTAACTAACCTAATAGTTAAACTAAACTAGGTTAATTAACAGGGCGGGACCCCACATGTCATAGACCCAGGGGGGTCAAACCTCGGGTCAAAGAAGCCAAGCCCACCGGTCAAAAAGTCAAAAGCGCCGGCGGCTAGCCGCCGGCGAGGCTGGGCGCGGCGGAGGGCGTCGGAAATCCTCCTCCGGCGACCAAATGGCCGGCGGAGGGCATCTACGTGGAGCTGGGACTCGCCCGCATCCATTTGTGCCCTCGGGAGGGGCTGGGGTGGCCGGAAAGTGGCCGGCGACGAGGTCCAGCGGCGGCAGCGGTCGGGCTTGCGCGGGCGCGGCGCTAGGGGGCTCGGGAGGAAGAAAAGAAGTGGCTACGGGCTCCTGGAGGAACGCTGAGCACGCCGGTGTGCTTGGGCGCGTGCGGCAGCAACTGTGACTACGGCGGCGACATGGCCGGCGGACCACAGCTCCGGCCGGAGGTGGGGCCGTAGCTAGAGAGCGTGGGGAGGTTGGGGAAGAGGGGGGAAACGGCTCGGGGGCTCACGGTGAGTGCAGAGGCGACGACGTGGGCTCGGGGGAGGCTCGGAGCAGAGCAGGGCGGCGGACGGGATCTCGTCGGCCGAAGGTTGAAGACGAGGTCGGGGAAGCCGCTAAGAGGCTCCCGAGCTCGCGTGCGTGGGCGTGTAGACTCACGGGTCTGTGGCGGAGCTCGTGGACACGTCGAGGGGACGAGGGGGAGGCGGTGGCTGCGGCTACGGCCGTCGATGCGCCCACGGGCGCGTCGGCCATGGCCCTGGAGAGACGAGGGAGGGAGGAAGGGGGCGAGTGAGAGGTCAGGGGGAGTTCCAGGCGCTTGCGGCGTGTCCTTGGCGGCGGCGCGCTGGCAAGGGGAGGCCAGGCAGGCAGCTGCGTGGAGGCACGGCCGTGCGCGCGCGCCGGCCACACGCCCTCGTGCCCTCTGGCACGAGGTTGAAGGAGGCGGTGCTGGGCTGGGCCCCCAGAAGTGGCTGGGCCAACAGTGCTGGGCTGCACAGGTTAGTTAGCCCAGGTGAGTCTCTCTCTCTCTTTTAATTCTATCTGTTTTCTATTATTTCTCCAGGTTTGTGGCTTTTCTAAAAATGCTTAGGCACTTTCAAAATTCACCAAACTGCTCATGCCCACTGTTTAGCATATAACCAACATGGAACATTTCAGTTTGGGATTATTTGAGCATTTAAAATAATATATAAAATTTAAATGCCCAAATGCAAATAAGATATGATTTAATTCAAAAACCCAGAATGGTCCTAGAAATGTGTGCAGCATTTTTGGCAGGGGTTTTTAATCAATCCAAAAATGATGAACTTTTCCCAAGGGCATTTTGGGTTCATTGAAAAAGATTTAAATTTGAACCTAGTTAAATTCATTTAGTGCTAGGGTTTGAGCATCCCCATTTGAGGTTTCCTTTGAAATTAAACATGATGCAACAGACAAATGCTATCTTAGGGCAAGGTGAAATTGGGGATGTGACAACTACACGGAAGTTCCCCTTCGGAAACGCCAAGGTCGACTACGCCCGGAGGTGAAACAAGTACATCTACGGATACCAGAACGCCTACGAAACGTGTACCACTACCGTCGCCCCGAAGATGTCCGATGAGCCGCGAGTACCACTACTTCCACTACGACCGACTTGTGAACCACTACTTCCTCTACGACCCCGTGTACAAATACTTCCTCTACGATCTCGAGCCGCCCCGAAACGAATGTTTCGAAGGTATAACCCCGAGACGACCCCGTGGATGAACGATTGTGATGTGTGTTGTATGAAATGTTTGCCCTTGTGTGCTCCGTGCCCGTATCATCTTTTGTCGTGCTCCTCGGTTGCCTCGTCGCCGACCCGTGGGAACCCGGTAACGGGATCACCCCATCTTCTTCTTGCATGACTCGCTCGCCGCCACCTTTCTTTTGCACCGGACTCTCAACGAGTTACCGGAACCGAGATGTTGCCGTAGCATCATTTTCGTATTCGTTGCCGTGGCACCCTTTCCTTTCACCACGATGACAAATACTTCATATCATCTTCATGTTAATGTTTAACTAAAAATTGCATAAAAATTGATCATGTCATCCGCATCATGTTAACAACATTTAAAATGTGTGAATTGTTGTTTGCTAAAAATTGTTAACCATGCCCATGAGGATTTTACCGGAATTTGTTGTTGTTATTTCCGGCCTCATTTAAAATGCCTAAATAGGTAGTTTGTTTTGCTTCACCTCTTGCCATGTTAACAAACATTTAATCTTGTCTTGTAAATAAACGAGAGTCAACCAAATAAATAAAATGTGGTGTTTCGTCAATATGCAACTCGTTGCATATTGAGCTCCACTTAACTTGTAGTGTTGTTTGTGCACATTGCCATGCCATGCATAATTAAACCGGACATGCATCATACTTGGATGTGCATCGTATGCCATGTTTATACTTGTGTGTTTACCGGGTTGTTTGCTTCTTTCCGGTTGCTTCTCTTGTTAGCTTCGGTTTCGTCCCGGAGTTGTGAGGATTCGCTCGACTATGTTGCTCCGTCTACTTCATGGATCTGTTCTTCTCCCTTGTGGAATCCCAGGCAAGATGATCATACCCTTGGATACCTTTACTACCATTGCCATGCTTAGTTGTCTCGATGCTATCGTTACATGTCGCGCTACCCATCTTTTATGTCAGCCTCTCCTTGTTGCCATGAGACCTCTAACCTTTGACACCTTCCTAGCAAAACCACTGTTTGGCTATGTTACCGCTTGCTCAGCCCCTCTTATAGCGTTGTTAGTTGCAGGTGAAGATGAAGATCGTTCTAGGAGGGAACTTGTTGTTGGAATATCACAATATCTATAATTATTATTAACACACCTATCTACTAGGCATGGGTGGAAGTCTTGGCCTTTTGCTCGGTGTTTTGTTCCACTCATGCCACCTTAGGCGCCGATAAACCGGCATTATGTTCCTTGTTTTTGCGTTCCTTACACGATGGGTGGATGGGGACCCCTTGACAGTTCGACTTTGAATAAAACTCCTCCAGCAAGGCCCAACATTGGTTTTAATTTGCTCATAATAACAACTTAATGAATTAATTAATTTCATAGGGGGGTCATGTCCCCGGGTTCTTAATTCTACATAGCAGGGGGGGCCAGTGCTGATGGTGTTGGTCCCAAACGGGGGTTTTGCGGGGTCACCATGAGGAAACTCGAGGATTGATATAAACCTGTAGAATCGCCCATCCGGACGTGGCCTGAGATGAGATACGCGCGGCTACTATCAGGGTGTCGGCACGCCGGGAGGTCTTGCTGGACTTGTTTTACCATTGTCGAAATGTCTTGTGCACCGGGATGCCGAGCCTGATCGGATTTCCCTAAGATAAGGGGTGATGATATTATATTTATCACTTCAGCTAATCGTGAGAGCTTGTGATGGGCTAAGTTGGGACACCCCTGCAGGGTTATAATCTTTCGAAAGCCATGCCAGCGGTTATGTGGCAGATTGGAATTTGTTAATGTCCGGTTGTAGAAAACTTGACAGATGATCCGGAGTAAAACACACAACTGTGTGAGTAACTGTGACTGTCTCTTTTCACTTTGAGAAGAGAACATGGTGGGGTTATGTTTGATTCGTATGTAGTTCAGGATCTTTAGCGATCACTACTTTTGTGACCGTTTGCGTAGATACTCATCTTATTCTTGTTCTCGTAAGTTAGCCACCATATTATGCTTAGTCGCTGCTGCAACCTCACCACTTTACCTCTTCCTACCCACCAAGCTTTACTAGTCTTGTTACCCATGGTTATGGGATTGCTGAGTCCTCGTGGCTCACAGATACTACAACACCAGATGCAGGTTCAGCCGAGTATGAAGCAGGAGCTGGTTCAAGTTCTACACTGGGAGCTCGATGAAGAGAGTGGCCGTTTGCTTGTGACGTTTCGACGATCAGTAGTGGTTTCTACTAGGATTCAATCTAGACCTTTGGCTTTATGTTGTTTTTGGTATCTTTCTTTTGGATCTTCGCCTGTAGTCGGGTTGTGATTTTTTGAATGATGTTTTGCTGATGTAATGTATTGTGTGAAGTGGCGAGTGTAAGCCAACTATCTCCTTTTGCATTTTAATCCCTCTTTTACATGAGTCGTGCAAAGATACCAAACTTGAGATCATTCCAGAATGGGCTTATACCTTTAAGTCTTGCCTCGACACGTAGGAGGTATAGTCCCATCCTGGGCATTACAAACGGGATGCCTAATCCCGGTGCTGGCCCTCCACCCTCTTAATTTCGTCGATGCGGCTAATGACGGGCTTGATGCGCTCCTTGAGCACCGTGAGGTCAGCATCCTCCGGCAAGCTGTCCATCGCGGCTTAGAAGTCGAGGGCAGGGTTCCAGAACGCCATCTTGGTGAGGACCTTGGTCATGACCCCCCGGCAAAGCCGCCGGGCCTCCCCGGCGAGCGTGGCCGTTCTGTCGGAGTGAAGATCAGCCAAGGCACCGAGGACGCCCTCGAAGAACAGGGTCAGCTTGGCGTTGACGGACCCGCTCCACTCAGGGACATACCTCACGTTCGGCATCCCCATGAGGGCCAACTGTGAGGTAACCCTGCCGGCAATGTCCTCCAGCCGTCTGATCCACCTGTTCTCGCCCACCACGTATTCTTGGTGGGAGGCAACCTCGTCCGCCCGCAGCTGCTTCTCCTCCTCCAGGCTCTAGGTCAAGGCCTCCTCCGAGCCGAGCTCTCCGACAACATCTTCTCGAGATTCTCCAGCCTCAGCTTGAGATCTCTGATGGAGTTTTGTGGCTCGGAGAGCTCCCCATCCCTGCTGATGACCGCTCCCTGTGCCTCTGTCAAGGCGCAGTTGAGCCTGTTCTTTTCGTCGGACAGCTTGAGGGCCTGCTCCTTCAGCTCGTCCCGCTCCACCTCCAGCTCTTGCACCTTGCCGGCGTGGGCCAGAGCCTGGGCATCGAGTGCCTCTTTGTGCCTCTGCCCCAGCTCACGAGTCCTCCGCTAGACAAGGACCTCGAGCTCATCATCCTTGCCGTGGAGCGTTGCGGCAAGCTTCGCTTCACACACGGAGAGGTCTTCCTCCTGGGAATCGAGGGCAGCTTGATGCTAGTTCCGGGCGGCCTCAGCCGCGGCAGCCAAGTTCGCCGCCTCTTCCTGGGCCTTCTCGATGTCGGACATCTTCATGATGAGCTCTGCGTCACGCTTGGCCAATTCTTCCTGGAAGGCCCTCTGCTCCTCGCGGGACTAGTGAAACCAGGTTTGCGCCTCAGCAACGCGCGCCTTGAAATCCATCTCCGCCTCGTCCACCGTTGCCATCCTGGACTTAACCTTGTCCAGACGGGCACGGTAGAGCGCCTGGAGCTTCCGGAAATTGGCCACCACGGCCCGGAAGAGCTGCCCTTCTGCAGAGCCATCGTCGCCAACGCCCGGTTCGTCAACAACCTCAAGCCCGGTGGCGGCGAGCACCTCGCCGTCGAAGACTTCCCCTCCGGCGGGCGCTCGAGAGCTTGATGCCCCTACGAGATGGACGAAGAGATCGTCGCCCACCTTCAGGTACCTGCCGGGGCCCGAGGTTGTGGAGGAAGAAGGCTGATCATCAACCGCCTCTTCCTCGGCTGCAGCCTTGACGGCCTCCCCGGCAGGCCCACCGCCGGCACCCTCGGCGGCATCCTTGGCGGCCTTGTTAGCGGCGGCCTCGGCAGCGTCCTTGGCGGCCTCCTCGGCGGCAATCTTGTTGGCCTCCGCCGCGGCCTCCTCGGCAACTTCCCCGATGATGGTGTCCACATCCTCCATATCTGTTGAAGGAGGGCCTGGACAGTGGTGGGGATGATGAAGCCAAGAAAAAAGATAAGGGAAAAAGCAAAGACAGAAGACATGCAACTTACCAATGTCAGGCTGTGAAGCGGAAGTCCCCTCCCCGCCGGCGTCTGGCGTCATGGCAGGGCCACCAGCGCCCAAGTTCCCCTCTTCCTCCATGCGTGTGGGCTCCATGCTTGGTGCCCTTGCTGGGGACGCCCCTTGCGGCGGTGTAGTCGATGGGGGTGGTATGTTGGGGATAGCCCCCTGCGGCTCCTCCTGCTGCTGCTCCCGTCCTACAAAACCGACAAGGTCAGCACCATAGCATCAAGCACCTACTGCATGTCGAGCAAGAAGAGGATGAAGAACTTACATTGGGGGCTATGCCGGGGGCTACCATCTGGGCTGCTCAACACCACCAGTGGTGTCCCTGAAGCCCCAGCCGGGGGCTGGCTGCTCGCCGAAGCCTTGGCCCTCTTTATCGGCCAACGTGTCTGCGTCCCTGAAGAAGCAAAACAGATCAAGATGAGTGGCATGGTTCATGGTGATGGAAATGGCAGTAAGGAATGGAGTACTTACTCGTCGTCCATCTCCTCCTCCTCCGCCACTTTCCTCTTCCTCTTCGGGCTGAGAGGCCCGAGATCAAAAGGGAGTTCCGCGTCGACATCTGAGTCGACGTCTGCCGGGGGAGGCGAAGGGGGCGGAGTTTGTGCGCGCCTCGACGGAGAAAAGGTTGCTGCCTTCTTCTTCTCGGCGGCCTTCGTCAGCCTCCTCCCCGCCGTGGCCATCGTCTGGTGCCTGGACCCCTCCAGGGCCAATTGAGGTTGCGCAACCTTGCCGGGCCGGACCGGCTCGCCGGAAACAGGCCCGCCACAGGACTCGCCCTCTTCCCCTGGCTGGCACCGAGCCGGCCGCCACGTCCTCCTCCGACGACGACTCGTCGGCCGCGTCTTCGACCAGCGGAGCTCCGGTGCCGGCGCTGCTAGCCTCTCCGGCGGCCGCCACCCAATTGGCGAGCTCCTCCTCCTCCGCAGCTGTGGCATCCTTGTCCTCCACACCCCCGGCGCTGCCGGCCTCCATGACGAGCTGCGCCTCCCTCGCCCTAGCGGCGATGTAGTCCAGCTCTTCCTGGGTGATGTCCCTGACAAGCCACCGCTCGGCGTCTGGCTTGACGCACACCTCGACCAGAGAGTCAAAGAATTGTTGCATGACCTCGTCCGCCAGCTCCTACCAGCTCGGGACGGGGCCATGCACGTTGCATTCCGGCATCATGGCGACAATCTCGGACTGGCGCGAATTGTTGCACAGCGGGACCACCCCCGCTGGCAGCTTGAAGAGCTGCCCCTTGATGGCCTTGACGGCCTTTGCGGCAGCCTTCGCGGCCTTGCCAGTCCGTTCGACCTCGCCATCGCGACCCACATCAAGCTGGAAGAGCCGCTGGCAAAAATGGGCATGTCCCATCACTATGAGGTTGTGGTCGAGGCCAGGGCGGAGCCGCATGACGTCAGCCAGGTTCCTAAAGAGCCAGGCTGGGCTCCCCTTGTTGTGCAACGGGGCAATCCGACGGCGAATGAAGTCTGCCTCGATCATCTCAAGGGTGAGCCCAGCCTGGGCGAGCTGATGGATCTTGGTGCTGGCGATGGTGAGCCTCTCATCGGCGGCGTTGACGTCACCCCAGTCGCTGCCACGGACCGGCGGCACCCGGCGGACCTTGCAGAATGTTGGCGGCTCGTCTTCTTCGATCCAGCACCACCGGCCGCGCCATTCATCCCACCTCTCCTTCACGGCGCCCTCCGGGTACGCTCCCTTGGATCTCGGAATCCAGGTGATGCACCCAGAGACGGCACCTCCCGGCTGGATCCGAGGGGTGAAATATTGGCGGAAGAGCGCCGTGTTGGACTGCACCCCGACGAAGCCCTCGCAAAGGTGCGCGAAGAAAGCCATGCACGCCACCGCGTTCGGAGTGAAATCCAAGAGGCAGAAGCCAAAGGTGTGCATGACATCACAGAATAAATCGAAGAAGGGGGGACATAACCCGTAAGAAAAGTAGTCGACGAAGAAGGGGTACCGATTTGGGCCAGGTTCGGCGCAAGCGGCCGGAATGACGCGCGTCGCCGGATGTCCCAAATTCCCCCCCCCCCCC
>LR738711.1:628818663-628846792 GCA_902687465.1 Secale cereale
CGCCCCCAAAGGGGCTTGAAGGCGGCCCAGAGCTCGTAGACATCGACCGTCGACGGGATGAAGAAAGCGGCCTTCGTCCAGTCCACCAAAAACGCGCCCTCCGGCGGCCCCACAGACCCGGCGCCCTTGGCCACCCCCTTGCCCTTGGCGGGTTTGGATGCCATGGCGGCTGAGTTGGAGGGCTGAGGAAGAGGGATGGCGAAGCAACGGCGGTGGGCGACGGCGAAGGCTTCGGAAGGAAGGAAGAGAGGGAACATCGGCTCTGAGATTGGAAGAAGCGCAAGGAAAATAGAGGAAGTGAGCAGCGCGCCCGCGGTTATTCCTTCTTATGGGGGGAATGCGGGCCGCCTCCTTTCGCATTAACTGAGACGTGACGCATGCCTGCGGAGACCGCCCCGCTCATGCCGCCCCCGTCACGCACGCCCCTCCGCCCCACGCCGCGCGCGGGGGTCGTGGGAGGCGAAGCACGCGGAAAATCTTACCACGGTGAAAACCGTCCCACCTGCCCGCGCACCGTTCTGGGCCTGGCCCAACAACGCGTCGCGCTTATGTGTGGCCCAGGCCCGGGGGCTCCCGTCGGTGTACAAAAAGAGGGGTACACTTTTGGTACCGCTGTGACTGTGCACGGGCAGTCCGAGCCCCGGGCGCCACCACACCAAGCACGGCAAGGGAGGTGAGCCAGGGTAAGACCGAAGCTCGATGGAACTGGAGCAACACCAAGAACAAGACCACAAAGAGTAAAGGGACAAAGCGGCTTCCCCCGGCGAGATCCTTGCCGGGAGCCAGTTTCAGCAGCCCCGACAAGATCCTTGTCGGGGCCGGCTTTAGCAGCCCCGGCAAGACCCTTGCCGCGGCAGCTCGCCCCACACCTACGGAGCGGATCACCCTTGAGTCCACTGCCCCCATGGGGCAAGGATTCAGGAGATATCCCCGTGGTGGCATGCAGATCTTTGTGAAGACATTCAAGATGAGATACATGCTAAGAAGACGACAACCCTCGGCAGGATCCCAGCCAAGGAGGACCACAAGACCTCCGGCAAGCACCTTGCCGGGGATGACAGTAGGCGCCGCGGCAAGACCCTTGCTGGAGCCCCGGCAAGGCCCTTGCCGAGGACATCCGCAGGGCCACCATCAGGCCCGCACCAACTGAGTTTCCACCACCCCATGCAGCTGCCGACCCAACCAGCTGGGCAGGCACCTGCGTGGCAACATGCAGATCTTCGTGAAGACCCACCATTGCGCCACCTCAGCTGCCTGCCTGCCTACATGGCGTCTCAGGCATCGCTGGCCAAGGCGCGTGTCAACACAAGAAGGAGCGGCGACGGACGTCTCCCCTCTCCCCCGATAACGCAAGGACACCTAAGCTAAGCGCATTAAATGCGCCTTGTCATGTAATGCGAGGGATAACCTCGCATCACTGTACCCTTTCCACCTCCTGTGTGCCACTGTGGCAACCCCGTTTCCCTATAAAAGGAGGCCCGAGGCGACCAGGAGAAGGATTCAGCTCTTTAGAACTCCTCACGACTCGGCTTTTGGAGCTCCTGATGCCCCATAGCTAGCTGAAGAACACAAACATATAATCCACCAAAGCAGGAGTAGGGTTTTACGCATCTTTGCGGCCCGAACCTGGGTAAAGGAACTGGTACGTCCAAAACGTATCTATAATTTCTGCTTGCTCCATGCCTCTTTTGGGTGATATTGCTATGATATTTATACACTTCCATACACTTTTGATCATATTTTGACTAACCTATTAACTCAGTGCACCCCAGTGCCAGTTTCTGTTTTCGGCTGTATTTGTATTTCAGGTTTTCACATTACGAGAACTGCCAGGAAAAATCCAGAAAAATTATATAAAAAACCAGCGTTCCAGAAACTACCGTGCGCCCGAAGGACAGTCGGGGGGGCCACCAGGGCTCCAGGCGCCCTGGCGGCGCCCCCCCCCTGGGCCGCGCCGGGGGGGGACGCCTGGGCCCCCCGAGGCTCCTCCGATGCCCCCCTTTGGTATATATTTAAAGCGTCTCCCGAAACCCTCGAGGGAGGAACTATTTTCGTGATCTCATCTCTGTTCCGCCGCCGCCGCTTCCAAGATTGGGAGCACCAGGAGAACTCTTCCCGGCACCCTGTCGGAGGGGAGGATCACCATCGGGAGCCTCTCCACCACCATGGACGCCTCCCGGATGAGTTGTGAGTAGTCTCCCTTGGACCATGAGTCCATGACCAGTAGCTATGTGATGTTCTCCTCCCGTTCTTGTGCTTCACTAATTAGCCCTCGTGAGCTGCCCTACATGATCGAGGCACATATGTAATCCTTATGCTGTTGCTATGATGAGTTTGCTGGGATCCAATGGATTATGAGATTATGTTCAGATTGTGCTTGAGTAATATATTTGATCTACCTCTTTTATATTTATGTTCGTAAGTAATTCTTGCATGTTCTTCGTTGTTATTTATTGCTTTGGCCAAGTAATAGGTAGTGACTCCAAGAGGGAACGTTATGCTTGATTGTGGGTTCATGCCCCTCGATGACTAGCTTGAGTGACAGAAACATGAGTCTAGGGGATGTGTTGTTGCCACAAGGGGGAAAACAACGGTGCTTGTGCCCGCGGGTGCAAGGATTGTTTACTTTACGCAAAGTTCTTTTAATGCAGTTTTCTGTTGCATTGAGTTTACACTATGGGTGGGACTCGCAACTTAATACCGGCGAGATGTTCTGGATAGATATCTCAAGGTGGATGATTAGTAGTAGATATTGATGGATTTTGGTCTACTTACTTTGGCGTACCGCCCATGCTTTGAACCTCAACCTTTCTTGCAATGTAATCAGCATTGGTTTGCGCACATGGTCCTGTCAATTGCCCAGCTGCAATTCGTTTACCTCACATAGCTGTTTTATCATCTTTTGGGAGAGAGACATCACTAGTGAACATCATGAGACTCCGGTCCATATTACCATCATTGATCACATCCGCTATTTACTTTTCGCTATTATTTACTATTGCAATTATATCTATCACTACTATCACTTGCGTTTAATCCTTTGTGAACTACAAGGCCGGAGGGATTGACAACCTCTCTGTACTCGTTGGGAGCAAAGTTATTTGTATCTGTGTGCAGGTCCACGTTGATTGCTAATATCTGGCGCCATAGCAGTTGACACCTTCTTGTTGAACCTAGGAGTCTCTGGGGATTCGATCCTTGGTATCTTTGCCAAGGGAAAAACTTCTGCAACACTACATCTCACACCTTCCACTTGGGGTAACCAACGAGGGGCGAGAAGCCTAGCAAGAGTTTTTCTGGCGCCGTTGCCGGGGACTCCACTCTTCAAGATAGGGGAGTTGCACGATATCTTTTACCTTTGCTTTTAGTCTTGTTAGTTTACCTTTCAGTTTTTGCTTTAGTATCTTTTATCGAGAATCACAAAAATAGTTATCTTGCTTGCTTGCTATTATGGGTTCTACCAAAAACACTAGATGGGAGGAGTACACCCCTTCTTCCATTATGCCAATCACCACTGTCGGGATCAACAAAAGTAATAAACCTTGTGATTATGTTAGTCTTGACGGAGGGTTATGCCCATGGCATGGTCTTCCCGGAAAAGTGTATGAGCCTCAGTTTAAAATTGCTCCTAAGCTTCCCCAAACTTGGGAAGACGTTCAAACTCTTATAATAGAGAGCGATTCAAACAAAGAGGATGACACTACAATTCTGCCCAATAATGATAAAATTGATTTTGATAATTGTAGTATTTCAGAAGTTGTCACCTTTCTGCAAGGAATGGCCAAAGATCCCCACACTAGCACGCTTAATCTTGCCTTCACAGAGCATGTCACTAATGCTCTCATCAAAGCTAGGGAGGAGAAACTTAGAGTAGAAGCCTCCATACCTAGAAAGCTAGAAGATGGTTGGGATCCTATGATTAAAATTAAGATAAACAACTTTTCTTGCTATGCTTTATGTGATATTATAGCTAGTACCTCCATTATGCCCAAAAGACTATATGATATGCTTAAATTAAAACCTTATGATTCTTGTTCTTTTGGTGTTCGTCTCGTTGATTCTTCCATAAAGAAACCTTTGGGGAGGATCGACGATGTTCTTATCGTTGTCAATGATAATTATGTTCCCGTTGATTTTACTATTATGGATATTGAATGTGAGCCTTCTTGTCCAATTATTTTGGGATGTCCCTTTTTACGCACCGTTGGTGCTATCATTGACATGAAAGAGGGGAATATAAAATTTCAGTTTCCTCTCAAGAAAGGGATGGAACACTTCCCTCGAAAGAAGATCAAGTTACCTTTTGAGTCCGTTGTACGGGCTAGCTATTCTTTTACTCTTGATAAAACTTGATCTATATGCATTATGCCTAGCTTAAAGGCATAAAAGAAAGCGCTTTTGGGAGGCAGCCCACATGAATAAATTTATTTTGCTTTTGTTGTGTCTTGGTGTTGTTACTACTGTAGCATCATCATTGTATCTTTGCTTTTCAATTTTGTGCCAAGTGTAGCCTCTGATTGCTAGAAAGTTCAAAAGTTGTGAGGTGCTGTACAGGAAACAGATTCTGTCCTTGGATAGAGAACTTCGTATAAAATCACCAGATCATCTTTTTGGTCTGAATTTTTTCGACAGCGTGATCTATAATTGTCTTTCGTGCGTCTGTTCTGAGTTTTTTGATTAGAGTTGCAGAAGTGCCCCGAACAAATCAATTACTACCTGCTGTTCTGTTTTTCACAGATTCTGTCCTGTTTTGCTTTTCCTTCATTTTGCAAACCAAGAGCTTGCTTTTTCTTTGCAAAAACCTTTTGGCAATCTTGAGAAACAGTAGACCTTCAAGAATATCTTTATTTCCAGCAAGGTATAATTATTTTATTATGGGTACTAACCTCGCTAATCAGATTATGATGAGTTATGTATGAAGGGAGTTTTCAAGTGTGCGAGGGAAGATGATAAAAAGATTCAGGAGTGTCAAGCGCTCAAGCTTGGGGATGCCCCCGTGCACCCCCAAGAAATATTCAAGGAGACTCAAGCGTCTAAGCTTGGGGATGCCCCCGTGCATCCCCTTCTCCATCAACATTATCAGTTCGTCTTTCGTTTCGCTATATTTTTATCACTTCATGTGTTATGTGCTATGCTTGGAGCGTCTTGCTTTTAGTTTTCTTTTTAGTTTTTCATAACGAGTCGGAACTCAGCATTCTTTATGTGGGAGAGAAACATGCTCCACTTCTACCTAGAACATAACATAGAATTTTCATGTCTATCTTTGTTGTTTGTGTTCTTTGTCTTTTAATAGCTACTATCATGCTCTGCTCTTAGTATTCATGCTTATCTTTTCAAAGAGCTTTTGTTTAGTTGGTTGCTTGAACTCTCTTTAATTATCATGCTCACCTTATTAAGAGAGTTTGCTTCCATTGCATTGGTTAATATGTCTATGATAAATATGCTACGTGCATGATGGCGCTTAGTAGTTCATGTTTTCTTATGGTTAGTCTCAAATAACTGGGGGGTTCCCATTGTGTTATTGGAGTACCAACATGATTTGTTTGCCTATGATGTGGTATGGTTTAGTAATATCTTCCTTCAAGAATTTATTTTGATTGACTTGGCGTATGCTCACGCATATTTAAGACTGTAAAGAAAGTCTGTCAAGCCTTGATGATCTTTTGTTTCTGAGTAGCGATATAACTACCATGCCTGATTCAATGTTGCTTTGTCGCTCTGCATGATTATGACCGTCATTGCTCTCTTAGTTGGTTGCTCCCAGTCTTTTGCTAACCTTCGCCTGTACTAAGCGGACTGACTGCTTGTGCATCCACATCCTTTAATCCAGTTATGCCATATGAGTCCACCATACCTTCCTACATGGTATTTACCTGCCATTCCTAACGGAGACTTGCATGTGCCATCTCGAAATTATTCAAAGAAAAAGCATTCTTATTTTGTGCCTCTGTTGTAAGTTCATGAGGAATTAGTGGTTAATTCATGACCTTTTTAAGTTGGACAAGCTTCACCCCGGGATTGCATGTATAATGTGCAAACCCATAATACGAGAAGGAACTAGCATTGAGTGCGCCCGGCTCAAAAAGATAATATAACAAACAAACCCTCCTTCACGCTTTGTTCATGAGAAATCAGAAAACTTTGGCAGTGATAAAAAAAGGAGATTAAGAGGATGTGATCGTCCTCATTCGGGAGCCGTTCCTCAAAACTTGTTCATCTCGAAAAGTGATTGAGTTGTCTGCTAGCATTCGTTGACGAAACATGCATGATCTAAAATAAATTATTACCTCTGTTTTAAAGCCAAGAGCTATGGTACATGTTTTGTCTTTGTTTCCGACTACGGGTTTTCAACCTTGCCAACAAAAGCCACGGTTCGAGAGTCTCCACCTTCTTTTTAAAGCACCAACTACTGAGAGCATGATTGTCATTCTGAGTGTAATGTGCATTGTCCCAAAGTAGCATTGTCTTTTGCATGATTGTGATATCGTTTATTCTGAAATCATTGTATCTAGTCATCACTTAAACCTTGGAGGTGCCCCTGCATTTATGTTTTGCTTCACTAAAGGGGGCAAGCTAGATATCACTTTATCATATTTGCACATCATGTTCATTGCAAATCTATTTGATGTTTCAGTATCATATTGTAAAACTTTCAGTCCTTTATGATTTTCTCATGAGGCAACTTAATTACTATAGATTCATTGTCTCAGTAAGCTTTTGTCATATGACTATGAAAAAGTCCTATATGGTTAATAGCATGTCACCACAGAAATTATTCTTGTTATCATTTACCTACTCGAGGACGAGCAGGAATTAAGCTTGGGGATGTTGATACGTCCAAAACGTATCTATAATTTCTGCTTGCTCCATGCCTCTTTTGGGTGATATTGCTATGATATTTATACACTTCAATACACTTTTGATCATATTTGGATTAACCTACTAACTCAGTGCACCCCAGTGCCAGTTTATGTTTTCGGCTGTTTTTGTATTTCAGGTTTTCACATTACGAGAACTGCCAGGAAAAATCCAGAAAAATTATATAAAAAATCAGCGTTCCAAAAACTACCCTGCGCCCGAAGGACAGCCGGGGAGGGGCCACCTGGGCTCCAGGCGCCCTGGCGGCGCCCCCCCCCCTTGGGCCGCGCCGGGGGGGCGCCTGGGCCCCCCGAGGCTCCTCCGATGCCCCCCTTTGGCATATATTTAAAGCGTCTCCCGAAACCCTCGAGGGAGGAACTCTTTTCGCGATCTCATCACTGTTCTGCCGCCGCCGCCGCTTCCAAGATCGGGAGCACCAGGAGAAGTCTTCCCGACACCCTGCCGGAGGGGAGGATCACCATCGGGAGCCTCTCCACCACCATGGACGCCTCCCGGATGAGTTGTGAGTAGTCTCCCTTGGACCATGAGTCCATGACCAGTAGCTATGTGATGTTCTCCTCCCGTTCTTGTGCTTCACTAATTAGCCCTCGTGAGCTGCCCTACATGATCGAGGCACATATGTAATCCTTATGTTGTTGCTATGATGAGTTTGCTGGGATCCGATGGATTATGAGATTATGTTCAGATTGTGCTTGAGTAATATATTTGATCTACCTCTTTATATTTATGTTCGTAAGTAATTCTTGCATGTTCTCCGTTGTTATTTATTGCTTTGGCCAAGTAATAGGTAGTGACTCCAAGAGGGAACGTTATGCTTGATTGTGGGTTCATGCCCCTCGATGACTAGCTTGAGTGACAGAAACATGAGTCTAGGGTATGTGCTGTTGCCACAAGGGGGAAAACAACGGTGCTTGTGCCCGTGGGTGCAAGGATTGTTTACTTTACGCAAAGTTCTTTTAATGCAGTTGTCTGTTGCATTGAGTTTACACTATGGGTGGGACTCGCAACTTAATACCGGCGAGATGTTCTGGATAGATATCTCAAGGTGGATGATTAGTACTTGATATTGATGGATTTCGGTCTACTTACTTTGGCGTACCGCCCATGCTTTGAACCTCAACCTTTCTTGCAATGTAATCAGCATTGGTTTGCGCACATGGTCCTGTCAATTGCCCAGCTGTAATTCGTTTACCTCACATAGTTGTTTTATCGTCTTTTGGGAGAGAGACATCACTAGTGAACATCATGAGACTCCGGTCCATATTACCATCATTGATCACATCCGCTATTTACTTTTCGCTATTATTTACTATTGCAATTATATCTATCACTACTATCACTTGTGTTTAATCCTTTGTGAACTACAAGGCCGGAGGGATTGACAACCTCTCTGTACTCGTTGGGAGCAAAGTTATTTGTATCTGTGTGCAGGTCCACGTTGATTGCTAATATCTGGCGCCGTAGCAGTTGACACCTTCTTGTTGAACCTAGGAGTCTCTGGGGATTCGATCCTTGGTATCTTTGCCAAGGGAAAAACTTCCGCAACACTACATCTCACACCTTCCACTTGGGGTAACCAACGAGGGGCGAGAAGCCTAGCAGGAACCGTCTGCTAACTGTTGGATCCGCTCTTCTCTCAACCCCGTGCCCCGCAACCACAGTAGGGATTCTTGTGATCCCATAGGTGTCGTTCAAAATACACCGACACTGAGAGATATATAAATAATGATAGATAAATTGCAGCAAGGTATTTTTGAGTTTTTTGATTAATAGATCTAGAAATAAAATCAAACGAAAAAGTAGATCGCAAAGGCAAATATATGAGAAAGAAGACCCGGGGGCCGTAGGTTTCACTAGTGGCTTCTCTCGAGAAAAATAGAAAACGGTGGGAAACAAATTACTATTGTGCAGTTGATGGAACTTCAAATAATCATGACGATATCCAGGAAATGATCATTACATAGGTATCACATTCAAGATTAATAGAGCGACTCCTCCCTGCATCTACTATTATAACTCCACACATCGACCGCTATCCAGCATGCATCTAGTGTATTAAGTTCATGGAAAAACGGAGTAATGCATTAAGAACGATGACATGATGTAGACAAGATCCGTTTATCTATGGCGTTAGATATGGATCTCGTCGTTTTATCCTTAGTGGCAACGATACATACGTGTCGGTTCCCTTTCTGTCACTGGGATCAAACACCGTAAGATCGAACCCACTACCGGGACCTCTTCCCATTGCTAGATAAATAGATCAAGTTGACCAAACAAAACCCAAATATCATAGAAGAAATACGAGGCTATAAGAGATCATGAATATAAGAGACCAAAGAACTCAAGTAACTTTCATGGATATAAAAAGATAGATCTGATCATAAACTCAGAGTTCATCGGATCCCAACAAACACATCGCAAATAGAGTTACATCATATGGATCTCCAAGAGGCCATTGTATTCAGAATCAAGAACGAGAGAGAAATCCATCTAGCTACTAACTACGGACCCGAAGGTCTACAAAGAACTACTCACACACCACCGGAGAGGCACCAATGGAAGTGGTGAACTCCTCCATGATGGTGTCTAGATTGGATCTCGTGGTTCTGGACTCTGCGGCAGCTGGATGAATATTTTGTCGATGCCTTTAAGGTTTCTGGAATATTGGGGTATTTATAGAGCAAAGAGGCGGTCTGGGGGGCACCCGAGGTGGGCACAACCCACCAGGGCGCGCCTGGGCCTCCTGGCGCGCCCTGGTGGGTTGTCCCCTCCTTGGGACTCCCCCAGGTGCCACCAGGGCCCATAGTGTTCCTTCTGGCCCAAAAAAATCTCCAAAAAGTTTCGCCGTGTTTGGGCTCTATTTGATATTGATTTCCCGCGATGTAAAAAACATGCAGAAAACAGCAACTGGCACTTTGCACTATGTCAATAGGTTAGTACCAAAAAACGATATAAAATGATTATAAAACATCGAAGATTGATAATAAAACAGCATAGTAGGCAAGTGATAAAAACAGAATTTTTGATGTGGAGTGCTGTTTATCAAGTCATATCATATTCTTTTCGTTGTAGCATGGACAGTTGGACTTTTGTATGATTCAAAGCAATAGTCTAGTTTTGACATAATAATTTAGATACTCAAGTATATCAACAAGCAAGCATGTCTTTCAAAATATCAATGCCAAAATAAGTTATCCCTAGCCCATCATGCTCTACCATTGATACATTCATGAAACACACTCGCATATTAGTTACACCTAATGCTCAAGTACGATCATAGTGTTTCCTAGTTGATGCTTTATAAGAGAGGGTGGAGACTCAAATTCAAAATAAAAATTACATAAGTAAAAGAAAGGCCCTTCGCAGAGGGAAGTAGGGATTTATAGAGGTGCCAGAGCTCAAAGCAAAAATTGAGAGATAAAAAAATTTGGGAGGTATACTTTTCCCACCAACAAGAATGACTTGAGGTTCCCAACACTTTCCATGCTAGATATATCATAGGCGGCTCCCAAACATAAAAATAAAGTTTATTCCTTTTCCACCAAACTTTCACAAGCCATGGCTAGCCGAATCCATGGTTGTCTTCCATACCAACACTTTCCAAGGAATTTATTATTTGACAACGTAAAGTAAATTTGTTTTTCATTTTGGGACTGGGCATCCCTAATACCTTTGTCGTACTCTCGTGCAATGAGAAGTGAATAAACACTCAAAGTGAGAATAACACATCCAGCATGGAAAATATTGGCCACCCCTCACCGCCTCGCTAGCGGTGCGGGCACACAAAAGGGAAATTTATTTTGAAAATTAGGGATGGCACATATAAATTTGCTTAGAACAGCAAGGAAATACCGCATATAGGTAGGTATGGTGGACTCATATGGCAACACCGGGCAAAAGGATTTTGGATGCACAAGTAGAGATCATACTTAGTGCAAAATGAAGGCTAGTGAAAGACTGGGAAGCGACCAACCATGAAACTAATAATCTCGTAAGCGAACATTGAGCATAAATAACACCGAATAATGTACCACAAGTAGGATATAATTTCATTGCATGATTATTGACTTTCGTGCTTGCATAGGGAATCACAAACTTTAACACTAGTATTATTACTAAGGCACAATTACTCAGCAACATGACTCACATATCATATCATCATGTCTCAAAACTATTACTAAGAATCAAGTTTATTTTGTCCAATTATCTTCATGACATTTTATTAACTTTATCCTTCCTGGATATCAATCACTTTGGGACTAATTTTCATGTGTTGCTTTTCATAAGCTCAAACAAATATAAGTGAAGATCATGAGCATAACAATTTTCTTTCTTCTCTCAAAATAATACTCCCTCCGTCACAAAATAAGTGACTCAAAAGTGACTCAACTTTGTACTAAAGTTAGTACAAAGTTGAGACATTTTTGAGTCACTTATTTTGGGACGGAGGGAGTATAAGTGAAGCAAGAGAGAATTTCTTTAAAATTACTAACTCTCAAATAAATCTAAGTGAAGCAAGAGAGTATTTCTTCAAAAATGCTAAGCACGGTGTGCTCAAAAAGATATAAGTGAAGCACTAGAGCAAGTCCTAGCTCATAGAAATTTAAGTGAAACATAGAGAGCAATTCTAGCAAGTCATGGCATAATTTTGGCTCTCTCAAATAGGTGTGTATAGCAAGGATTAATGACTTAAAAAGAAAAATAAAACAAGCAAATACTCATATCATACAAGATGCTCCAAGCAAAACACATATCATGTGATGAATAAAAATATAGTTTCGAGTGAAATATCGATAGTTGTTCGAAGAAAGCGGGGATGCCACTTGGGGGCATCCCCAAGCTTAGTTGGTTGCTCATTTTTGGATAATATCTTCGGATGCTGGGGCATCCCCAAGCTTAGGCTCTTCCATCCTTCCTTCATCCATCATAAGATAACCCAAAACTTGAAAACTTCAATCACAAAAAACTTCAACAAAACCTTCGTGAGATCCATTAATATAAGAAAGCAAACCACTACTATAGGTGCTGTGTCAAACCAATTCATATTTTGTTTTTGTATTATATCTACTGTATTCCAACTTTTCTCTGGCAAAAACTCATCAAAGAAAACCATAGAGCCATCAAAATAAGCACACAACACAAAGAAGATAGAATGTGTCAAAAACAGAACAGTTTGTAGTAATCTGGAAGTTTTGAATACTTCTGGAAATCTAAAAATCTTGATAAAATAGGGCCACGTGGGAAATTTTTTTATTGATCTTCTGCAAAAAGAATCAACTAAAAACATTTTTTTTTGTTAAAATGAGAATTTTTCTCGTGAGCCCAAAGTTTCTGTCTTTTTCAGCAAGATCAGACAACTATCACCCAAGAAGATCCTATCGGTTCTACTTGGCACCAAAACTAATTAAAACACAAAAAGACAATCATACCAGTAGCATAATTGTGTAAGCACTCAAGAACAGAAAGCAAAAATCAAAAATAAATTTTATTCATTGTGTTGCCTCCCAACAAGCGCTATCGTTTTACGCCCTTAGCTAGGCATAATACCAAGATTTCAAGTGTTGTCATCCTTGTTGAATGTTCCATAGGTTGCCCTCATTATAGATTCATAAGGCAATTTAATCTTGGTTCTAGGGAAGTGTTCCATACCCTTCCTCAAGGGAAATTGGAATTTAATATTCCCTTCTTTCATGTCAATCGCCGCGCCAATAGTGCGCAAAAACGGTCTACCAAGAATCATTGGGCAAGACGGATTGCAATCGATTTCAAGAACAATAAATTCTATGGGTACATAGTTCCTATTTGAAAGAATAAGAACATCATTAATCCTTCCCAAAGGCTTTTTAATAGTGGAATCCGCCAAATGCAAAGAGAGCAATCTTCAATATTGGTAAGACCAAGAACGTCGCAAAGAGATTTCGGAATAGTGGAAAGACTAGCACCAAATCACATAAAGCAAAACACTCATAATTTTCAATTTTGATTTTGATAGTAGGTTCCCATTCATCATGCAATTTTCTAGGAATTGATACCTCTAGTTCCAACTTATCATCTAAAGCTTTCATCATAGCATCAACAATATGTTTAGTAAAAGCTTTATTTTATTCATAGGCATGCGGTGAATTAATCATGGATTGCAACAAACAAATACAATCAATCAAGGAACAACTATCATAATTAAAGTATTTGTAATCCAAAAGAGTAGGTGCATTACTAGCTAAAGTTTTGACCTCTCCAAACCCACTTTTATCAATTTTCTCAACAAGATCCGAAACAATGGGACGCATTCTACCTAAAGTCGACTCTTCTTCAGTCCCTTTATTATCAAGTTGAACTTTGCTAGACAAAGAATCAATAGAAGACACACCAATCATTTTAATATCTTCATCATTTTTATGAAAGCAATCACTAGAAAATGCCTTTTCTAAAAATTCTCGTTTAGATCTAAGCATGGCGGTTCTTTTCTTACTTTCATCCATAGAAACATAAAGGGCTTTAATTGATTCTTCAACTTTAGGCACAAAAAAATTCAACTTGATATTTTCTACATCATGAGAAATCCTATCAATACTCCTAGTCATATCATCAATCTTATTCAATTTTTCTTCTATGGAAGCATTGAAAACTTTTTGAGTATTTATAAATTCTTTAATATTATTCTCTAGATCATAGGTGTTCCTATTATTACTATAAGATTGATTTCAATAGGAATTACCATAATTATTAGAGTAATTACTAGGAAAAGGCCTAGGATTAAAATTACCTCTATAAGCATTGTTATTGAAATTATTTCTAGAGATAAAATTCACATCAATAGCATCAGTATTTTGCTCAATCAAAGTAGACAAAGGCATATCATTAAGATCAATAGGAGAACTTTTACTAGCAACCATTCTCATAAGAGCATCAACTTTTTCATTCAAAGTATCAATCTCAACCGAATTAACTATTTTGCTAGTCGACGCCCTTTCGGTATGCCATTGCGAATAATTCGCCATAATATTATCGAGCAATTTGGTGGCTTCACCCAAAGTAATTTCCATAAAAGTACCACCCGAGACGGAATCCAAAAGATTACGAGAAACAAAATTCAACCCCGCATAAATTTTTTGTATGATCATCCAAAGATTTAACCCATGAGTTGGGCAATTCCTTAGCATCATTTTCATCCTTTCCCAAGATTGTGCAACATGCTCATGATCAAGTTGCTTGAAATTCATGATTTGGGTTCTAAGTCATATAGTTTTTGCAGGCGGAAAATATTTAGTGATAAAAGCATCTTTGCGTTTGTTCCAAGAATCGATACTATTGCGAGGCAAAAAAGAAAACCAAATTTTTGCGTGATCTCGCAGAGAAAACGGGAATAATTTCAACTTCATAATATCATTGTCCACGTCTCTTTTCGTTTGCATATCTCATAATTCCACGAAGGTATTAAGACGGGACGCGACATCCTCATTAGGAGTGCCGGAAAATTGATCTTTCATGACAAGGTTCAACAAAGCAGTATTAATATCACAAGTCTCTGCACTAGTGGCGGGAGGAGCAATCGGAGTACCGATAACATCATTGTTATTGGTATTGGAAAAATCACACAACTTAGTGCTCTATTGCGTCATTTTTGAGCAATTGTAAACAAGAACACAAGTGGCGATAGATCCGACCGGAAAATGGCAACCGGAAAAAGAGGGCGAATAAAACGGAAAATGTTTGTGAACTGGAGCAGAGGAAAATGAGAGGCAAATGGCAAATAATGTAAATTTCGAGGAGATGGGATTTGTGATTAGGAACCTGGTATATGTTGAAGATCCTCCCCGGCAATGGTGCCAGAAATTGGCAAGTTGACGGGAGACTATCTTGACGTGATCTTCCTTGGCAACGGCACCAGAAATTCCTTTTGATGTCTGCTAGAGCTATGTCGGTATTTCCCCAAAGAGGAAGGGATGATGCAATATAGCAGTGGTACGTATTTCCCTCAGTGATGAAACCAAGGTTATCAAACTAGTAGGAGAACCAAGCAACACAACGTAAACAACACTTGCAAAAAAATAACAACACCTCGCAACCCGACGTGTAAAAGGGGTTGTCAATCCCTTTCGGGTAACGGGCGTGAGATATATATAAATAATGATAGATAAATTGCAGCAAGGTATTTTTTCGGTTTTGGGATTAATAGATCTGAAAATAAAAGCAAAGGAAAAAGTAGATCGCAAAGGCAAATATATGAGAAAGAAGACCCGGGGGGCGTAGGTTTCACTAATGGCTTCTCTCGAGAAAAATAGCAAACGGTGGGAAACAAGTTACTCCTGGGCAATTGATAGAACTTCAAATATTCATGATGATATCCGGGCAATGATCATTACATAGGCATCATGTCCAAGATTAATAGACCGACTCCTGCCTGCATCTACTACTATTACTCCACACATCGACTGCTATCCAGCATGCATCTAGTGTATTAAGTTCATGGAAAAAGGAGTAATGCATTAAGAATGATGACATGATGTAGACAAGATCTGTTTATCTATGGTGTTAGATATGGATCTCGTCATTTTATCCTTAGTGGCAACGATACATACGTGTCGGTTCCCTTTCTGCTGTCACTAGGATCAAGCACCGTAAGATCGAACCCACTACCAGGCACCTCTTCCCATTGCAAGATATAGATCAAGTTGGCCAAACAAAACTCAAATATCGGAGAAGAAATAGGAGGATATAAGAGATCATGCATATAAGAGATCAAAGAACTCAAATAACTTTCATGGATATAAAATGATAGATCTGATCATAAACTCAAAGTTCATCGGATCCCAACAAACACACCGCAAAGAGAGTTACATCATATGGATCTCCAAGAGACCATTGTATTGAGAATCAAGAACGAGAGAGAAAGACATTTAGCTACTAACTACGGACCCGAAGGTCTACAAAAAACTACTCACGCATCATCAGAGAGGTACCAATGGAAGTGGTGAACCCCTCCGTGATGGTGTCTAGATTGGATCTGGTGGTTCTGGACTCTGCGGCGGTTGGATGAATATTTCATCGATGCCTTTAGGGTTTCTAGAATATTGGGGTATTAATAGAGCAAAGAGGCGGTCTGGGGGGCACCCGAGGTGGGCACAACCCACCAGGGTGCGCCTAGGCCTACTGGCGCGCCCTGGTGGGTTGTCCCCTCCTCGGCACTCCCCGCAGGTGCCACCAGGGCCCATAGTGTTCCTTTTGGCCCAAAAAAAATCTCCAAAAAGTTTCGCGATGTTTGGGCTCCGTTTGATATTGATTTCCTACGATGTAAAAAACATGCAGAAAACAGCAACTGGCACTTGGCACTATGTCAATAGTTTAGTACCAAAAAATGATATAAAATGATTATAAAACATCCAAGATTGATAATAAAATAGCATGAAACAATCAAAAATTATAGATACATTGGAGACGTATCAGTCAGTTGTGCTCCGACAAGAAGGTGAATCCCTGAGGAAGGCCCTCAGAAATCAAATGCATACTTTATGGTGCAACAAAAAGCGCTGGAGGATTTTAGCGCCAAACAAGTGAAAGTTAATCGTCTTGCTAATCTTATTACCGGCATGCTGATTTCCATTTGTAGCGAACTGTGATGCCTAGTGGATGTAATATGTGTAATAACCGTAATGGCCTAGCGTAAATTGCTTGTTTATTTACTGAAGTTTGATTTACATGGTCCGCTAATGGATCAAACGTCCCATCAGCCGTTAACGGGCCGCAATAACCATGGGCCATATACGGGTCGTAGTAACCATGTGCCACATATGGGTCGTATTAACCATGGGCCAAATATGGTCCATAATAACCTTAGGACGCAAATGGGTCAAAACACAACATGGGCCACAAATGGGTCGAATAACCACGTATATCAAAAGTCGCAAAACACAACATGGGCCACAAATGGGCTAAAAGCTCAGTGACCCGTCCAGGCTTAAAGACATCACAAGATTAATACAAACCATAGGCATAACGGGTCGAAAATCACTACATGCATGAAACATCCCAATGTTGCGCGGGCCTTTAATGGGTTGAATGGACCCACATGTTGAAAATGCCCAGTGGAAAAATGGGCCCTTACTAGACCGGAAGTTCTTAAGGGTCGGGAATGGGCCCAAGAAGACACGGTCTCTAAACGAGCCAAAAGATACCGCGGGCCGAAAATTTCCAAAACAGAGTATGGGTTGAAAGCCACTACGGGTTCGCGATGGGCCAGGAGCACCACGGGTCGTTAAAGTTCGAGAGATACAACTGTCCATATGGTCTCAAAAATGTCACGGGAAACACATGGGCCCAAAGTATCAATGGGTTAGAACCATATTGGATGGCCCACATGCCCCTAATGGAATGAATTCAAACAGGTCCTAGCGAGACATGCGACTCTGGCCGTAAATGGGCTATATGCAAGCAACCCGTTAACAGACTTATACTGGACCAACCCGCCAACTTTTGACTAAGTCAAGTGGGCCTTAAGCAAGCCTTTGACTGGGCTGGCCTTTTTATCTAAACCAGTGCATTTATTTTGAGATCGATCCACTTCCTATCTATGATTTTATTTACTAGTCCTTCTAATCGAAACTTAAGAAACAAAAACCAAAATTTATATAGCAACCAGAACTTAAGTTCTGATTATTGATGTTTTATTCGAATTCGTCAATATAGAAAAAACTCACATCGGGTTGAGGGATAATCAGAATCAAGCTGGTGACTTCCACCACATCAAGGTGACACTCTACCACTGTGTTATACGAGCCATTGTTGGGTTGTGCCACGTGTCGTCATTTCATAGACACATATTATCCGTTGGATGGACGCCACTTGTCACAAGGAAGAGCTTACGTCTGGATTCTTTGGAGAAAGAGAAGACGACATGTAGAACACCATCATTAATCAAGGTTATTAATGGATGCCTGACCCAGTACCCACCCGATAGATTAACATCGACCCGCCCACGTGTCAGTTACCTTTGACGAAAACACATCCATGATGCGTCATTTATCATCATCTACTTTCATGATGATAAAGTAATTATTGTCATGGAATACATATTCGACATCACATGTATGTCTATCTTGATTCTGTCGTAAAACTGTCACAGATGTACATGGCTGGCAGAAAATTTGCCCACTATGAAAAACATGTATCATCACAAATGTGTCATTTTTTATAGTCTTATAGGCGGTTGGTATGTGGAGTAACGCATGTGGAAAACACGACGCTCGCTAGAATTCAATGTGTGAGGCTACATGCATACGCCGGTGTGGCGTGGGAATCAGGCAAAACAGAAATTATGTCCGTGTTGTCCAGTCAATGATGGCCTCCCACATAGGGAGGAACGTTCAAATGAGTCCCCTTTTCATTGTGGTTGAAGTGGCCATGTAGCAGGTCCCACATCTGAAATGGTCAAACGAGTCTCCTCGTTGCCGCGATTTACATGGCGAAGTGGTGGGTCCAAAGAGGAGGAAACGGGTCAAAAAAGGTGGGAATTAACGTAGACAACGCACAACGCAATGCAACTAATTTATACACAAGAAATAGTGGCATTTCAGTGACAGTCATCAAATATCCAAATTATGTAGTGTCACAAAGCATTTTTTTTTCTCTGTTATTTATTGGAACGAGGGAGAGCTTTATCTCCATATAAGAAAGAAAGAGTTGTCCTTTTTTGGCTCAATCTTTTGAACTTTCGAATGGTTATTTGAATAGATGTTCATCTACAAAAGAGCTAAACTTCTATAGAGACTACATAGAAGGAGAGCACAACAAGAGTTAGTGCTAAATTTGTGCTAACTATTTCGATCTATGAACTATAGGAAAATAGAAGAGAAAAATGACTACTGTAGCACCTATGCGAGCACAAAATTTTATGTGGCCCATAAAATGACCATATTTCAGGACACGTAGTCTTGCACAATATGCATGTATAATTTTCTCATTTTTTCAAATGTGCAAGTAAAGTTTTCCAAATGAGAACCCAACAATACTATATCCATTGTCATGTGAAACGTGGGCACAACCCCCCGCGCCCCACTCCCTCATGGGTGAGGGTGAAGAGGGATGGGTGGTCATATTCACTTTTAATATTTTGTTTGTGCAAAATAGTGATGCCGCCCTTCCTCACACCCTCCCCATCCTCCACAATGGTAGACACCACCGGCTAAAGTACTTCCTCGATGGTGAAGTAGCTTCACTTTTCCTCCATAAGGTCTCTATCTGATGAAAGATACATAGGTCTAGTGTTGGTTTTTTTTAACACTAGGTTGCATCATTCGTTGTCGTCCACCCGAACCCCCCTATCCTGGCATGCTGGAGGCGGCGGAGGGGGTTCCTGATGCTAGGTGGATCGAAGAGGAAAGGTGATCGAGGTGGATCCATCGGCGGCCGGAGTCCAAGATATGATAATAGTAACGATATGAAGGTGCCATGACAGCATTTTTTGCATTCATATATGTGGTAGATTGTTGTGTGTGGTGCCTCTAGCCTCGATGATGGTGAGGGCAAGACTACAACATAAAATCCTGGATTGCTCTTGATTTGCATTCATGTATGTTGTTGGCCACCCTCAAATTAATCTGGAATTTACTTTCCCATAAATTATTGACTTTCTTGTCACATATTGGATTAATCTTTTTGCATTTAGGTTTAATTTTATTCCAATAATATGTTGAATTTGGGTTATCTTCCGCTGCAAATTTTCCATGATTAAGCTTACAATTCTATCTTTGTTTTGCATATCATCTCAATTTATTTTCATTGAATCTATTTTTTCTATCGCAAGTAAGTTTCTTTTCACTTTACTGCAACTAGGTTTAGAAAAAATCAGCATAACCCTTTTCAGAAATAAATGTAATTTGCGGTCCTGATTTTGCTTTCCACAATTGTCTTGATACACATGGACATGAATCAACATTCCGCCTAATTTCTTTCATTGCAATTGGATTTCGTTTCAAATATGTCCTTAACTTATTATGAAAATCCATTCCTGACACCCCATATTAACATTTACTAGACGACACCCTGTGCATTGCCACGATGATTAGATAGTTGATTTCTAAATAGTGTATACAATATAAATTCATCCTTTAGAATTAAGCTCTGCTATGTACATAGAAACAAAAAAGCAGTATAAGAAATTGAGTGTGTCATAAATTAAATGTGATGGCATTAAAAATCAGCTATGCCTATTGCAAAGGTAGAGAGACCCTCATGTTCAAAACAGACAAATGTTAGTTGACCAAGCCAACAAACTCAATGGTTATGAAAATTTAGATGGTGTGGAAGCATGCATGGGCAGAAAATAGCAATTAATGACTTGTAGTGGGATTTGTCTATATTGTGTGCGAACTCTACTGGATGCACATCTTTTGGCTAGTGGCGTCCATTTATAGTAGTGTTAGAAAAAGATTGTAGCTTTTTGATTTGAAAAGTTCATAGGGTCTTTTCTACAAAATATAACCAGGGGACCAGTTTGCCAGTTTCTAGAGTCAACAAGAGGATATGAAGGATGTTTTTTTTCTTAGCAATATTATGCCACTATAATAGATAAATGATTTTTTTTTTTGAAATTAATGTATATGCCATGGTGCATTTTGATATCATATAATATCTCCTGGTGAAATTAATATATTTTCTTTTGAAATTACGCTGAATTTTGGTTCTCTTCTAGTCTATTCTTGTCCAGAATTTGCATTTCCATTTGATATCAAGTTCATCTTGATTTTATTTTCAACCGAAGTCTACATTTTTGTCGTCCCAAAAAAGTTTTTTTATTGAGAATCGATTGCGAAAAATATGGTTTGATAACAAATGTCTTTCTTTTGTTTTCCACAATTGTCTTGATAATTGTCCTCATTGCAATTGGATTTTCTTTCAACTATGTTCTAACCTGTTATTAAAATTCATTTCTGAAACCTACCACATGTTAACATTTATATAACATTGTGTGCACCTTTCTATTGGATGCACATCTATTGGCTTATTAATTTAGAACATTTGTAGGGTCTTTTGTAGAAAGATAACCAGTGGATATATATGAAGAATATCTTTTTCACAGTAATATTATATCATTATGATAGATATATGTGCATATTAATGTATATATGCCATGGTGCAATTAATGTATATGCTCTCGTGCGATTTGATATCATATACTCCCTCTGTCCCATAATGTAGGATCTTACTAATACAATATATGTCATATATTGAATGTAATAAAATCTTATATTATGAGACGAAGAGTGTATCTTGGATTATTGTACTGCAATATTAAGATTATGGGCCGGCACCGTGAAGAAATTATTGATATAAATCAAAAAAGAATATAGAGGATATTAATCTATCCTTTAGATACCTAAAAAGAGAAGAGAAATGCAAGAAATGTATCTTCAGGATGTCGCTGTACTCACTGCCATCGTATTTACCCCTGCTAGTAGAATTCGGCATGAAGATGCTATAAAAAAGGAGGTCAAATGAACTCCTTCGGATCACAAACCAGTCACCGTGTCATCCTGCAAACGTTGTAGCAACAGCAGTGTCTCGATGGCCTCGGAGCGTCAAGCACACCGTTCCATTTCCTCGTGCATCCTCCTCGTCGCGGTCGTCCTGCTGCTCAGCGCTCCCGGGTCATCTGCTAGTTGCTACAAGCGCATCTTCGCCTTTGGTGACTCCATCATCGACACCGGCAACTTCGTCTATTCGACTGGCAGCGCTCCAAACGCGTTGAAGGAGTTCCCATATGGGATGACCTTCTTCCACCACCCCACGGGCCGCGTCTGTGACGGGCGCGTCCTCCTTGATTTCTACGGTGAGTGCAGTGCACAGCACATGGATCTAGCTACCTCTTTAGTGTCCGGCTGTGCTGACAACTGTGTCCGTCCGTGTTGCAGCGCAAGCTCTTGGTCTGCCGCTGGTACAACCAAGCTTGCCCGAGCAGAGATGGGGACAATGCACATTCGGTGCCAACTTCGCTGTGTTTGCTGCCACGGCGCTTCCCCCGGAGTACTTCAAAAATAGATGGGGCCTTAATATTCCCGGGTCTGCCAACCTGGGCATGCAGATGGGCTGGTTCAAAGAAGTAGTGCAACGGATAGCACCAGGGCCCGGTAATTAAATTAACCACGCGTCCATGCATGCGTGCATGCTACTAAAACCGTATCAATTTTAGCTAGCTGTATATACATACCGCTTTTTTAATTGGGCTACGCACGATGATCTGCCAGGTGCGAGGAGACTCCTGGGAGAGTCTCTCATCATATTGGGCGAGATCGGTGGCAACGATTACAACTTCTGGTTACTCGGTAATAATACTCGTACTCGTGAAACAGCCTACCAGTTCATCCCAGACGTTGTCAACCGCATCATCACTATTGCCCAGGTGCTTACACGCCATCAATTAACCTGTACAAACAAATCATGCATACGCCCATGTATCATATTCAAAAAAAGGTGGTTTCATTTGTCAACGTATGCATGCAGGAGCTCATCGACCTCGGCGCGAAGACGATCATGATCCCGGGGAACTTCCCCATCGGGTGCGTGCCCAAGTACCTGAACGATCACCAGACGGGCAACCGTGCAGACTACGACCAGTTCGGCTGCCTCAGGTGGTACAACGACTTCTCCATGAGGCACAACACGGCGCTCTTCAACGAGGTCAACAGGCTCAGGGCGCAGCACCCATGGGTGAAGCTCATCTACGCTGACTACTACGGCGCCGCCATGGAAATCTTCAAGAACCCACACAGATTTGGTCAGTAACCGACGCTCGATCGCATTTCTTCTCCTAATTAAAGTAGACTACGTATGTATTTGGTCCATGCGCCGCGCTCATTGCTCGATGGTTTTGCGTTTGGGCATGCAGGTATCGGTGATCCTCTGGTGGCATGCTGCGGCGGCGGTGGCCGGTACCACGTCGGGACATGCGACAAGCACTCCGCTATTATGGGTTCCCCGGCTAATTGCGCCAATTGGGACGGCATCCACATGACTGAGAAGGCCTACAACGTCATCGCTGATGGGGTGTTGCATGGGCCGTACGCGAACCCGCCACTGTTGCATTCTTGCTAGAGTTGTTGATTGCTCGCTTTGTTCCTGTACTTGCATTGCTCTGTTAAAAGAAATAAAATAGTCAACTAAACAGTACTCCCTCCGTTCCACAATGTAGTGCCTATAGATTTTTTTGAAAGTCAAACTTTGCCAACTTTGACCAAGTGTATAGAGAAAACTGTCTACATCTACAATATCAAACATGTACATTCTAAAAATATAACTCACGATGTATCTAATGATGTGCATTTGGTATTCTAGATGTACATACTTTTCTCTATAAACATGGTCAAAGTTTGTAATGTTTGACTTTTGTAAAAATCTATAGGCACTACATTATGGAACGGAGGGAGTATAGTAGTTTGTCTTGCTTAATGCGTATTTGTCGTAATACTTCATATATCTCATACTATAAGACGTTTTATATCATGAGACGGAGGGAGGACTATTTAAACTAATCGCCATACCCTGCCTAAACTAAGCGCACACATACACGTATAAATACTGTATACGTAACTTCTGAAACACCCAAACAACAACATTTTCTTTTTGAAAAGGAGCCCCTCGGTCTCATCAAAGGGATGCGCACAGCCATACACCCAAACATTGGCAAGTAAAATAAATTCAGAATGTTAAAGGACTGTAGAACGAGAAAACAATGTTGTATTTGTGATAAAGGACCGGGATCCATAATATCATTAGTGAAATATTTCCAAATAGCATAGGCATGGTAAAGAAATCACTATTATGTACTCCCTCCGTCCAGAAATACTTGTCATCAAAATGAATAAAAGAGGATGTATCTAGATGTATTTTAGTTCTAGATACATCCTTTTTTGTCCATTTTGATGACAAGTATTTTCGGAAGGAGGGAATATCAATTAAATTGTAATTTTTATGTTTGATTATATATGTCATGATTGCATATAGGAAATACATCCTTATTTTTTTCTGAAAAGGAGGTTATCCCCCGGAGGAAATACATCCTTATATCCATTGAATATTATCCAACTGCATCTATAGCTAATACTTCACTTCAAAGCTGATATTCATCTTCTTCTTTTTTGAAAAAGAGGAAGACCCCCAGCATCTGCAACTACAAGATGCATGCGGCCATTTTATTGATTGTTTTCAAGGACCTTACAAAGTAGAACAACAAAATGCTTGAATCTGCCATCTTGGCAACATTTGCGGCTACTCCTATCCAAATGATGAAGGGGTGGAAGCTGGACAACATATCAAGATCTCTCACCTAAGCCTAACATCTAAAGCCGGAGGGCCCGACCGAGCCATCTGCCGGGTCCGGGGCTCAAACCGGTCCGTTGCACTCACATGTGTCGTCGCCGCCATTTTCCACTGGCCCATCTTCAGAGCAGATTGAGGTGACAACCTTGGCAGGTCCTCCGCCATCGACGCCACCACGACGCCAAACGACGACCTCCACCTACGTGAGCCTTGGCAGGTCCTCTGCCATTGACGCCACCACGACCCCAGCTAACGACCTCCACCTACGCGAGTCAATCTCCAAGCAACGAACGTAAATCCATACTAGGATAGGGCCGCACCACCGTCGTCGCCCACCACCCACAAGAGCCACCCAACCCCAAGGTTCCCAAAGCGGCGCCTTCAAGAAGGGAACGGCGCCATGAGCGCCGACGCCGCCCAACAAAGTTAGGGCTTTTGCCCGGGAGACCTAAGGGAAGGTGAAGTGAGGAGATCAGTCCATAGCGACGCCTCCAAGGAGGGGGAACGGCACCCTCAGGCGTCGCCGTTGGTGCGGCCAATCATGGCCGGCTAGGGATTTCGCCCGAACTAGATCTCCGCTGCTACTTCTCGAGCTTGCATTGTATTCCCTCGAAGAGGAAAGGGTGATGCAGCACAATAGCGTAAGTATTTCCCTCAGTTTTTGAGAACCAAGGTATCAATCCAGTAGGAGACCACGCGCGAGTCCCTCGCACCTACACAAACAAATAAGAACTTTGCAGCCAACGCGATAAGGGGTTGTCAATCCCTTTACGGTCACTACGATAACGCGATAAGGGGATGATAGTTTGATATTTTTGGTATTTTTGGATATAAGAACAGAAAGTAAAAGCGGAAAAGTAGAGTAGATTGTAGATTGATATGTTGAGAATAGACCCGGGGGCCATAGTGTTCTCTAGTGGCTTCTCTCATGATAGCGGTATTCTACGACGGGTAAACAAATTACTGTCGAGCAATTGATAGAAAAGTGAATAATTATGAGACTATCTAGGCATGATCATTATATATAGTCATCACATCCGAGACAAGTAGACCGAAACAGTTCTGCATCTACTACTATTACTCCACACATCGATCGCTATCCAGCATGCATCTAGAGTATTAAGTTCATAAGAACGGAGTAACACATTAAGCAAGATGACATGATGTAGAGGGATAAACTCAAACATAGTGATATAAACCCCACATTTTTATTCTCGGTGGCAACAATACAATACGTGCCTTGTTGCCCCTACTGTCACTGGGAAAGGCCACCGCAAGATTGAACCCAAAGCCAAGCACTTCTCCCATTGCAAGAACTATAGATCTAGTAGGCCAAACCAAACAAATAATTCGAAGAGACTTGCAAGGATATTATAATCACACATAAAGAGTTCAGAAAAGAACCAAATATTTCTCACAAATAATCTTGATCATAAACCCACAATTCATCGGATCTCGACAAACACACCGCAAAAAGAGATTACATCGAATAGATCTCCTCGAAGACCTAGGAGAACTTGGTATTGAGATCCAAAGAGAGAGAAGAAGCCATCTAGATACTAGCTATGGACCCGAAGGTCTGTGATAAACTACTCACAACTCATGGTGAGGCGATGATGATGATGTAGAAGCACTCCATGGTAGATCCCCCCTCCGGCGGAGCTCCGGAACAGGCCCCAAGATGGGATCTCACGGGAACAGAAGGTTGCGGCGGTGGAACTAGGGTTTTCTCTGTTGTTCTGATAGTTTCGGGGTACGTAGGTATATATAGGAGGAAGGAGGGCACTGGGGCCAGACGGGGTGCCCACGAGGCAGGGGGCGCGCCCTATAGGGGGGCGCGCCCCCCACCCTCGTGGACGTCACGTCAGCCCTATTCTGTGGTTCTCAAGTATCTCGTGCGTATTTTGCTCCAAAATATCTCTCCCGAAGGTTTCATTCCGTTTGTACTCCGTTTGATACTCCTTTTCTGTAAAACCCTAAAACAGGCAAAAAAACAGCAATCTGGACTGGGCCTTTGGGTTAGTAGGTTAGTCCCAAAAATAATATAAAAGTGTATAACAAAGCCCATTAAACATCCAAAACATCATAAATAATAGCATGGAGCAATCAAAAATTATAGATACGTTGGAGACGTATCAAGCATCCCCAAGCTTAATTCCTGCTCGTCCTCGAGTAGGTAAATGATAAAAACAGAATTTTTGATGTGGAATGCTAACCAACATAGTTTTTCAATGTAATTCTCTTAATTGTAGCATGAATGTTCAGATCTGAAAGATTCAAGACAAAAGTCTATATTGACATAAGAAATAATAATACTTCAAGCATACTAACAAAGCAATCATGTCTTCTCAAAATACTATGGCTAAAGAAAGTTATCCCTACAAAATCATATGGTCTGGCTATGCTCCCTCTTCGTCAAACAAAATATTCATATCATGCACAACCCCGATTTCAGCCAAGCACTTGTTTTCATACTCTATTCTTTCAAACATTTCAACTTTCACGCAATACATGAGCGTGAGCCATGGACATAGCACTATATGGAATAGAGAGGTGGTTGTGGAGAAGACAAAAAGGAGGGAGATAGTCTCACATCAACTAGGCGTATGATGGGCCTCGAACCCCTCGTTGGTTACCCCAAGTGGAAGGTGTAAGATGCAGTATGTAGAAGTGTTTTCCCTTAGCAAAGATGCCAATGATCGAATCCCCAGAGACTCCTAGGTTCAACAAGTAGGTGTCAACTGCTAACGGCGCAAATTAGCAATCAACGTGGACCTGCACACAGATACAAATAACTTTGCTCCCAACGAGTACAGAGAGGTTGTCAATCCCTCCGGCCTTGTAGTTCACAAAGGGTTAAAAGCAAATGATAGTAGTGATAGATAGTGTTTTGCAATAGTAAGTAAATAGCGAAAAGTAAATAGTGGATGTGATCAATGATGGTAATATGGACCGGAGTCTCATGATGTTCACTAGTGATGTCTCTCTCCCAAAAGACGATAAAACAGTTATGTGAGGTAAACAAATTACAGCTGGGCAATTGACAGGACCACGAACGCAAACCAATGCTGATTACATTGCAGAAAGGTTGAGGTTCAAAGCATAGGCGGTACGCCAAAATAAGTAGACCGAAATCCATCAATATCTACTACTAATCATCCACCTTGAGATATCTATCCAGAACATCTCGCCGGTATTAAGTTGCGAGTCCCACCCATAGTGTAAACTCAATGCAATAGACAACTGCATTAAAAGAACTTTGCGTAAAGTAAACAATCCTTGCACCCGCGGGCACAAGCACCGTTGTTTTCCCCCTTGTGGCAACAGCACATCCCCTAGACTCATGTTTCTGTCACTCAAGCTAGTCATCGAGGGGCATGAACCCACAATCGAGCATAACGTTCCCTTGGAGTCACTACGTATTACTTGGCCAAAGCAATAAATAACAACGGAGAACATGGAAGAATTACTTATGAACATAAATATAAAATAGGTAGATCAAATATATTACTCAAGATCAATCTGAACATAATCCCATAATCCATCGGATCCCAGCAAACTCAACATAGCAACAGCATAAGGATTACATATGTGCCTCGATCATGTAGGGCAGCTCACGAGGACTAATTAGTGGAGCACAAGAACGGGAGGAGAACATCACATAGCTACTGGTCATGGACTCATGGTCCAAGGGAGACTACTCACGAGTCATCCGGGAGGCGTCCATGGTGGTGGAGAAGCTCCCGGTGGTGATCCTCCCCTCCGGCAGGGTGCCGGGAAGAGTTCTCCTGGTGCTCCCGATCTTGGAAGCGGCGGCGGCGGCGGAACAGAGATGGGATCGCGAAAAAAGTTCCTGTTCTGAGGGTTTCGGAGGACGCTTTAAATATATGCCAAAGGGGAGCATCGGGGAAGCTTCGGGGGGCCCAGGCGCCCCCCC
>LR738711.1:628847086-628941500 GCA_902687465.1 Secale cereale
CCCCCCCCCCCCCCGGTGCGGCCTAGGGGGGCGCGCCGCCAGGGCGCCTGGAGCCCTGGTGCCCCCCCCTCCCGGCTGCCCTTCGGACGCACGGTTGTTTCCGGAACGCTGATTTTTTATATAATTTTTCTGGATTTTTCCTGGCACTTCTCGTAACGTGAAAACCTGAAATACAAAAACAGCCGAAAACAGAAACTGGCACTGGGGTGCACTGGATTAGTAAGTTAGTCCAAATATGATCAAAAGTGTATGGAAGTGTATGAATATCATAGCAATATCACCCAAAAGTGGCATGGAGCAAGCAGAAATTATAGATACGTTTTGGACGTATCAACATCCCCAAGCTTAATTCCTGCTCGTCCTCGAGTAGGTAAATGATAACAAGAATAATTTCTGTGGTGACATGCTATTAACCATATAGGACTTTTTCATAGTCATATGACAAAAGCTTACTGAGACAATGATTCTATAGTAATTAAGTTGCCTCATGAGAAAATCACAAATGACTGAAAGTTTTACAACATGACATTGAAGCATCAAATAGATTTGCAATGAACATGATGTGCAAATATGATAAAGTGATATCTAGCTTGCCCCCTTTAGTGAAGCAAAACATAAATGCAGGGGCACCTTCAAGGTTTAAGTGATGACTAGATACAATGATTTCAAAATAAACGATATCACAATCATGCAAAAGACAATGCTACTTTGGGACAATGCACATTACACTCAGAATGACAATCATGCTCTCAGTAGTTGGTGCTTTTAAAAGAAAGTGGAGACTCATAAAAGTAAAAGAATGGTTAAGTGCTAGAGCTTTTTATTTTGAAAACATAGAAGCAATTTTGTCAACGGTAGTAGTACTTCATATGTGTCATGCATAAGACATCCTATAAGTTGCAAGCCTCATGCATCGAATACCAATAGTGCTCGCACCTTGTACTAATTAGCTCGGATTTCCATGGGTTATCATTGCATTACATATGTTATAACCAAGTGTCACAAAGGGGTACCTCTATGCCACCTGTACAAAGGTCCAAGGAGATAAATCGCATTTGATTTCTCGTTTTTGATAGATCTCAACTTGAGGACATCCATAGCGGGACAACATAGAAAATAGATGATGGACTCCTCTTTAATGCATAAGCATATTCTCATAAGAGATTGAGGATTAACGTCCAAGCTAAAACTTCCACCATGATGCATGGCTTTGGTTGGCGGCCCAATGTTCTTCTCTAACAATATGCATACTCATTCAAACCATGGCAAGTCACCCTTACTTCAGACAAGACGAACATGCATAGCAACTCACATGATATTCAACAAAAGTGTGACAGTTGATGGCGTCCCCAGAAACATGGTTACCGCTCAGCAAGCAACTTATAAGAAATAAGATACATAGGCAACATATTCTTTACCACAATAGTTTTTAAGCTATTTTCCCATGAGCTATGTATTGCAAGGTTAGTTTACTTAGTACAGGTGGAGGTTAGCAAAATACTGGGAGCGACCAACTAAGAGAGCAATGACGGTCATAATCATGCAGAGCGACAAAGCAATATTGAATCAGGCATGGTAGTTATATCGCTACTCAGATTTAAAAGATCATCAAGGCTTGACAGACCTTCTTTACAGTCTTAAATATGCGTGAGCATACGCCAATTCAATCAAAATAAATTCTCGAAGAAATATATTACTAAACCATACCATATCATAGGCAAACAAATCAAGTTGGTACTCCAATAACACATTGGGAATCCCCCAGCTATTTGAGATTAACCATAAGAAAACCTGAACTACTAAGCACCATTATGCACGTAGCATATTTATCATAGACATATTAACCAATGCAACGGAAGCAAACTCTCTTAATAAGGTGAGCATGATAATTAAAGAGAGTTCAAGCAACCAACTAAACAAAAGCTCTTTGAAAAGATAAGCATGAATACTAAGAGCAGAGCATGATAGTAGCTATTAAAAGACAAAGAACACAAACAGCAAAGATAGACATGAAAATTCTATGTTATGTTCTAGGTAGAAGTGGAGCGTGTTTCTCTCCCACATAAAGAATGCTGAGTTCCGACTCGTTATGAAAAACTAAAAAGAAAACTAAAAGCAAGACGCTCCAAGCATAGCACATAACACATGAAGTGATAAAAATATAGCGAAACGAAAGACGAACTGATAATGTTGATGGAGAAGGGGATGCTCGGGGGCATCCCCAAGCTTAGACGTTTGAGTCTCCTTGAATATTTCTTGGGGGTGCACGGGGGCATCCCCAAGCTTGAGCGCTTGACACTCCTGAATCTTTTTATCATCTTCCCTCGCACACTTGAAAACTCCCTTCATACATAACTCATCATAATCTGATTAGCGAGGTTAGTACCCTTAATAAAATAATTATACCTTGCTGGAAATAAAGATATTCTTGAAGTTCTACTGTTTCCCAAGATTGCCAAAAGGTTTTTGCAAAGAAAAAGCAAGATCTTGATTTGCAAAATGAAAGAAAGACAAAACAGGACATAATCTGTGAAAAACAGAACAGCAGGTAGTAATTGATCTGTTCGGGATACTTCTGCAACTCAAATCAAAAAACTCAGAACAGACGCACGAAAGACAATTATATAGAGAACGCTGTCGAAAAAATTCAGACCAAAAAGATGATATGGTGATTTTATACGAATTTTTCTATCCAAGGACAGAATCTGTTTTCTGGACAGCACCTCACAACTTTTGAACTTTCTAGCAATCAGAGGCTATACTCGGCACAAATATGAAAAGAAAAGATACAATGATGATGCTACAGCAGTAAACAACATCAAGACACAACAAAAGCAAAAAATTTATTCATGTGGGCTGCCTCCCAAAAGCGCTTTCTTTTATGCCTTTAAGCTAGGCATAATGCATATAGATCAAGTTTTATCAAGAGTAAAAGAATAGCTAGCCCGTACAACGGACTCAAAAGGTAACTTGATCTTCTTTCGAGGGAAGTGTTCCATCCCTTTCTTGAGAGGAAACTGAAATTTTATATTACCCTCTTTCATGTCAATGATAGCACCAACGGTGCGTAAAAAGGGACGTCCCAAAATAATTGGACATGAAGGATCACATTCAATATCCATAATAGTGAAATCAACGGGAACATAATTATCATTAACAACAATAAGAACATCGTCGATCCTCCCCAAAGGTTTCTTTATGGAAGAATCAACGAGACGAACACCAAAAAAACAAGAATCATAAGGTTTCAATTTAAGCATATCATAAATCTTCTGGGCATAATAGAAGTACTGGCTACAATATCACATAAAGCATAGCAAGAGAAGTCATTCAATTTAATTTTTATCATAGGATCCCAACCATCTTCTAGCTTTCTAGGTATGGAGGCTTCTACTCTAAGTTTCTCCTCCCTAGCTTTGATGAGAGTGTTAGTGATATGCTCTGTGAAGGCAAGATTAAGCGTGCTAGTGCGGGGGTCTCTAGACATCTTGTGAAGGAAATCAATAACTTCGGTAAGAGTGCAATTATCAAAATCAAGGTCACGAGCATCAAGTAAAGTGGTAGTGGTGTCCTTTAGGTTCACATGTTTGGTAGTTTCTATAGTCATAGCATCACCATTAATAGGTCCATTGGGACCAGGAGTACATTGGGTGCTAAGAGTTTGGATATCCTCAACAACTTTGATGGTAGCAACAGTGTGGTGGGTAGGAAGGCTCTTAATTCTATCCTCTTCCTCCCTTTCTCTAGCCCATCTTTCTTTAAGTTTAGCCATCATCCTAATATTTTCATTAATTTGCACTTGAGTAGCATTAATAGGAATGACTTCCCTCTCCTTAAGAGGAGAAGTTTCAATTTTTAGCAATTTTACCTCATTGGCTAAATGGTCTACCTTAAAAGAAAGATCATCTAGTTTATGTAGTTTTTCTTCTACACTCTTATTGAAGGCTTTTTGGGTAGTGATGAAATCTTTAAGCATAATCTCTAGTTCAGTAGTGGAGTTCTTGGTACTAGGATAAGCATTGTTGTTCCCATAGGAATTAGAGGGGAACGGTCTAGAATTGTTACCAAAGTTACTCCTATAAGCATTGTTGTTAAAATTGTTTCTAGAGATAAAGTTCACACCTACTTGTTCTTGAGCAATCAAAGAATTTAAAGGAACATCACGAGGATCAATAGAAGATTGCTTCGAAAGTAGAGACATAATCAAGTCAACTTTTTCATTTAAGGAGGAAATCTCCTCGACAGAGTTTACCTTCCTACCTGTTGGAGCGCGTTCGGTGTGCCATTGGGAATAGTTGGTCATCATCTCATTGAGAAGCTTTGTGGCAGCACCAAGTGTATTTGACATAAAAGTTCCTCCCGCGGCTGAATCTAACAAGTTCCGCGAGGTAAAGTTCAAGCCTGCATAAAAAGTTTGGATAACCATCCAAGTAGTCAAACCGTGACTAGGGCAGTTCTTGATAAGAGATTTCATACGTTCCCAAGCTTGGGCAACGTGTTCATTATCCAATTGTTTAAAATTCATTATTTTACTTCTAAGTTGGATAATTTTAGCAGGTGGATAGTATTTTCCGATAAAAGCATCTTTGCACTTGTCCCATGAATCTATGCTATTTCTAGGCAAAGACTGAAACCAAATTTTAGCTCCTCCTCTCAAGGAGAAAGGAAAAAGCTTAAGCTTAACAATATTACCATCTATTTCTTGGTACTTTTGCATATCACAAAGTTCAACAAAGTTGTTCAAGTGTAAAGCAGCATCATCTCCAGCACCGGAGAATTGATCTTTCATGACTAAGTTCAGTAAAGCGGGTTTAATTTCATATGAAGGTGCTGAAGTGGCAGGTGTAGTGATAGGTGTGCTGATAAAGTCATCGTTGTTGTGACTAGTGAAGTCACACAACTTGGTGTTCTCGGTGGAACCCATAGTAGCAAGCAAGCAAGATAACTATTTTTGTGATTTTCGAAAAAAGTTACTAAAGCAAAAACTGAAAGGTAAACTAACAAGACTAAAAGCAAAGGTAAAAGATAGCGTGCAACTCCCCTATCCTGAAGAGTGGAGTCCCTGGCTCCTTGATGGGCCTCGAACCCCTCGTTGGTTACCCCAAGTGGAAGGTGTAAGATGCAGTATGTAGAAGTGTTTTCCCTTAGCAAAGATGCCAAGGATCGAATCCCCAGAGACTCCTAGGTTCAACAAGTAGGTGTCAACTTCTAACGGCGCAAATTAGCAATCAACGTGGACCTGCACACAGATACAAATAACTTTGCTCCCAACGAGTACAGAGAGGTTGTCAATCCCTCCGGCCTTGTAGTTCACAAAGGGTTAAAAGCAAATGATAGTAGTGATAGATAGTGTTTTGCAATAGTAAGTAAATAGCGAAAAGTAATAGCGGATGTGATCAATGATGGTAATATGGACCGGAGTCTCATGATGTTCACTAGTGATGTCTCTCTCCCAAAATACGATAAAACAGCTATGTGAGGTAAACAAATTACAGCTGGGCAATTGACAGGACCACGAACGCAAACCAATGCTGATTACATTGCAGAAAGGTTGAGGTTCAAAGCATGGGCGGTACGCCAAAATAAGTAGACCGAAATCCATCAATATCTACTACTAATCATCCACCTTGAGATATCTATCCAGAACATCTCGCTGGTATTAAGTTGCGAGTCCCATCCATAGTGTAAACTCAATGCAACAGACAACTGCATTAAAAGAACTTTGCGTAAAGTAAACAATCCTTGCACCCGCGGGCACAAGCACCGTTGTTTTCCCCCTTGTGGCAACAGCACATCCCCTAGACTCATGTTTCTGTCACTGAAGCTAGTCATCAAGGGGCATGAACCCACAATCGAGCATAACGTTCCCTCTTGGAGTCACTACGTATTACTTGGTCAAAGCAATAAATAACAACGGAGAACATGCAAGAATTACTTATGAACATAAATATAAATGAGGTAGATCAAATATATTACTCAAGATCAATCTGAACATAATCCCATAATCCATCGGATCCCAGCAAACTCAACATAGCAACAGCATAAGGATTACATATGTGCCTCGATCATGTAGGGCACCTCACGAGGACTAATTAGTGAAGCACAAGAACGGGAGGAGAACATCACATAGCTACTGGTCATGGACTCATGGTCGAAGGGAGACTACTCACGAATCATCCGGGAGGCGTCCATGGTGGTGGAGAAGCTCCCGGTGGTGATCCTCCCCTCCGGCAGGGTGCCGGGAAGAGTTCTCCTGGTGCTCCCGATCTTGGAAGCGGCGGCGGCGGAACAGAGATGGGATCGCGAAAAAAGTTCCTGTTCTGAGGGTTTCGGAGGACGCTTTAAATATATGCCAAAGGGGAGCATCGGGGAAGCTTCGGGGGGCCCAGGCGCCCCCCGGCGCGGCCCAGGGCGCCTGGAGCCCTGGTGCCCCCCCCCCCCCGGCTGCCCTTCGGACGCACGGTTGTTTCCGGAACACTGATTTTTTATATAATTTTTCTGGATTTTTCCTGGCAGTTCTCGTAACGTGAAAACCTGAAATACAAAAACAGCCGAAAACAGAAACTGGCACTGGGGTGCACCGGATTAGTAAGTTAGTCCAAATATGATCAAAAGTGTATGGAAGTGTATGAATATCATAGCAATATCACCCAAAAGTGGCATGGAGCAAGCAGAAATTATAGATACGTTTTGGACGTATCAGCGTATTAACGGGCTATGGAGATGCCCATCAATAGATATCAATGTGAGTGAGTAGGGATTGCCATGCAACGGATGCACTAGAGCTAAATATGTATGAAAGCTCAACAAAAGAAACTAGTGGGTGTGCATCCAAGTTGCTTGCTCACGAAGACCTAGGGCATTTGAGGAAGCCCATCGTTGGAATATACAAGCCAAGTTCTATAATGAGAATTCCCACTAGTATATGAAAGTGACTAAACATGAGACTCTCTATCATGAAGAACATGGTGCTACTTTGAAGCACAAGTGTGGAAAAAGATAGTAGCAATTGTCCCTCTTTTTTTCTTTTCTTCCTTTTCCCCTTTTTTGGAGGGGCTTTCTTGATTTAGCCTTTCCTCACATGGGACAATGCTCTAATAATGATGATCATCACACTTTCATTGAATTACAACTCGATATTACAACTCGATACTAGAACAAGTATGACTCTGTATGAATGCCTCTGGCGGTGTACCGGGATGTGCAATGAATCAAGAGTGACATGTATGAAAAATTATGCATGGTGGCTTTGCCACAAATACGATGTCAACTACATGATCATGCATGGCAATATGACAATATGAAGCGTGTCATATGAACGAAACGGTGGAAAGTTGCATGGCAATATATCTCTGAATGGTTATGGAAATGCCATGATAGGTAGGTATGGTGGTTGTTTTGAGGAAAATATATGGTGGTTTCTTTGAGGAAGGATATATGGTGGGTGTATGGTACCGACGAAAGTTGCGCGGTACAAGAGAGGCTAGCAATGATGGAAGGGTGAGAGTGCGTATAATCCATGGACTCAACATTAGTCATAAGAACTCATATACTTATTGAAAAAATATATGAATCATCAAAACAAAGCAATCAACGCATGCTCCTAGGGGGGAGGTTGGTAGGAGTTAACCATCGCGCGCCCCTGACCTCCACACAAAGGTTGACACTTTACAAATACCTCATGCTCTAACTTCGTCACATAGCGGTTCACCATACGTGCATGCTACGGGAATCACTAACCTTAACACAAGTATTTATCAATTTTATAATAACTCCACTAGCATGACTCTAATATCACTACCCTCATATCTCAAAACAATTATAAAGCATCCAACTTCTCATCATATTCAATGCACTTAGTGTGAAAGTTTTTACTACATTGATATTGGATGTCTATCATGTGAAGGGTAGTTTTATAGACAAAGCACATTACCATGCTGTTTTAATAGACTCTCAAAAGGATTTAAGTGAAGCATGAGAGATCAATAATTTCTACAAAATATAATCACCACCGTGCTCTAAAAGATATAAGTGAAGCACTACAGCAAAAACTATTCAACTCAAAAGATATAAGTGAAGCACATAGAGTGTTCTATCAATTCCTAGGCCATATTTAACTCTCTGAAGTAGGTGTGTCCAGCAAGGATGATTGTGACAAACAAATAAGCAAAGGCTCAAATGATACAAGACGCTCTAAGTAAAACACATATCATGTGGTAAATAAAAAATATAGCTCCGAGTATAGTTACCGATGGATGAAGACGAAAGAGGGGATGCCTTCCCGGGGCATCCCCAAGCTTAGGCTTTTAGTTGTCCTTGAATTCTACCTTGGGGTGCCTTGGTCATCCCCGAGCTTAGGCTCTTGCCACTCTTTGTTCCATAGTCCATCAAAGCAATACTCAAAACTTGAAAACTTCACAACACAAAACTTAGACAAAAATCTCGTGAGCTCCGTTAGTATAAGAAAACAAACCACTACTCAAAGGTATTGCAATGAATTCATTCTTTGTTTATATTGGTGTTAAACCTATTGTATTCCAACTTCTCTATGGTTCATACTGAAGGAAATATGCCCTAGAGGCAATAATAAAGTTATTATTTATTTCCTTATATCATGATAAATGTTTATTATTCATGCTAGAATTGTATTAACCGGAAACTTAATACATGTGTGAATACATAGACAAAACAGAGTGTCCCTAGTATGCCTCTACTAGACTAGCTCATTGATCAAAGATGGTTATGTTTCCTAACCATAGACATGAGTTGTCATTTGATCAATGGGATCACATCATTAGGAGAATGATGTGATGGACTAGACCCATCCTTTAGCTTAGCACTATGATCGTTTAGTTTTATTGCTATTGCTTTCTTCATGACTTATACATGTTCCTATGACTATCAGATTATGCAACTCCGGAATACTGGAGGAACACCTTGTGTGCTATCAAACGTCACAACGTAACTGGGTGATTATAAAGATGCTCTATAGGTGTCTCCGAAGGTGTTCGTGGTGTTGGCATAGATCAAGAATAGGATTTGTCACTCCGAGTGTCGGAGAGGTATCTCTGGGCCCTCTCGGTAATACACATCATAATAAGCCTTGCAAGCAAATGACTAATGAGTTAGTCATGAGATAATGTATTATGGATTAAAGAGACTTGCCGGTAACGAGATTAACTAAGTATGGTGATACCGACGATCGAATCTCGGGCAAGTAACATACAGATGACAAAGGGAAGAACGTATGTTGTTATGCGGTTTGACCGATAAAGATCTTCGTAGAATATGTAGGAGCCAATATGAGCATCCAGGTTCCGCTATTGGTTATTGACCAGAGATGAGTCTCGGTCATGTCTACATAGTTCTCAAACCCGTAGGGTCCGCACGCTTAACGTTTGATGACGATCGGTATTATGAGTTTATGTGTTTTGATGTACCAAAGGTAGTTCGGAGTCCCAGATGAGATCGGGGACATGACGAGGAGTCTCGAAATGGTCAAGACGTAAAGATCGATATATTGGACGACTATATTCGGACATCGGAAAGGTTCCGAGTGATTCGGGTATTTTTCGGAGTACCGGAGAGTTACGGGAATTCGTCGGGATACTGGGCTTTAGGGAAAATAGAGAAAGGAGGCTGCGCCCCCCCCCCCCAAGGCTTAGTACGAATTGGACTAGGGGGAGTGGTTGCGCCCCCTCCTTCCTTCTCTTCTATTTTCCCTTTCCTTCTCTCCTACTCCTACTACTTGGAAGGGCTCCTAGTTCTACTAGGAAAAGGGGAATCCTACTCCCGGTGGGAGTAGGGCTCCCCTAGGGCACGCCATAGAGAGGGCCTGCCCTCCCCCTCCTCCGCTCCTTTATATACGGGGGTAGAGGCACCCCATAGACACACAAGTTGATCAGTTGATCTCTCCCAACCGTGTGCGGTGCCCCTCTCCACAGAAACACACCTCGGTCATATCGTTGCAGTGCTTAGGCGAAGCCCTGCGACGGTAGCTTCATCATCTCCGTCACCACGCCGTCGTGCTGACGAAAATCTCCCGCGAGGTTCTACTGGATCAAGAGCTCATGGGACGTCATCAAGCTGAACGTATGTTGAACGCGGAGGCTCCGTACGTTCGGTGCTTGATCGGTTGAATCGCAAAGAAGTTCGACTACATCAACCACGTCACTAGACGCTTCCGCTCCCGGTTTATGAGGGTACATAGACACACTCTCCCCTCTCGTTGATGTGCATCTAGTAGATAGATCTTGCGTGATCGTAGGAATTTTTTTGAAATACTACGTTCCCCAACGGTGGCATCATGAGCCAGGTCTATGTGTAGATGATATGCACGACTAGAACACAAGTGAGTTGTGGACGATACTAGTCATACTGCTTACCAGCATGTCATACTTTGATTCGGTGGTATTGTTGGATGAAGCGGCCCAGACCGACATTACGCGTACGCTTACGCGAGAGTGGTTCCACCGACGTGCTTCGCACACAGGTGGATGGCGAGTGTCAGTTTCTCCAACTTTAGTTGAATCAAGTGTGGCTACGCCCGGTCCTTGTGAAGGTTAAAACAGCACATACTTGATGAAATATCGTTGTGATTTTGTATGCGTAGGTAAGAACGGATCTTGCTAAGCCCGTAGCAGCCACATAAAACTAGCAACAACAAAGTAGAGGGCGTCTAACTTGTTTTTGCAGGGCATGTTGTGATGTGATATGGTCAAGACATGATGAGTTATACGTTATTGTATGAGATGATCATGTTTTGTAAAGTTATCGGCAACTGACAGGAGCCATATGGTTGTCGTTTTATTGTATGAAATGCAATCGCCATGTAATTGCTTTACTTTATCACTAAGCGGTAGCGATAGTCGTGGAAGCAATAGCTGGCGATACGACAACGACGCTACGATGGAGATCAAGGTGTCGCGCCAGTGACGATGGTGATCATGACGGTGCCTTGGAGATAGAGATCAAAGGCACAAGATGATGATGGCCATATCATATCACTTATATTGATTGCATGTGATGTTTATCTTTTATGCATCTTATTTTTCTTAGATCGACGGTAGCATTATAAGATGATCTCTCACTAAATTTCAAGGTATAAGTGTTCTCCCTGAGTATGCACCGTTGCGAAAGGTCGTCGTGCCGAGACACCACGTGATGATCGGGTGTGATAAGCTCTACGTTCACATACAACGGGTGCAAGCCAGTTTTGCACACGCAGAATACTCGGGTTAAACTTGACGAGCCTAGCATGTGCAGATATGGCCTCGGAACACTGGAGACCGGAAGGTCGAGCGTGAATCATATAGTAGATATGATCAACATAAGATGTTCACCATTGAAAACTACTCCATCTCACGTGAGGATCGGACATGGTTTAGTTGATATGGATCACGTGATCACTTAGATGATTAGAGAGATGTCTATCTAAGTGGGAGTTCTTAAGTAATTTGATTAATTGAACTTTAATTTATCATGAACTTAGTCCCGGTAGTATTAGCATATCTATGTTGTAGATCAATAGCTCGCGATGTAGCTCCTCGTTTGTTTTTATATGTTCCTAGAGAAAACTAAGTTGAAAGATGTTAGTAGCAATGATGCGGACTTGATCCATGATCTGAGGATTTTCCTCATTGTTGCACAGAAGAATTATGCCCTTGATGCACCGCTAGGTGACAGACCTATTGGAGGAGCAGATGCAGACGTTATGAACATTTTGACAAAAGCTCGGTATGATGACTACTTGGTAGTTTAGTGCACCATGCTTTATGGCTTAGAACCGGGACTTCAAAAACGTTTTGAACGCCACAGAGCATATGAGATGTTCCAGGAGTTGAAATTAGTATTTCATACTCATGCCCATGTCGAGAGGTATAAGACCTCTGATAGTACATTGCCTACAAGATGGAGGAGAATAGCTCAACCAATGAGCATGTGCTCAGATTGTCTGGGTACTACAATTGCTTGAATCAAGTGGGAGTTAATCTTCTAGATAAGATAGTAATTGACAAAGTTCTCTAGTCACTATCACCAAGTTAGTAGAACTTCGTGATGAACTATAATATGCAAGGGATGACAAAAGTAATTCCCGAGCTCTTCGCGATGTGGAAATCGGCGAAGGTAGAAATCAAGAAAGAGCATCAAGTGTTGATGGTTAACGAGACCACTTGTTTCAAGTAAAGGGCAAAGGGATAGCAGGGGAACTTCAAGAAGAATGAGAAGCAAGTTGTCACTCCCGTGAAGAAACCCAAAGCTAAACTCAAGCCTGAAACTAAGTGCTTCTACTGCAAAGGAAATGATCACTGGAAGTGAAACTTCCCTAGATACTTGGCGAATAAGAAGGATGGCAAAGTGAACAAAGGTATATTTGATATACAGATTATTGATGTATACTTTACTAGTGTTCATAAGCAACCCCTGGGTATTTGATACTGGTTTAGTTGCTAAAATTAGTAACTCGAAACGAGAGTTGCAGAATGAAGAGAGACTAGTTAAAGGTGAAGTGATGATGTGTGTTGGAAGTGGTTCCAAGATTGATATGATCATCATCGCACACTCCCTATGCTTTCGGGATTAGTGTAGAACCCAAATAAATGTTATTAGGCATTTGCGTTGAGCATGAATATAATTTGATCATGTTTTTTGCAATACGGTTATTCATTTAAAGTCATAAAATAATTGTTATTCTGTTTACATGAATAAAACCTTCGATGATCATACACCCAATGAAAATAGTTTGTTGGATCTCGATCATAGTAATACACATATTCATAATACTAAAGCCAAAAGATGCAAAGTTGATAATGATAGTGCAAATTATTTGTGGCACTGCTGTTTAGGTCATATTTGTGTAAAGCGCATGAAGAAACTCCATGCTGATGGGCTTTTGGAATCACTTGATTAAGAACCACTTGGTGCTTGCGAACCATGCCTCATGGGCAAGATGACTAAAACTCCGTTCTCCGGAACAATGGAGCGAGCAATTGATTTGTTGGAAATCATACATACTGATGTATGTTGACCGATGAGTATTGAGGCTCGCGGCGGGTATCGTTATTTTCTGACTTTCACTGATGATTGGAGTAGATATGGGTATATCTACTTGATGAAGCACAAGTCTGAAACATTTGAAAATTTAAAAGAATTTCATAGTGAAGTAGAGGATCATCGTAACAAGAAAATAAAGTTTCTACGATCTGATCGTGGAGGTGAATATTTGAGTTGGGAGTTTGGTCTTCATTTAAAACAATGTGGAATAGTTTCACAGCTCACGCCACCCGGAACACCACAGCGTAATGGTGTGTCCGAACGTCGTAACCGTACTTTATTAGATATGGTGCGATCTATGATGTCTCTTACCGATTTACCACTATCGTTTTGGGTTATGCATTAGAGATAGGTGCATTCACGTTTAATAAGGGCACCATCTAAATCCGTTGAGGCGACGCCTTATGAACTGTGGTTTGGCCAGAAACCAAAGTTGTCATTTATTAAAGTTTGGGGCTGCGGTGCTTATGTGAAAAAGCTTCAACCTGATAAGTTCGAACCCAAGTCAGAGAAATGTGTCTTCATAGGATACCCAAAGGAGACTGTTGGGTACACCTTCTATCACAGATCCGAAGGCAAGATATTCGTTGCTAAGAATGGATCCTTTCTAGAGAAGGAGTTTCTCTCGAAAGAAGTGAGTGGGAGGAAAGTGGAACTTGATGAGGTAATTGTACCTTCTCCCGAACTAGAAAGTAGTACATCACAAAAACTAGTTCCAGTGATTCCTACACCAATTAGTGAGGAAGCTAATGATGATGATCATGAAACTTCAGATCAAGTTACTACTGAACTTCGTAGATCAACCAGAGTACGTTCCGCGCTAGAGTGGTACGGCAACCCGGTTCTAGAAGTCATGTTACTAGACCATGATGAACCTACGAACTATGAGGAAGCGATGATGGGCCTAGATTCCGCAAAATGGATTGAGGCCATGAAATGTGAGATGGGATCCATGTATGAGAACAAAGTGTGGACTTTGGTTGACTTTCCCGATGATCGGCAAGCCATCGAAAATTAATGGATCTTCAAGAGGAAGACCGACGCTGACGGTAATGTTACTGTTTACAAAGCTCGACTTGTTGCGAAAGGTTTTCGACAAGTTCAAGGAGTTGACTACGATGATACTTTCTCACCCATAGCGATGCTTAAGTCTGTCCGAATCATGTTAGCAATTGCCGCATTTTATGATTATGAAATCTGACAAATGGATGTCAAAAATGCATCCCTGAATGGATATCTTAAAGAAGAGTTGTATATGATGCAACCAGAAGGTTTTGTTGATCCTAAAGGTGCTAACAAAGTGTGCAAGCTCCAGCGATCCATCTGTGGACTAGTGCAAGCATATTAGAGTTGGAATATACGCTTTGATAAGTTGATCAAAGCATATATTTTTATACAGACTTGCGGTGAAGCCTGTATTTACAAGAAAGTGAGTTGGAGCACTACAGCCTTTCTGCTAAGTATATGTGAATGATATATTGTCGATCAAAAATGATGTAGAATTTTCTGGAAAGCATAAAGGAGTGTTTGAAAGGAGTTTTTTCAAAGAAAAACCTCGGTAAAGCTGCTTACATATTGAGCCTCAAGATCTATAGAGATAGATCGAGACGCTTGATAAGTTTTTTCAATGAGTACATACCTTGACAAGTTTTTGAAGTAGTTCAAAATGGATCAGTCAGAGAAGGAGTTCTTGCCTGAGTTGTATGGTATGAAGTTGAGTAAGACTCAAAGCCCGACCTCGGCAGAAGATAGAGAAATAATGAACGTCATTTCCTATGCCTCAGCCATAGGTTCTATAAAGTATGCCATGCTATGTACCAAACCTGTTGTGTACCTTACCATGAGTTTGGCAAGGAGGTACAAAAGTGATCCAGGAGTAGATCACTGGACAGCGGTCAAAATTATCCTTAGTTACTGGATGACTAAGGAAATGTTTTCTCGATTATGGTGGTGATAAAGAGTTCGTCGAAAGAGTTACACCGATGCAAGCTTTACACTAATCCAGATGACACTAAGTATCAATCTGGATGCATATTGGAAGTGGGATCAATTAGCTAGAGTAGCTCCATGCAGAGCATTGTAGACATAGAAATTTGTGAAATATATACGGATATGTATGTAACAGACCCGTTGACTAAACTTCTCTCACAAGCAAAACATGATCACACCTTATTACTCTTGGGTGTTAATCACATAGCGATGTGAACTAGATTATGGACTCTAGTAAACCCTTTGGGTGTTGGTCACATGGCGATGTGAACAATGCGTGTTATTCACATAACGATGTGAACTATCGGTATTAAATCACATGGAGATGTGAACTAGATTATTGACTCTAGTGCAAGTGGGAGACTGATGGAAATATGCCCTAGAGGCAATAATAAATTTATTATTTATTTCCTTATATCATGATAAATGTTTATTATTCATGCTAGAATTGTATTAACCGGAAACTTAGTACATGTGTGAATACATAGACAAAACAGAGTGTCCCTAGTATGCCTCTACTAGACTAGCTCATTGATCAAAGATGGTTATGTTTCCTAACCATAGACATGAGTTGTCATTTGATCAACGGGATCACATCATTAGGAGAATGATGTGATGGACTAGACCCATCCGTTAGCTTAGCACTATGATCGTTTAGTTTTACTGCTATTGCTTTCTTCATGACTTATACATGTTCCTATGACTATGAGATTATGCAACTCCCGAATACCGGAGGAACACCTTGTGTGCTATCAAACGTCACAACGTAACTGGGTGAGTACAAAGATGCTCTATAGGTGTCTCCGAAGGTGTTCGTGGTGTTGGCATAGATCAAGAATAGGATTTGTCACTCTGAGTGTTGGAGAGGTATCTCTGGGCCCTCTCGGTAATACACATCATAATAAGCCTTGCAAGCAAATGACTAATGAGTTAGTCATGAGATAATGTATTACGGAACGAGTAAAGAGACTTGCCGGTAACGAGATTAACTAGGTATGGTGATACCGATGATCGAATCTCGGGCAAGTAACATACGGATGACAAAGGGAACAACGTATGTTGTTATGCGGTTTGACCAATAAAGATCTTCGTAGAATATGTAGGAGCCAATATGAGCATCCAGGTTCCGCTATTGGTTATTCACGGGATATGAGTCACGTTCATGTCTACATAGTTCTCAAACCCGTAGGGTCTGCACGCTTAACGTTTGATGACGATCGGTATTATGAGTTTATGTGTTTTGATATACCAAAGGTAGTTCAGAGTCCCGGATGAGATCGGGGACATGACAAGGAGTCTTGAAATGGTCGAGATGTAAAGATCGATATATTGGACGACTATATTCGGACATCGGAAAAGGTTCTGAGTGATTCTGGTATTTTTCGCAGTACCGGAGAGTTACGGGAATTCGCCGGGGAGTATATGGGCCTTACTGGGCTTTAGGGGAAAGAGAGAAAGGAGGCTGCCCCCCCCCCCAAGGCTTAGTCCAAATTGGACTAGGGGGAGGGGTTGCGCCCCCTCCTTCCTTCTCTTCTCTTTTCCTTTCCTTCTCTCCTACTCCTACTACTTGGAAGGGCTCCTAGTTCTACTAGGAAAAGGGGAATCCTACTCCCGGTGGGAGTAGGACTCCCCTAGGGCGCGCCATAGAGAGGGCCGGCCCTCCCCCTCCTCCACTCCTTTATATACGGGGGTAGAGGCACCCCATAGACACACAAGTTGATCAGTGGATCTCTCCCAACCGTGTGCGGTGCCCCTCTCCACAGAAACACACCTCGGTCATATCGTTGCAGTGCTTGGGTGAAGCCCTGCAATGGTAGCTTCATCATCTCCGTCACCACGCCGTCGTGCTGACGAAACTCTCCCGCGAGGTTCTACTGGATCAAGAGCTCATGGGACGTCATCAAGCTGAACGTGTGCTGAACGCGGAGGCTCCGTACGTTCGGTGCTTGATCGGTTGGACGCGAAGAAGTTCGACTAGATCAACCGCGTCACTAGACGTTTCCGCACCCGGTCTACGAGGATACGTAGACACACTCTCCCCTCTCGTTGCTATGCATCTAGTAGATAGAGCTTGCGTGATCGTAGGAATTTTTTTGAAATACTACGTTCCCCAACACATACTTCCCAATATTACTCATAGATGCATTGAAATAAGCGAACAACACACGAAAAACAGGATCTGTCAAAAACAAGACAGTCTATAGTAATCTGCAGTTTTCGCATACTTCTGTAACTCCAAAAAAATGAAATAAATTGGTAAACGTGAGGAATTTGTCTATGAATCATTTGCAAAAAGAATCAACCAAATAGCACACTCCAGTAAAATCTGGTGACCATTCTAGCGAGCGCTAACGATTATGTTTTTCACAGCAAGATCATATAAACTTCACACAAGTCTTCCCAAAGGTTCTACTTGGCACAAACACTAATTAAAACAAAAAACCACATTTAAACAGAAGTTAGGTGCGATATTTATTCCTAAACAGAAGCAAAAACAAAAAATATATAATCGGGTTGCTTCCCAACAAGCGCTATCGTTTTACGCCCCTAGCTAGGCACGATACATGGATAGATCGAGGGAATGCCATAATGATACGATATATCGCGAAAACTCATCTCATATTCCCTATGTTCAGCAGCAAGTTTCCTTTGTGGAAAGCAAAAGTAATCAAAAGGGCTAAATTTAATGGGACAAAAGTCCCCCATATCAAGCTCAAGAGGAATAGATTCCTCTTTTGGCCCTTTATAGTGAAGAGCCAATTCATCATTATAGGCATTCTTTTGGCAGAAGGTCATGAGCCTTCGCTCAAGGGAGAAGCCTAACCCATTGTTTTGAATAGCAAAATCATCATTCAACTTAGAAATTGTATCAACCAAGACATCGGTAGGAACCTTTTTTCTAAGGTTTTCATTAAAAGCAACACGATCAGGAGATCGCAACCGCATTATGTCTTCTTGATTAAATAAGATAGCTTCTATGGGAGGTCGGCCAGCATCTACCCTGTAATGAGCAAAGATTTCTTTGGCGTCTTTCATGATAAATCTAAATTCATGAGCCAAAAAGATAGTAGTTGCATGCTTAACAGAAGAATGCTCAATGTTGGAAAATTCCAGAAAGATTCTCTGAATACAGGGATGCATATGGATAAATTGCCTTTCAATTTCAACTACAAGCATAGATATGGCATCCACAAGGCTACTAGTTCTGTGAAGAATAGAGCCACCCATAGTGGGCAAATCACCGGCACAAGTAAAGAAGTCTTGAAGAACTCATTTTCCAATAATATTACCACAACCAACCCGGAACTTCTTAAAATGTAAAGTGGTAGTTTCATCCAGAGGGTCAACATAGACATTGCCCTCAACATTACTACCCTTCTCAATAAAATCTTCCCCCATCTCAAACATGAGGGCTAGCGGACGATAAACACACGGAAGAAGAAGGACAAATAAAATGGCAAGGGTGAAGTGGGGGAGAGGAAAACGAGAGGCAAAATGTAATGTAAAGGATAAGGTTTGTGATAGGTACTTGGTATATGACTTTTGCGTAAGCCTCCCCAGCAACGGCGTCAGAAATTCTTCTTGCTACTTCTCGAGCTTGCGTTGTATTCCCTCGAAGAGGAAAGGGTGATGCAGCACAGTAGCGTAAGTATTTCCCTCGGTTTTTGAGAACCAAGGTATCAATCCAGTAGGAGACCACGCGCGAGTCCCTCGCACCTGCACAAACAAATAAGAACTTCGCAGCCAACGCGATAAGGGGTTGTCAATCCCTTTACAGTCACTTACGAAAGTGAGATATGATAGAGATGATAGTTTGATATTTTTGGTATTTTTGGATATAAGAACAGAAAGTAAAAGCAGAAGAGTAAAGTAGATTGTAGATTGATATGTTGAGAATAGACCCGGGGGCCATAGTGTTCTCTAGTGGCTTCTCTCATGATAGCGGTATTCTATGGCGGGTAAACAAATTAGTGTCGAGCAATTGATAGAAAAGCGAATAACTATGAGACTATCTAGGCATGATCATTATATATAAGTATCACGTCCGAGACAAGTAGACCGAAACGGTTCTGCATCTACTACTATTACTCCACACATCGACCGCTATCCAGCATGCATCTAGAGTATTAAGTTCATAAGAATGGAGTAACGCCTTAAGCAAGATGACATGATGTAGAGGGATAAATTCAAACATAGTGATATAAACCCCATCTTTTTATCCTCGATGACAACAATACAATACGTGCCTTGCTGCCCCTACTGTCACTGGGAAAGGACACCGCAAGATTGAACCCAAAGCCAAGCACATCTCCCATTGCAAGAACTATAGATCTAGTAGGCCAAACAGAACCAATAATTCGAAGAGACTTGCAAGGATATTATAATCACACATAAAGAGTTCAGAAAAGAACCAAATATTTCTCATAAATAATGTTGATCATAAACCCACAATTCATCGGATCTCGACAAACACACCGCAAAAAGAGATTACATCGAATAGATCTCCTCGAAGACCGAGGAGAACTTGGTATTGAGATCCAAAGAGAGAGAAGAAGCCATCTAGATACTAGCTATGGACCCGAAGGTCTATGATAAACTACTCACAACTCATGGTGAGGCGATGATGATGATGTAAAAGCACTCTGTGGTAGATCCCTCTCCGGCGGAGCTCCGGAACAGGCCCCAAGATGGGATATCACGGGAACAGAAGGTTGCGGTGGTGGAACTAGGGTTTTCTCTGTTGTTCTGATAGTTTCGGGGTACGTAGGTATATATAGGAGGAAGGAGGGCACCGGGGGCCAGACGGGGTGCCCATGAGGCAGGGGCGCGCCTTATAGGGGGGCGCCCCCACCCTCGTGGACGCCACGTCATCCCTACTCCGTGGTTCTCAAGTCTCCCGTGCGTATTTTGCTCCAAAAATATCTCTCCCGAAGGTTTCATTCCGTTTGGACTCTGTTTGATTTTTGATATTCCTTTTCTATAAAACCCTAAAACAGGCAAAAAAAACAGCAATCTGGACTGGGCCTTTGGGTTAGTAGGTTACTCCCAAAAATAATATAAAAGTGTATAACAAAGCCCATTAAACATCCAAAACATCATAAATAATAGCATGGAGCAATCAAACATTATTGATACATTGGAGACGTATCATCCGCCACTAGCATTGGCTTCTGTATAGAATCAACGACCAAGAGGAAGCACAGCCCGACCAGGCTGGCCCGCACGCCGAACAGGCGAGGAGGGGAGGCGCCAAATCGCGCGCATCGACCGCTGGAGAAGCCGCCGGCGGCCGCCAACGACCACCGGATCCCGCCGCCCGCGCGTCCGAGACACCGGATCCATCGCCCGCACGGCTGCTAGCCAACCGTGCCTTGCCAATGGAACCACCGCTCGAGATTCAGGGTTCCCCACACAGAAGTAGGGCAACCGAGGCCCCGACGCCACCATCATTGGCACCCCGGGCTTGTCCGGCGGCTGCCTTAGGCGGCGGCGAGGAAGGGAGGAGGGGAGTGAGGAGGAGGGGCGGCTAGGGTTGGGAGCAGGAGGGGCGGCTAGGGTTTCCCTCTCGAGCGAGCCTGAGGAGAGCAAAAGATTAAGCTGATATTCATCATGCACCCCAAAGTATCAAGTAACAAAACCGAGCGGTGCATTAAGCAAGGTGACATAATGTTGATAGTTAATCCCTTTACCTATGGTTTATCACCAAGACAACTAGGCAACTATATTTTTATCCTTAGTGACAATAACACAATACAAGCCTTTTTCCTCCTTTTCACTAAGATGGATTACTTAAAAGGTTAAACCCGACCAACATACATAACTCCATCTTGGAGATCATTCATCTAAACATGGTCAATGCAATACTAATAGGTCAGAGAGTGTGTTAATATATGAATCATGCAAGAAAGAACAAAAATAAACCACATAAGAAATCTATATATGATATGTTCATAAAGTGACAATTCATCACACCAGAACAAACAAACCGTGAATTACTTCAGACTGATCACAATCATATTAGTCAGGTCATGTGATCTTTATATTGAAGAATAGGATAGAGGACATACCACACTACATTGCTATGGACCCATAGTACGAATTACACATGATCAACGGAGCAACATAATTGATGAAGAAGGATTTAGCTTCAATTTTCCTCGTAGGCATATTACCGAAGAGGGACCAAAGATTGAATCACCTTGGATTGGGATGAAGTCGCAGTGTACAAATTCAACACTAGATATGTTCAAGATTAGAGGGTGTACATAAAGGCATCAGGGCGGAGCTGCCAGGATAATGCACTGTGGACCCCATGCGGCCATGTGATGTGGCCTGCCAGCCCCTCTGGCCCATTTTTGGCTGCGGTGATCTCCTAGTAATTCCTTCGGGTAGCATACTTTACTTTATTGGTTTTGTTCTCGGAAATATTTGTTTACGTCACACAAAAGCAACAACTGGCTTGTGACCGGCTTGATATGTTGGTTCAATAAAACCATAGAAATTATGCCAAAACTATGTATAAATAATAATTATAGGATCAGCACTCAAATTTATATATACATTTCAGACATATCAGTACTTGGTTTCTTTAGTGGCTCTGGTCCAGCTGGTGTCCTTGTGAGGAGTACACTCATGATTTGTGTTAGGGTGGAAGATAGACTATGATGCTTTGGTCCCAAGTGGTTCTACGACCAACTAGCGACCTGTTGTAGCCGCATCACAACTTCCTATCACTCGGGTGTATCTGAGTGGACTCGTTCCCCAGGATTCAAGCATTAGAACCCTTAGTTGGTAGTACTGGGACCCAAATGACTCGGTTCACGCGGCATGCTGGAAGCATACTCTAGTTGCATCGATTGGAGCATGTCCCAACATCCATGAGATCCACTGAAGTTTAGTGGCCAGAACCTCACATGAAGCATGCGTAGGGCTGGAAAAAAGCTCGAAGTTCATGAGCTAGACAAGTAGCTTGTGACTCGGCTTGAATTGACTCGAACTCGAAGGGTAACGAGTCGAGCCGAGCTTTAGTTTAAGATCGTTTATAGACCAAGTTAAACGATCCAATCTGGCGAGTACTCGTGTAACTCGTTAGGCTCGGTACAAAAGATCAGCGACCACTCCCAATCCAAAAAGGACCAGCCACTCAGCACCTTGCGTCCTAGGCACACAACACAATGCCCAGTTGTTAGAGGCCTAGCCACCAAGGAGACTAATCTGTTACAAGGAAATTATAATTGTTTAGTGATGTGTATGTTTAATATATACATATCATTTTTATCATATGTTAGAGTTTTCTTACATATCTGTAACGGGCTTAACAAGCTAAACGAGCCAGCTCGCGAGTTATACGAGTCGAGCCAATCTTGCGTTTGAGCTCGTTATAGTAACGAGTCGATTCGAGCTAGCTCGTTAACGAAACGAGCTCTAGCGAGTCGAGCCGAGCTGGCTCGGCTTGGCTCGAATTCCATCCCTAAGCATGCGCTTGAGTGTAAACATTCTCGTTGTCCAGGTAGTCTTTAATCAAAAGTTTGTTGGGAAGCAATCATCCTGTATTTTCCATGTCTTCAATTAATTGGGCGCCATAAACGGAATGACACACCACTTAGCCCGTCATGGGGCCCTGGCCATACTAAATGTGTGGTCATGATATCTTCACCATGGCGCTAATCCCACATGATCATGGCCTTAGTGACTTCCCATCCACGATCAACAATGTTTCGGCAATGAAGCGGCATGTATCTACAATCATCTTGAAGGAAATATGCCCTAGAGACAATAATAAAGTTGATGTTTTATATTTCCTTATATCATGATAAATGTTTATTATTCATGTTAGAATTGTATTAATCGGAAACTTGATACATGTGTGGATACATAGACAAAACATTGTGTCCCTAGTAAGCCTCTACTAGACTAGCTCGTTAATCAAAGATGGTTAAGTTTCCTAACCATAGACATGTGTTGTCATTTGATGAATGGGATCACATCATTAAGAGAATAATGTGATGGACAAGACCCATCCGTTAGCTTAGCATAATGATCATTCAGTTTTACTGCTATTCCTTTCTTCATGTCAAATACATATTCCTCCGACTATGAGATTATGCAACTCCCGAATACCGGAGGAATGCCTTGTGTGCTATCAAACGTCACAACGTAACTGGGTGATCATAAAGATGCTCTACAGGTATCTCCAAAGGTGTTTATTGGGTTGGCATAGATCAAGATTAGGATTTGTCACTCCGTGTATCGAAGAGGTATCTCTAGGCCCTCTCGGTAATACACATCATAATAAGCCTTGCAAGCAAATGACTAATGAGTTAGTCATAGGATGATGTATTACGGAACAAGTAAAGATACTTGCTGGTAACGAGATTGTACTAGGTATGAAGATACCGGCGATCGAATCTCAGGCAAGTAACATACCGATGACAAAGGGAATAACGTATGTTGTCATTAAGGTTTGACCGATAAAGATCTTCGTAGAATATGTGGGAGCCAATATGAGCATCCAGGTTCCGCTATTGGTTATTGGCCGGAGAAGTGTCTCGGTCATGTGTACATAGTTCTCGAACCCGTGGGGTCCGCATGCTTAACGTTCGATAACGATTTGTATTATGAGTTATGTGTTTTTGGTGACCGAAGATTGTTCGAAGTCCAGGAAGAGATCACGAACATGACGAGTAGTCTCGACATGGTCGAGAGGTAAATATTGATATATAGGACGATGGTATTTGGACACCGGAAGTCTTCCGGGTGATACCGGGTCACCGAAAGGGGTTTCGGGCAACCCCCGGCAAAGATATGGGCTTAATGGGCTAAGTAATGGAACACACCAGCCCACAATGGGCTGGTGCGCCCCCTATAGGGTCAGCCACGTGGGGAGGAAGGGAAAGGAGAGGAGGAAAAGGAAAGTATGAAGTAGGACTCCTACTTCCTTCCCCTCCCCCTCCTTCCTATCCCCCTTGTCCAAATATGGTAAGGGGGCGAATTGGACTAGGGGCCCAAGTAGGATTCCTCCTACTTGGGCGCGCCCTAGGCTGCCTCCCTCCCTCTCCCTCCTTTATATACGTGGGGAGGGCACCCCTAGAACACACGTCAATTGTTCTTAGCCGTGTGCGGTGCCCCCCTCCATAGTTTACTCCTCGGGTCATAGCATCATAGTGCTTAGGCGAAACCCTGTGCGGATCACATCACCATCGCCGTCACCATGCCGTCGTGCTGATGAAACGCTCCCTCGACCCTCTGCTAGATCAAGAGTTCGAGGGACGTCATCAAGCTAAACGTGTGCAGAACTCGGAGGTGCCATACGTTCGGTGCTTGATCGGTTGATCGCAAAGACGTTCGACTACAACAACCACGTTAATATAACGCTTCCGCTTTCGGTCTATGAGGGTACGTGAACACACTCTTCCCATCTCGTTGCTATGCTTCTCTTAGATAGATCTTGTGTGAGCGTAGGAATTTTTTTGAAATTGCATGCTACGTTTCCCAAAAGTGGTATCAGAGCCAAGTCTATGCGTAGATGATTTGCACGAGTAGAACACAAAGAGTTGTGAACGATAATAGTCATACTGCTTACCACCAACGCCTTACTTTGATTCAACGGTATTGTTGGATGAAGTGGCCCGGACCGACATTACATGACCGCGTTCATGAGACTAGTTCTACCGACGTGCTTTGCACACAGGTGGCTGGCGGGTGTATGTTTCTCCAACTTTAGTTGAATCGAGTTTGACTACGGTCGGACCTTGTTGAAGGTTAAAACAGCACACTTGACGAAAAATCGTTGTGGTTTTGTGCTGTAGGTAAGAACGGTTCTTGCTAGAAGCCCATAGCAGCCACGTAAAACTTGCAACAACAAAGTAGAGGACGTCTAACTTGTTTTTGCGGGGCATGTTGTGATGTGATATGGTCAAGACGTGATCAGTTATACGTTATTGTATGAGATGATCATGTTTTGTAAATTATCGGCAACCGGCAGGAGCCTTATGGTTGTCTCTTTATTGAGATGCAAGCGCCATGTAATTGCTTTACTTTATCCCTATGAGTTAGCAATTGTCGTAGAAGCAATAGTTGGTGAGACGACCATGACACTATGATGGAGATCAAGGTGTCAAGTCGGTGACGATGGAGATCATGGCGGTGCTTTGGAGATGGAGATCAAAGGCACAAGATGATGATGGCCATATCATGTCACATATTTTGATTGCATGTGATGTTTATCTTTTATGCCTCTTATTTTGCTTAGTACGGCGGTAGCATTATAAGATGATCCCTTACTAAAATTTCAAGGTATGAGTGTTCTCCCTAAGTTTGCACCATTGCAAAAGTTCTTCATGCTGAGACTCCACGTGATGATCGGGTGTGATAGGCTCTACGTTCACATACAACGGGTGCAAGAAAATTTTGCACATGCGAAATACTCGTGTTAAACTTGACGAGCCTAGCATGTACAGACATGGCCTCGGAACACTGGAGACCAAAATATCGAACGTGAATCATATAGTAGATATGATCAACATAGAAATGTTCGCCATTGAAGACTACTCCATCTCACGTGATGATCGGACATGGTTTAGTTGATTTGGACCGCGTGATCATTTAGATGACTTAAGGGATGTCTATCTAAGTGGGGGTTATTAAGTAATTTAATTAATTGAACTTTAATTTATCATGAACTTAGTCCTGATAGTATTTGCATATCTATATTGTAGATCAATAGCTCGTGATATAGCTCCTATATATTTTTGATATGTTCCTAGAGAAAAATTGAAAGACGGTAGTAGAAATGATGCGGACTGGATCCGTGATCTGAGGGTTATCCTCATTGTTGCACAGAAGAATTATGTCCTTGATGCACCGCTAGGTGATAGGCCTATTGCAGGAGCAGATGCAGACGTTAAGAACGTTTGACAAGCTCAGAATGATGACTACTTGATAGTTTAGTGCGCCATGCTTTACGGCTTATAACCGGGACTTCAAACACGTTTTGAACGCCATGGAGCATATCAGATGTTCCAAGAGTTGAAATTAGTATTTCAGACTCATGCCCGTGTCGAGAGGTATGAGACCTCTAACAAGTACTTTGCCTACAAGATGGAGGAGAATAGCTCAACCAGTGAGCATGTGCTCAGAATGTCTGAGTACTACAATCGCTTGAATCAAGTGGGAGTTAATCTTCCAGATAAGATAGTGATTGACAGAGTTCTCTAGTCACTATAACCAAGTTACTGGAACTTCGTGATGAGCTATAATATGCAAGGGATGACAAAAATGATTCTCGAGCTCTTCGCAATGCTGAAATCAGCGAAGGTAGAAATCAAGAAAGAGCATCAAGTGCTGATGGTTAAACAAGACCACTAGTTTCAAGAAGAATGGAAAGGGAAAGAAAGGGAACTTCAAGAAGAATGGAAAGCAAGTTGCCACTCTCAAGAAGAAGCCCAAAGCTAGACCCAAGCCTGAAACCGAGTGCTTCTATTGCAAAGGAAATGGTCACTAGAAGCGGAACTACCTCAAATATTTGGCAGATAAGAAGGATGGCGAAGTGAACAAAGGTATATTTGATATACATGTTGTTGATGTGTACCTCAGTAGTGCTCATACTAGCCCCTGGATATTTGATACCTGTTCGGTTGCTAAGATTAGTAACTCGAAACAGGAGCTGCAGAATAAACGTAGACTAGTCGAGGGTGAGGTGACGATGTGTAGTTCCAATATTGATATGATCATCATCGCATACTCCATGTACTTTCAGCATTAGTGTTAAACCTAAATAAATATTATTTGGTGTTTGCGTTGAGCATGAACAAGATTGGATCGTTGATTCATATCCGTTGTATCTATAATTTTTGATTATTTCATGCCAACATTATGCAACTTTCACATATTTTTGGCAACTATTTATATGATTTATTGGACTAACTTACTGATCCAGTGCCAAGTGCCAGTTCCTGTTTTTTGTATGTTTTTGGCATTGCAGAAAATCCATATCAAACAAAGTCCAAACGCGATAAAAATCGGTTGAGAAATATTTCGGAATATATGTGATTTTTAGGAGGTGGAAGCAACGCAAACGGGGGCCCGTAGTGCTCACAACCCATCAGGACGCGCCACAGGGCCTAGGCGCGCCCTGGTGTCTTGTGCCCTCCTCGAACGTCGGTTGGGGCCCTTCTTATGACGCAAGAAAGCTAATTTATGGATAAAAATCGTGTCAAACAATCAGCGCAATCGGAGTTACGGATCTCCGGGAATTTAAGAAACGGTGAAGGGCCAGATCTGGGGGACACGAAATAGAGAGAGACAGATAGATAGATCCAGTCTCGGAGGGGATCTCGCCCCTCCCATGCCATGGAGACCAAGGACCAGAGGGGAAACCCTGCTCCCACCTAGGGAGGAGGCCAAGGAAGAAGAAGAAGGAGGGGGCTCTCCCCCCTCGCTTCAGGTGGCGCCAGAGTGCCATCGGGGCAACGATCGGGACAACGATCTACATCAACAATCTTGCTACCGTCAACACCAACTCTCTCCCCCTCATTACAGCGGTGCAACACCTCTTTCCCCCCGCTGTAATCTCTAGATAAACATGGTGCTCAACTCCCTATATTATTTCCCAATGATCTATGGTTATCCTATGATGTTTGAGTAGATCCGCTTTGTCCTTTGGGTTAATCGTGATCTTGGGCTGTTTGATTGTATATTTTATTTATGGTGCTGTCCTACGGTGCCCTTCGTTGTTGCGCAAACGTGAGGGGCCCCCGCTGTAGGGTGTTGCAATATGTTCATGGTTCACTTATGGTGGGTTGCGAGAGTGACAGAAACTTAAATTCGAGTAAGTGGGGTATGACGTATGGGAGTAAAGAGGACTTGATACTTAATGCTATGGTTGGGTTTCACGACCTTAATGATCTTTAGTAGTTGCGGATGCTTGCTAGGGGTCCAATCATAAGTGCATATGATCCAAGTAGAGAAAGTATGTTAGCTCATGCCTCTCCCTCATATAAAATTGCAAGAATGATTACCGGTACTTGTTATCGATTGCCTAGGGACAAATAACTTTCTTGTTGACAAAAGCTATCCACTTTTATTATCTTGCAAAGTGCTTTTAGTTTTATTCTTGCAAAGTAGTTCTAGCATCACACCTACAAAATAGTTTTATACTTGTTTTCGGTAAAGCAAACGTCTAGTGTACGAGGAGTTGTATCGGTGGTCGATAGAACTTGAGGGAATATTTGTTCTGCCTTTAGCTCCTCATTGGGTTCGACACTCTTATTTATCGAAGAAGGCTAGAAACGATCCCCTATACTTGTGGGTTATCAAGACCTTTTTCTGGCGCTGTTGCCGGGGAGCAATAGCATGGGGTGAATATTCTCGTGTGTGCTTGTTTGCTTTATCACTAAGTAGTTTTTATTTCTGTTCTAAGTTGTTCTCTATCTTTAGTTATGGATATGGAACACGAAACACCAAAAAAAAATTAGTGGTACTTGCTACTCATGGAGATGGGGAACCTCCTAAAACCCTCGATGCTGGTTATATGAAAAATATTATGCACTACTTTGATAATCCTGGGGAAAACCCATTCAACTATATAATGGGAGTAACGTTGGATCAACGTGAATAATTCAGGGATTATCGCTTGACTCATAAAGGGAAATTGTTATGGGATCAAATTTATATGTTGCATTGATATGCTCGGGATTTATGCTTGAGATATGATTATACTTGTTTCCCTAGGATGAATGCTCCACACCTTCCGTTTTTATGTCAATTTAATGATAATTAAACCTTGGCTTCTTATGTTAGAGGTATATATGATTACTATGATGTGGAAAGAATAGTGGAATTTGGGTCTTTTAAGGGTGCTTATGAAATTGAATCTTTGTTTGAAAAGTATGAAGCTTTTGATGATGATGTTTATAGACCTGAAAATTTTGCCATCCTTAAATATTTCTATGATAATTAAAACAATTCCATATTGATTTATTTATTGAGAAAGTCTCCACTGTCCAAGAAGAGACTAATATTTTGCAGGAGTCTATGGAAGAAGAAATTAATGATATTGTGAGCTCATTGGATGGAAAAGATGAGGAGGAGAGCGAAGAACAAAATGAGGAAGAGTGGATTGATCACCCGTTCCCACCTTCTAATGAGAGTAACTCTTTATCCCATACATTGTTTAATTTCCCTTCGAATTTACCGAAGGGTGAATGCTATGATGATTATTATGATCCCGTTGATTCTTTTGAAATACCCCTTTTTGATGATGCTTGCTATGCTTGTGGCCAAGATGCCAATATAAATTATGCTTATGGAGATGAACTTGCTATTGTTCCTTATGTTAAGAATGAAATTGTTGCTATTTCACCCACGCTATTATTCCTATTATCTGTTTGAATTCACCCGACTACACTATATCGGAGAAGTTTGCACTTATTAAGGATTATATTGCTGGGTTTCCTTTTACCGTTGCACATGATGATTTGGATAAATATAATATGCATGTGCTTGCTTCTCCTACTTGCAATTATTATTAGAGAGGATTTACATCTCCACCTCTCTATATTTCCAACATGATAGAATTTCAAGAAACGGCTTATACTATGCATTGGTCTTTACTTGATGTGCATGAATTTTTCTCGTATGACATGCCGATGCATAGGAAGAGAGTTAGACTTCTTCATTGCTTGATATATGTTGCTTTGTGCTCACTACTAAATGCTAAATCATTGTTGATTCAAATTGGCTTTGATATACCTTGGGATCCGGGTGGATCCATTACTTGAGCACTTTATGCCTAGCTTAATGGCTTTAAAGAAAGCGCTGCAGGGAGACAACCCGGAAAATAAAAAAGAGTCATTTATTTCTGTTTAGTGCTTTTATAAAGTTTAAAAACAAAAAATATAGGGGGGGAACTTAAAACTTCACAAAAAAGAAATGGAAAGTGAGAGAGACGAGCATTGTTGAAGTGGGGGAGCTCCTTAAACTTGTACATGCTCATGGAAACTTTGTGAATCTTGAATTACAGAAAATTTTCAACAAAAATAATTATCCCCTAATTCCATTGTATTATAAAAATAATGTGCCAAGAGTTTCCTTTAGGATGATTAAATTTCTTGTTGGTTTGTGCGGTGCAAAAAACAGAAACTTTGGTTGTAGTGCGCGATTTTACATTTTTTTACTGGAACATCAAATGGTTCTGAAAACTTTTTGCAAAGTCTTGCTATACAAAATGTTTATTGTTCCTAATTGTTTGAGAATTTTTAGAGTTACAGATGTATGGTGGATGTTCAAATCTTTACAGACTATCCTGTTTTCAGAGATTGCTGTTATAGCTTCATTATTTGCATATGTTTGAATTATTGTTGAAGCCTCCTTGACTTGGGGCCGTAGAATTGTGACAGCATACAGTGGGTAATGTTTGTTTATAAGTATACAATAATGTTTGAGCAGTACATGATGGGATTTCATTGATCATATGCACTAACCCCACCACTAAAAGTTCAGTTAAGTTTTGTGTGGATGAAGTGTTCGAAGATCGAGGAGGTCTCGATGTGAGGAGAAGGAGGATATGCAAGAGCTCAAGCTTGGGGATGACCAAGGCACCCCACGTAAATATTCAAGGAGGCTCAAGCATCTAAGCTTGGGGATGCCCCGGAAGGCATCCCATCTTTCTTCAACAAGTATCGGTATGTTTTCGGATTCGTTTCGTTCACATGATATGCGTAAATTCTTGGAGCGTCGTGTGCTTTTTATTTTTCTTTTAATAATGCACCATGCCGGTATGAGATAGTCCTTGGCCAATTTGTAGAATGCTCATTGCACTTCACTTATATCTTTTGAGTATGGCTTTATAGAATGCTTCATGTGCTTCACTTATATCATTTGAAGTTTGGATTGCCTGTTTCTCTTCACATAGAAAATCGATGTTCGTAGAATGCTCTCGTGCTTCACTTATATTTGTTAGAGCATGATCTTTTGTAGAAATAATTAAACTCTCATGCTTCGCTTATATCTATTTAGGGAGTCAAACAAGAATTGGTCAATTGCATGGTTATTCATAAAATCCTACATAAAACTTATTGATCATTGAATATGATATGTTTGAATCCTTGCAATAGTTTTGCGATATAGAAATAATAATATGTGGGAGGTACTAGTAGATGATTGTGTTTAGTAAGATATTGGTGTTAAGGTTTGTGATTCCCGAAGCATGCATGTATAGTCTCTCGTTATGTCGGGAAGTTGGAGCACAATTTATCCTTGATTGTCCTATCTTTGTGTGAAGGTTGGGGGCGCGTGATGGTTAACTCCTACCAACCTCCCCCCCTAGGAGCATGCGTGGTATTACTTTGCTTCAAGGGCTAATAAACTTTTGCAATAAGTATGTGAGTTCTTTATGATAATGTGAGTCCATGGATTATACGCACTCTCAACCTTTCATAATTGCTAGCCTCTCTCGTGCCGCGCAACTTTCGTCGGTGCATAAACTTTATTATACCTTTCTCAAAACAGCCATCATAACTACCTATTACGGCATTTCCATAGCCATTCCATGATATATTGCCATGCGCTTCCATCATATAGTTGACTTGAGCATTCTTTTTCATATTGCTTTGCATGATCATAAGACAGCTAGCATGATATTTTCATGGCTTGTCCGTCTGATATCTTTCCTATGCTAGATCATTGCACATCCTGGTACACTGCCATAGCCATTCATTTAGAGTCATACTATGTCGTAGGTATCGAGTTGTAATTTTTATTTCTTTTGAATTATAAGTAAATAGAAGTGTGATGATCATCATTATTAATTTTTAGAGCATTGACCCCATGATGATAGGATGAAGGAGACCATGATTCCCCTACAAGTCGTGATGAGACTCCGGACTAAAAGAAAAAAAATAAAGAAAATAAAGGAAAAAGGGAAAAGAGAAAAAATGAAAAAGAAAAGAAAAGAGAAGGGGCATGCAAATACCACACTTGTGCTTCAAAGTAGCACCATATTTTTCATGTAGAGAGTCTCCTATGTTGTCACTTTCATATACTAGTGGGAATTTTCTATAGTAGAGTTTGATGCATACCCACTTAGTTTCATATTGAGCTTTCATACACTTATAGCTCTTAGTGCATCCGTTGCATGGCAATCCCTACTCCTCACGTTGATATCGGTTGATGGACATCTCCATATTCCATTAGTTTGCCTAGTTGATGTGAGACTTTCTTCCCTTCTTTTGTCTACTACCACCACATTCTATTCCACCTATATTGCTATATCCATGGCTTGCGCTCATGTATTGCGTGAGAGTTGAAAATGCTGAAGCGCGTTAAAAAGTATGAACCAATTGCTTGGCTGACACCGGGTAGTACATGATTTATACTTTGAGCTGGGAAGACAGTGCATGACAAGACTGTATGATTTTGTAGGGATAACGTTCTCTAGCATTTGATATTCTGAAAGACATGATTGCTTGTTGGGATGCCCGAGTATTGATATCTTTATGTCAAATTATAGACTATTGCTTTGAATCACTCATGTCTTAATATTCATGCCATGACTAGATATATGATCAAGTTTATGCTAGGTACCATTCCACATCAAAAATTATCTTTTTATCATTTACCTACTCGAGGACGAGCAGGAATTAAGCTTGGGGATGCTGATACGTCTTCATCATATCAATAATTTTTGATTGTTTCATGCCAATATTATACAACTTTCACATATATTTAGCAACTATTTATATGATTTACTGGACTAACTTACTGATCCAGTGCCAAGTGCAAGTTCCTGTTTTTTGCATGTTTTTTGTATCGCAGAAAATTCATGTCAAACGAAGTCCAAACGCGATAAAAATCTACAGAGAATTATTTTGAAATATATGTGATTTTTAGGAGGTGGAAGCAACGCAAACGGGGGCTCGTAGTGCCCACAACCCACCAGGGCGCGCCACAGGGCCCAAGCGCACCCTGGTGTCTTGTGCCCTCCTCGAACGTTGGTTGGGGCCCTTCTTCTGGCGCAAGAAAGCTAATTTATGGATAAAATCGTGTCAACAAATCAGTGCAATCGGAGTTGCGGATCTTCGAGAATTTAAGAAACAGTGAAGGCCCGATCTGGGGGACGCGAAACAGAGATAGACAAAGAGACATATCCAATATCGGAGGGGCTCTCGCCCCTCCCATGCCATGGAGACCAAGGACCAGAGGGGAAACCCTTCTCCTACCTAGGGAGGTGGCCAAGCAAGAAGAAGAAGGAGGGGGGCTCTCTCCCCCTCGCTTCCGGTGGCGCCGGAGTGCCAACGGGGCAACGATCGGGACGGCGATCTACATGAACAATCTTGCTACCGTCAACACCAACTCTCTCCCCCTCATTGCAGTGGTGTAACACCTCTTTCCCCCCGCTGTAATCTCTACTTAAACATGGTGCTCAACTCCATATATTATTTCCCAATGATCTATGGTTATCCTATGATGTTTGAGTAGATCCGCTTTGTCCTTTGGGTTAATCGTGATCTTGGTTGGTATGATTTTATATTTTATTGATGGTGATGTCCTACGGTGCCCTCCATTCTCGCGCAAACGTGAGGGGCCCCTGTTGTAGGGTGTTGCAATATGTTCATGGTTCACTTATGGTGGGTTGCGAGAGTGACAAAAACTTAAACCCGAGTAAGTGGGGTATGACGTATGGGAGTAAAGAGGATTTGATACTTAATGCTATGGTTGGGTTTCACGACCTTAATGATCTTTAGTAGTTGCGGATGCTTGCTAGGGGTCCAATCATAAGTGCATATGATCCAAGTAGAGAAAGTATGTGAGCTCATGCTTCTCCCTCATATAAAATTGCAAGAATGATTACTGGTACTTGTTATCGATTGCCTAGGGACAGATAACTTTCTCGTTGACAAAAGCTATCCACTTTTATTATCTTGCAAAGTACTTTTAGTTTTATTCTTGCAAAATAGTTCTTTCATCACACCTACAAAATAGTTTCATCCTTGTTTTCGGTAAAGCAAACGTCAAGTGTGCGTAGAGTTGTATTGGTGGTCGATAGAACTTGAGGGAATATTTGTTTCTACCTTTAGCTCCTCGTTGGGTTTGACACTCTTATTTGTCGAAGAAGGCTACAAACGATCCCCTATACTTGTGGGTTATCAATCGTGTTTATTGCAATATGATTATTCATTTAAGTCAGAGAATAATTGTTATTCTGTTTACATGAATAAAACCTTCTATGGTCATACACCCAAGGTGAATGGTTTATTGAATCTCGATCGTAGTAATACACATATTCATAATATTGAAGACAAAAGATGCAGAGTTGATAATGATAGTGCAACATACTTGTGGCACTACCGTTTAAGTCATATTGGTGTAAAGCGCATGAAGAAACTCCATCTGATGGGCTTTTGAAATCACTTTATTATGAATAATTTGATGCTTCCGAACCATGCCTCATGGGCGAGATGATTAAAACTCCGTTCTCCGGAACAATGGAGCGAGCCAATGACTTATTGGAAATAATACATACAGATGTATGCGGTCCGATGAGTGTTGAGGCTCACAGCAGGTATCGTTATTTTCTGACCTTCACGGATGATTTGAGCAGATATGGGTATATCTACTTAATGAAACACAAGTCTGAAACGTTTGAAAAGTTCAAAGAATTTCAGAGTGAAGTAGAGAATCATCGTAATAAGAAAATAAAGTTTCTAATCATAGGGGCGAATATTTGAGTTACGAGTTTGGTCTTCATTTAAAACAATGTGGAATAGTTTCACAACTCACGCCACCTGGAACAGTACAGCGTAATGGTGTGTCCGAAAGTCATAATCGTACTTTATTAGATATGGTGCGATCTTTGATGTCTCTTACCGATTTACCACTATCGTTTTGTGGTTAGGCATTAGAGATAGTTGCATTCACGTTAAATAGGGCACCGTCTAAATCCGTTGAGACGACACCGTATGAACTATGGTTTGGCAAGAAACCTAAGCTGTCATTTCTTAAAGTTTGGGGTTGTGATGCTTATGTCAAAAAGGTTCATCCTGATAAGCTCGAACCCAAATCAGAGAAATGCGTGTTCATAGGATACCCAAAAGAAATAGTTGGGTAAACCTTCTATCACAAATCCAAAAGCAAAATCTTTATTGCTAAGAATGGATCCTTTCTAGAGAAGGAGTATCTCTCGAAAGAAGTGAGTGGGAGGAAAGTGGAACTTGATGAGGTAATTGTACCTTTTCTCAAATTGGAAAGTAGCTCATCATATAAAATCGTTCTCGTGATGCCTACACCAATTAGTGGGGAAGCTAATGATGATGATCATGAAACTTCAGATCAAGTTACTATCAAACCTCGTAGGTTAACCAGAGTATGTTCCGCTACAGAGTGGTATGGTAATCATGTTCTGGAAGTCACATTACTAGACCATGACGAACCTACGAACTATGAGGAAGCGATGATGAGCCCAGATTTCGTGAAGTGGCTTGAGGCCATGAAATCTGAGTCGGGGTCCATGTATGAGAACAAAGTGTGGACTGTGGACTTTGGTTGACTTGCACGATGATCGGCAAGCCATAGAGAATAAATGGATCTTCAAGAGGAAGACAGACTCTAATGGTAATGTCACTGTCTACAGAGATTGACTTGTCGCAAAAGGTTTTTGACAAGTTCAAAGGAGTTGACTGTGATGAAATTTTCTCACCCGTAGCGATACTTAAGTCTGTTCAAATCATGTTAGCAATTGTCGCATTTTATGAAATCTGGCAAATGGATGTCAAAACTACATTCCTTAATGGATTTCTGAATTTTCTTTTATCCTAAAGGTGCTAACAAAGTGTGCAAGCTCCAGCGATCCATGTATGGACTGGTGCAAGCATCTCGGAGTTGGAATATATGCTTTGATAAGGTGATCAAAGTATATGGTTTTATACAGACTTACGGTGAAGCCTGTATTCACAAAAAAGTGAGTGGGAGCACTACAACATCTCTGATAAGTATATGTGAATGACATATTGTTGATCAGAAATGATGTAGAATTTTCTGGAAAGCATAAAGGATTCTTTAAAAGGAGTTTTTCAACAAAATACCTCGGTGAAGCTTCTTACACATGGGGCACCAAGATCTATAGAGATAGATCATGACGATTGATAAGACTTTCCATTAGTACATACCTTGATAAGATTTTGAAGTAGTTCAAAATGGATTAGTCAAAGAAGGAGTTCTCGCCTGATTTGTAAGGTGTGAAGTTGAGTAAGACTCAAATCCCGACCACGACAGAAACATATAGAGAGACTGAAAGTCATTCCTTATGCCTCGGCCATAGGTATTATAAAGTATGTCATGCTGTGTACCAAACCTGTTGTGTACCTTGCCATGAGTTTGGCAATGAGGTACAATAGTGATCGAGGAGTAGATCACTGGACAGTGGTCAAAATTATCCTTAGTAACTGGAGGACTAAGGAAATGTTTCTTGATTATGGAGGTGATAAAGAGTTCATCGTAAAGGGGTTATGCCGATGCAAGATTTGACACTAATCCAGATGACTCTAAGTATCTATCTGGATGCATATTGAAAGTGGGAGCAATTAGCTAGAGTAGCTCCATGCAGAGTATTGTAGACATAGAAATTTGCGAAATACATACAGATCTGAATGTGACAGACCCGTCGACGAAACTTCTCTCACAAAGCAAAACATGATCACACCTTAGTACTTTTCGGTGTTAATCACATGGCGATGTGAACAAGATTATTGACTCTATTAAACCCTTTGGGTGTTGGTCACATGGCGATGTGAACTATGGGTGTTAATCACATCACGATGTGAACTATCGGTGTTAAATCACATGGCGATGTGAACTACATTAACTCTAGTGAAAGTGGGAGACTGAAGGAAATATGCCCTAGAGACAATAATAAAGTTGTTATTATATATTTCCTTATATTTTCTCTCCAAAGAGAAGAATGTGAAAAATATTTAGATTGAAGAATCCGAGAAAAGTGGCTATTAGGATTTTCTGCAATTCTCCAAGAGGCTGCAAGAATGAGACTTCTATTAGTGGCCTGCATATTCTTGAACCTAGCCATCCTTCATTTTCTGGATTACAAATATCCATCCATGCTCTTAATCAAAGTGATTTAGCACTAGCTTCCTCACCGACTCCCGTCCACCAGAACAACTGGTTGGCTGTCCTGGCTTCCTACAATGAGATGGACAATTCATTGATGGAAAATTCATATATGGAGAGAGTGGGCACGCTTATCTTATCCCTCTGCCGCCTCTAAATTTCGCTTATGATTGACCATATTAGATAACTGAGAAAACATAAGTAGCTATACATGCATAGATGAGATTAATAAAATGGCTATGCAGCCCTTTACATGCCAAGGCTGAAGTGATGAAACTCCACTCAAGGCGATCAAAAGCTTTGGGGAGATTAATTTTTAGCATGAAAGAAGGAGTATTTTAAAATTTGAGAGCAAAATAATGGGGGATTTCTTATGCTACGAGAATGTTATGCTAATCCCCCCTTCAATAATAGCTTGTTGTGAAGGATGGATGTAATCAAGCAGGTGAGGTTTAAGTCTATTAGCCAGAGATTTGGCGATAATTTTATAAACAACATTACAAAGGATAATAGGCCTGAAATCAGCAGGGGTAACACTAACAAGTTTTTTGGGAATCAAAGCAATGTTAGTGTTATTGATATGATTAGGCGTCACACCTGTTACACAAAAAGTTCTTACCATGTTAGTGATGTCCTCTCCTATCCAATCCCAAGCCGCCAAATAAAACACCACATTTAATCCATATGGACCTGGAGATGCATTGCCTTCATCTCTTTTAGAATGTTCCAAACTTCATGTTTGCCAGGGATTGTGTTGGCGTAGTCACCATGGTCTATGCTTGCTGTTGTTTCTATATATGGCCTCCCATGATCGGCATTGTTAGACCTAAAAATATCTTTGAAATAGTCTACAAAGATGTCAGCAATATTACCATGATTAAAGTGTGTAACATTATTCTTATCCCTAATGGAGACAATTTGATTTTTTTTCTTTCTTCTCTTAAGAACAGCTTGGTGGAAAAAGTGGTGTTTCTACCCCCCCCCCCCCATTGTAGCCCAATGCTTTTTTTCTCTCTGGCTATAAAAGTGAGTGAGCTTAGTAAAAATTTCTTCAAACCTGCAAACAAGATTTGATTCCAGATTGTGATCCTGTTCATGTAAAGGTTTCATTTGGATATTTTTAATTTGCTCTTCCAGAGAGTTGAGCTCCTGGTTTAAAGGTTTCTTATTCTTGCACCTTTTTTAAGTGATTCTGCAAGATGATTTGTTCTAGCATAAAAAGGTCTCTGGGATGTACTATTCCAAGCAGCTTTAGCATAATTATGAAAATCTTTCTCCATGAGCACCAATTCCCAAACTGGAAAGTTTGTAATGGCTTTCTAAACTTACCTTCTGTGGAAAACAAGAATGGGAGAATGGTCACTAATGGTGCTCAGCAAATTATAAACATTAGTGATGGGACATAAAGCACACCATTCAGCATTAACCAAATATATCTAGGCGTTCAAAGATAGGCATAGATGTAAAGCGCTTATTACTCCAAGTATAGGCTGGACCACTATAGCCCACATCAAAGAAACCACAAGCTCTAACAATGTTACAGAAAGCACACATACAATTATTATTTACACCGTGGGAGCTCTTCTCTACATCATACAAAATACTGCTCATGTCTCCCATACAAACTACTGGCTTGTTGGCATTATTATACACAAAAGTGCCACCAGCTCCCATATCTGATTTGTTTGGCGATGATATGGATCCCCATAAACACAAATCAAAGCAAACTGCTCCCTAGAAACTAAATTAACTATATTAGCTACGATGACATGGAAACTAGAAATATGTACATGAACTTGAAGATCTTCACTCCACACAGCCAAAGCCCTCTGGATCGACTCTTGGAAGGCACTACAATACTACAATGCATGTCAAAACAAAGTTTTAAATCAGGCAAATTGTATTTAGACGATTTTATTTCAGAAATAAAAGTTACCTGAGCTTTTGTCGCTTGGATCAACCTAGCGAGGTAGCATATTTTGTTACTGCCAAGGCCCTGGCCCATGCCTCGGCAGTTTCAAGCTATCATTCTCATGGTGCCATAGCCCCATCAACATCCATGTTAACTTCAAGTTGGGTTTCCAAATTCATAAGTGTTTCACCATTGCCATCACTGCAAGCTTTAGCTCGGCTTTGACTTTTGGTTAAAGCTCAAGTGCCTCTATAGTCGATAAGAGCATCCATACTCATGTGATGTCACTGACCATCACAAAAGGGGAAAACCCATCATATCTAGACCCAAGAGATATGACTACCCGGTGCCTGAATGAGTTGTTTATTGGAGATATTCCTCAGCTTCGGTCACAGGAGAATGACATTCTCTCTCCACCGTTTACTGAGAAAGAGGTTCTTGAAGCTATATCACAAATGAAACCGAATAAAGCACCTGGACTGGATGGGTTCCCTGCGGAATTCTATAAGAAATGTTGTCGTATTATTAAGGATGGTCTTATGCCTATGTTTCACGATTTTTTAACAGGCACCTCAAACTCTTTCATCTTAACTTTGGTATGATTACGTTATTGCCAAAGAAAGAAGAAGCGGTTCGCATTGAACAGTTCAGGACAATTTGTCTTTTGAATGTGAGTTTCAAAATATTCGCAAAAGTGGGTACTAATAGACTGACACGGATCGCTCATTCGGTGGTGCATTGTCGTCCTACATGAAACTCTCTGTGAAATTTATTCGAAGAAACTAGATGGGGTTATCTTCAAAGTGGATTTTGAGAAGGCATATGATAAAGATAAATGGCATTTCCTTTAGCAGGCAATGCGCATGAAGGGATTTAATGAGGCATGGCAGAACCAAGTGGGTTCTATAGTCCAGAAAGGTAGTATCAAATTTAAGGTTAGTGATGATATATGTCACTATTTCCAGACTCATAAGGGTGTGAGACAAGGGGATTCAATGTATCCTCTCTTATTTAATATTGTGGCAAATATGTTGATCGTTCTTATAGGCAGGTCCAAGGAGAATGGCCAAGTTGATGGACTTGTTCCCCATCTAGTTGATGGGGGAGTTTCCATCTTACAGTATGCCAACGACACTATTCTTTTCATGGAACATGACCTTGCAAAAGCTCTAAATATGAAACTAGTATTATGCCTCTTTGAACAATTGTCGGGACTTAAAATTAATTTTCACAAGAGAGAATTGTTCTACTTTGGTAGGGCCAAAGAGGAACAAGATGCATATAGACAATTGTTCGGTTGTGAACTAGGTTCTTTGCCCTTTAGTTATTTGGGCATACCGATTCATCATCTTTAACTGTCTAATAAAGAATGGAAATGCATCAAAGATCGAATTGAAAAAAAGCTTAGCTGCTGGAAGGGCAAGCTAATGTCGTATGGAGGTCGGTTCGTGCTCATTAACTCAGTACTTACTAGTATGTCGATGTTCCTATTATCTTTCTTTGAAGTACCGAAGGGAGTACGAAAGATACTAGATTTTTTTGATCTTGATTTTTCTGGCAGTCGGATGAGGCTAAGAAGAAGTATCGACTGGCACAATGGGATATCATGTGCCGACCTAAGGACCAGGGAGTTTTCGGCATTGAAAACCTGGAAATTAAGAATATATGTCTCATGAGTAAATTGTTGTATAGGTTATCAGTGGGGAATGATGGCATGTGGGCACAGATATTACGCAACAAGTATCTGCAATCAAAAACTCTTGCCTTGATTACCACGAGACCGAATGATTCGCAATTTTTGAAGGGGCTTATGAGAACGAAAGATTTGTTCTTTCGTAGGGTCAAATTCTTTGTTGCTAATGGAATTACAACAAGATTTTGGGAGGATACATGGTTAGGGAGACGCTACTAGCCGTACAATACCCCACCATATACAATATTGTGCAAAGTAAGGAGGAGTACGTGGGCACATTATTACAATCGTTACCCTTGAATATTTAGTTTAGGCGATCTTTAGTTGGGGAGCATTGGAACTCTTGGATACATCTGGTACGGAGACTGATGGAGGTTCAATTATCCGACCAACCTGATTCGGTGTACTAGAAGTTGGCTAAAAACGGAGTGTTTACGATAAAATATATATATATGAATCTAATTAATTCTGGCCCAATCCCGAGATCGGTGCATATTTGGAAGGTTAAGGTTCCTTTGCGTATTAAAATCTTTATGTGGTTTGTCCACAAGCAAGTGATCCTCACCAAAGATAATTTAATAAAGCGACGATGGGTAGGCAGTACACGATGTTGTTTTTGTGATCATGATGAAACAATACACCTCTTCATAGATTGCCCTCTCGCAAAATTACTTTGGCGAATGATTCATATAGCCTCTAACATTATTCCTCTAGTTAGCATTGAATCATTATTTGGGACGTGGTTAGCTGGAGTAGAACATACTACTGCGTCTCGTATTCGGATTGGAATATGTGTGCTTCTTTGGGCTATATGGAATTACATGAATGATATGATTTTTAACAGACATCACATTTTAACTTTCTTGCAGGCCATCTTTAGGGATACGGCATGGATCCGTACGTGGTCCTTACTCACTCCTACAGACTCTAGTGAGCCCTTGGTTACTGGATGCAACTGGTGGGTGATGGTAACACAGGCTATATTCAACCGGTTTGGATGGCGGACGCATAACATGATAGGAGTCTAGAGATCTTGTCCTTTTATTCACACTGGTTGTGGTATTGAGTTTTTTTATATGTTTTTTGCTCCGCTTGCGAGTTGTAATACTTATACCACTTTGTAGTATTTCGAGACCTTTAATAATATGGATGCATGCATCATTCAGATGCAAAGGCCAGGGGCAAGCCTCCTTTTCAAAAGAAAAATCTAGACCCAAGAGAGCTGGTGCTAGAAGGCGGAGAAGGCATCTGAATGAGCCATGGATCATAGCCATCTCGTCCTGGTGTGTCCACCCCGCAGGCGATCTGCTATAATGAGAAGGATATGGGCTACCAATTTTTTCCATTGTCGAGCTTCTATCTCTGCGTATTTGATTCTTGTTGCCCATTTTCTTGGAAAAATATTGACGACTCCTTATGGGACCGCCAGAGCTAGTGAGACGAGGTTATGGATCACCTGAGTTGAAATCTTGAGATCCGGTAGCCGGGCAAATATCCCATCCTGAAGCTCAATGTCGAGGTTCATTTACCTAACTGCTGCAAGCAACCTGGCCCCCCTGCAGTAGCTGGGTTGTATCCTCCTCTTCTATGACTTGCAATCTCTTGATTACCTCTATCATCTCTTGTTGTTGCTTCTTTAATGAGATCTGCTACTTGGGCTCTTGCACCTAAGGGTATGGCAGAGACAACCTCACCCGTTCCTTTTAGATTCTCAGTGTGATGGTCGAGTCGGTCAGGTCGCTTTCAGTTGTTCCGTTGTTTTCAACTTCTTCAGGTGCATTCAAGATTCATACTTTTACATTCTTTTTTGCATCAGAATGTATTTGTTGTGGCTTGCCTAGGATTCCTCCATCCGGTACCCATTTCTTGGTTGACTGTGTCTCCTGTAATGAGTATTGGGGAGAAGCTCTCTTTCGTACTACTACCTCCTTTCCGGTTTATAAGGCTTGCACGTATCCCTAGGTCTATAATTTGACCAACATAAAATGATTTGTATAGTCTAAAAATTACATCATTAGAAAGTAGAAGATCTGAAGTTTCTAATGATATATTTTTTGTGACAGATAACTTGCATTACGTTGGTTTATTTTTTAACCTAGATATACGTGCAAGCCTTATAAACCAGAAAGGAGGTAGTAGTCCCGAGTCATTGATTAAATTGGGAGAGATATGTTCCCCAGATAGGCTTCTAATCTGATTGTCCCCCTTCGCCTGCTCTGGATTATTGATGCCTCTTGTATTGGCTTCAATCTGGTGTCCTCCCATATCAATGCATTGCATGGATAGGTATGTAGGAGTAGCTTGTGTTATGTGGTTGTTGTGCAACTCTTTCTGGACAAAGCTACCCTCTTGCCTGGTCTGACCGCCTTGAATGCTTAATGGTTGATGGACCGTAGTTGTGTGTAACCTGGACTTTTGGCTCATCATGTTTGAGAGTTGCGATCTTTCTGAAATCCCAAACTTCACTACTTGTTGAGGCTTCATTTGATTTACTTTAAGTGAATGATGATCAGCTGACAAATGAAATGTTGATGTGCTGCTAAATTTTCCCTGTATTGAAATTTTTCCTTCATCTTCATCACTGAACAACGTCTGAAACCTGCTTAAAACTTATGTACTTCCCTTCCTTGGGCTCATCATTTGTTGAGGAATCCGACTGGGATCTAACAACCACTCTCCAAATCTAACAAAGGGATACCACTCACATGCATTATGTGATTGGTTCTTTCCAAAATCAAATCATTCCCGAGAGGGCAATGCTGGATTGTATGAAACATGATCCCACAACAAATGAATTCTCCCTATTTTCTCATCATGCAGATAAATTATAGTTGTGGATTTATCAGGGAGAGTAAGAATAATTTTATCTACCACTCTGTCCATTACCTTTAACTTTGACATGCACCAAATTGTGGGCGTCCTGGGAACCAGGGTACCCAGACTTGCCTGTCTGCAGGCCGCGACGCGCTCCTACTGCGGCCTGGTACGGCCCAGCTGATCGACCAGCTGCTCAAGACCCTCGCGAGGGGAACGACATCAAGACCTCCTCAGGAGCGGCCTTGGCTAGGTTGCTCCGGAGAGGAGGAGAATCCAAGGCCAAGCCTGCCTCAGGAGGAGGCAGTGACGCGAGCAGTGACGCACCGCGCCAGCGGGTACCAGCGCATGCCAGCGGCGCAGTTGTCGTTTTGGTGCAAAGAAGACAGCACAGGCGCAAGTTCCCGAGGAGCGGGACAAAGGTTTCCCCTTTGGTGCAACAAGACCGAAGACCGCAAGGACGACGGGGAGGATGTCACCACCAAGCCAACCACCGCGTCTCCGCCTGATCCCTTTGCAGGCGAAGACCGCTTTTGTCAGGATAGGAACGTCCTTGTGTTCCTGCTCAAAATGGCCGTTGTGGGATCCCTTCCCGCCTAAACATTTCGGGGGAAGAGGACCCTGACCGCCTATATAAGTAGCTAGGGTCTCCACTATGGAGGGGAGAATCAGATCCAGAGATTCCGCCCTCGCACAAAGGAGCAAGAACCCTTGCCTCCTGACCCTCTTGAGCTCTCCTCTTGAGCTTAGGAACCATTGTACTCGTTCATACTCAAGCCCTCCCGAGGCTAATCCACCAAAGCAGGAAGTAGGGTTTTACACCGCAAGGTGGCCTGAACCTGGGTAAATTCGTGTGTGCTTTACTTGTTGTTTGTTTGAATCTCTTCATCGGACGAGGGCGAGACGCTAGGTAGATGTGAGTGGGAGAGATCTTCGTTCACGCCCCTCTGTTCGAACTTCTTGGGTTTGCGGAGCCCGTAATCCGACATTTGGCGCGCCAGGTAGGGGGCATGTCGAAATCTCGCCTCTCCGACGACCTCGCCTCCCCTCTCCTGCTTTGCGTCGCCATGATGACCGCGGCCTGCCGCATCCGCGTGGAGGCTGGCGCTGTCCCCGCCGTCCGAGCGGCATCGGCGGACCGCGCCACCCATGGGTGCTCTGCCTCCTTCCCCGACGATGTTTTCACCGGCCGGGCCACCGGGGAGCGGCCTGCTCCGCCACTTCCGCTCCCTGTGGCCTCGCCAGTGGTGCTCTTAGTGGTGCGGAGGCTGCCCCGGCACCGGCCACCCACGGAGAAGCTCTATGCTTGGGCGGCCCGTGTCGGCGAGCTGCTGGGCGCTGCCGGCGGGGGGTTGCCCTGCCGCGGGGTCGCATGCGTCCTCGGAGGATCCCAAGCACCGACGTCGCCCGGCACGTCAAGTCACACTTTCGGCGGATCGGGGCCGCCGCCCATCCGCAGGAGGCCCTGCGGGCGCATGGCGCGTAGGGGCACGTCGTCACCTTCGGCCCTGGCAACCGCGACACAGCTGCAACTGGCACGAACGTCCTCCCAACGGTATGCACCCCCACCATCTATGGGGTGGCCTTCACGAGGACCCTCATCGACGGCGGCACCGGGCTCAACATCCTCTCCCTAGAAGCTTTTGGCCATCTGCCCGTGTCCTGCAGGCAGCTCCTCCCCACCAAGCCATTCTCAGGGGTCTCGGGCTTGGCCGTCCCGCTCGGCCAGATCCGCCTCCCGGTCACCTTCGGCACACCCGCTAACTACCGGACTGAGCTTATCGACTTCGTTGTTGCGCCCATCCACCTGCCCTACAATGCCGTCCTCGGCTTCCCAGCCTTGGCAAAATTCATGGCGGCGACTCACCCGGGCTACAACACCGTCAAGATGCTCGGGAGCAGCGGCGTCATCGCTATCAAAGGGGACCCCAAGGCCGCCCTTCAGGTCCTCGGGCGCGCTTACAGGGCTACCGCCGCAGCTCATTCAGATACGGAGGGGGCTCCGGAGATGTCGGGCGCGTGCCAAGAAGAAGCATCTCTTCTCTCAGGACCCGGCCGAGACGAAGCAGGTGCCCGCTGACGAGGAGGGCTCAGGAGCCACCTTCACCATCGGCACGGGCATGGACCCTGACTAAGAGGCAACATTGGTTAGCTTCCTCGGGGCTAACAAGGATGTGTTCGCTTGGAAAGCCGCTGACTTGGTCGGGGTGCCTAGGCACGTCATCGAGCATCACCTTACGGTGTGCCCCAACGCGCGCCCTATCAAGCAAAAAGCACGCAGACAGGCCCCGGAGAAGCAGGCCTTCATCGTTCAGGAGGTTCGGAAGCTAGAGGAAGCAGGCGTCGTACGGGAGGTACGGCACCCAGAGTGGCTGGCCAACCCCGTCATAGTCCCGAAGAAAGGAGGCAATGAGCGCATGTGCGTCGACTTCACGAGCCTCAACAAATTTTTCCCTCGGGACCCATTCCCTCTCCCGCACATCGACCAGATCGTGGATTCAACGGCTGAGTGTGACCTGCTCTGCTTCCTCGACGCCTTCTCGGGCTACCACCAAATTAAGATGGCGGTGGAGGATGTGGAGAAAACGGCATTCCTGACCCCTTGCGGGGTCTACTGCTACACTTGCATGCCTTTCGGGCTGAGAAACGCGGGCGCCACCTTCCAGCGCCTGATGCACATCACCCTCGGCCCTCAGCTCGAGAGGAACGCAGAGGCCTACGTCGACGACATCGTGGTCAAAACCAGAGAGGCCAGGACTCTCATCGAGGACCTAGAAGAAACGTTCGCCAACCTGCACAAGGTGAAGCTGTGCCTCAACCCGGAGAAGTGCGTGTTTGGTGTACCCTCTGGCAAGTTGCTAGGGTTCCTGGTTTCACACCGGGGCATTGAAGCTAATCCGAAGAAGATCAAGGCCATCGAAAGAATGAAGCCGCCCACAACCCTGAAGGAGATGCAGAAGCTTGCGGGATGCGTAACGTCCCTGGGGCGCTTCATCTCTAAGCTTGGTGAACGCGCCCTCCCGTTCTTCAAGCTCATGAAGATGAAGGGGCCCTTTGACTGGACTCCGGAGGCCGATGCCGCCTTCCGGGGTCTCAAGGAATACCTCACCAGCCCGCCGGTTATGGTGGCACCACGACCCCTGGAACCCATGACTCTCTATCTCACCGCTACGCCTCACTCCGCCAGTGCAGCGTTAGTGGTGGAGCGCAAGGACAGGCCCCGAAGCGCGAGGCCACGGGGCAAGTTGGCATCCTCAGGACCCTTGTCGCCTCCTGACGTAGCTCCGGAGGTAGATTCGACCATGGTTACTGGTGGCCCCACCGTGCAGCAAGAAGCACCCCAAGACTTCCGGAGCGCCTGAGGATCCTGCGGCGTCGACCCTCGTGGAGCACCCGGTGTACTTCGTCAGCACCGTAATGCGCGACGTGCGCTCGCGTTACCCGATGCCTCAAAAGATGCTCCTGTCGCTCCTTGTCACCTCCAGGAAGCTGCGCCATTACTTCCAGGGCCACCCTATCAAGGTTGTCTCGTCATACCCTCTCGAGAAGGTGCTCCGGGGCCCGAACATCGTCGGGAGGGTCGTCGAGTGGAATATCGAGCTCCAGGCGTTCTAGTTGGAGTTCAACACCACACGAGCGATCAAAGGAGCGGTTCTGGTAGACTTTGTGGCAGAATGGACCGACGCGCCAGAACAAGGGGCTGGAGGATCGCACGCTGGCCCCCGGTGATGAAGCCCCGGACAGATGGGTGGTATACTTCGACGGCGCCTTCTCGCGCCTTGGCGCAGGAGCTGGTGCCGTGTTGGTATCTCCCACTCAGGACAAGTTGTACTACGCCGTGCAACTTTGCTTCCAGCAAGGCGAGAAGGTATCCAACAACATCGCAGAGTATGAGGGCCTGATTGCTGGGCTCAAAGCCGCGGCTGCACTGGGGGTCATGCGCCTCACCGTTAGAGGCGATTCGCAGCTCCTCATCAACTTCTCCAACAAGAAATACAAGCCCAAGGATGAGCACATGGAGGCTTATCTGGAGGAGGTGCGTAAGATGGAAAAGCGATTCCGAGAGCTCGAGGTGCAGCACGTGCCAAGAGGCATGAACAAGGAAGCGGACGACATCGCCAAACGAGCCTCCAGGCGAGAACCTCAGAGGCCGGGCATCTTCGAGGAGCGGCTGCTCAAGCCGTTGGCAGCACCGCCTGCTCCTGAGCCGGCGTCCCCTCAGCAGGGGCTACGTGCGGCGCCCACAGCCGGACCTCCGCCCTGCGGACCGGCCTCCGGGGCCCGCCTACTACTCGCCACGGAGCCCGAGGAGGCTTGCTGGACCCAAGAGCTCAAGATGTACCTGCAGCGCGACACCTTGCCAGACAAGGAGGAAGACGCGGAGCGCGTGGTCCGAAAGGCCTCGGCTTACCGCATCCAAGATGGCAAACTCTACAGGAGGCGCCCCAATGACGTCTCACTAAAGTGCATCTTGAGGAAACAAGGACGTGAGCTGTTAGCTGACATCCACGATGGGGACTACGGTCACCATTCGTCATCCCGCACCCTCGTGGGCAAGGCCTTCCGCAGCGGCTTCTACTGGCCCACGGCGCTTAACAACGCCACGGAGCTTGTGCAGGCTTGCGAGGCGTGCCAGTTTCACGCCAAGCAGATCCACCAACCAACACAGGGCCTCCAAACGATCCCGCTCTCCTGGCCCTTCGCGTTCTTGGGATTGGACATCCTGGGTCCATTTCCCCAGGTAACGGAGGGCTACCGCTTCCTGTACGTCGCCATCGACAAATTCACCAAGTGGGCAGAGGTGGAGCCTGTCCGCGCAATCCCTGCCGGGTCGGCCGTCAAGTTCATCCAGGGCCTCTTGAGGCGATTCGGGGTCCCCAGCTGCATCATCACGGATAACAGTTCGCAGTTCACAAGCAATCTCTTCAGGTCATATTGTGCTAACCTTGGAACACAGATCTGCTATGCCTCGGTGGCTCACCCCAGGAGCAACGGTCAGGCCCAACGCGCCAACGCGGAAGTCTTGCGTGGCCTCAAGACGCGCAGCTTTAAGAAGTAGCTTGAGGCTTGCGGCAGGGGGTGGATCGACGAGCTCCAGTCCGTGATGTGGTCGATCCGTACCACCGCTACCAAACCCATGGGAGAAACTCCTTTCTTTATTGTTTACAGGGCGGAGGCGTTCCTCCCTCACGAGGTCAAGCATCGCTCCCCATGGGTCTTGTCTTTCAATGAGGAACGCCAGGACGCCGCCTGGCGGATGGACCTCGTGCTCGGCGAGGAGGGACGCCGCCGAGCTGCCCTCAGGGCAGCACGATATCAGCAGGCGCTGCGGCGATACCACTGCTGCAACGTCCGCATAAGAACACTTGAAGTTGGTGACTTGGTCCTGAGGCAGGTCCTCTCCAGGGAGGGGTTACACAAGCTCTCGCCCATGTGGGAGGGCCCGTTCAGAATCGCCCGTGTCTCTAGGCCTCGTGCTGTGCGCCTGGAGACGCGGGATGGGGTACCTATCCAGAATTCCTGGAACATTGAGCACCTCGGGAGGTTCTATCCGTAATCAAGGCTCCGTGTCCGTGAAGGTCTCCGCTCGTGACACTCTCACATAATAATGAGTTGGGATTGTACACGCCTTGGAGTCTCCTGAGCGTTGCCTACGGGCCATCAGACGGGGCTCCCACCCACATCCTAGTGGCAGTACTTAGCTCCGCGCTGGGAAGAACACGTAGTGTAGGGGTCGGACGTGACTTTTTTCCCATTTTGGCTTGGTGTTTGGCTGTCAGCCTTTTCTACTTCCTTGGCTATCAGCCCTTCCTCTACCCCATGCTATGAAGTTCTCGTGTTTCTTGCATTTGGTTGGAAGTCTTGCTTGAGATTTTCTCGCCGGTTTTAAGTTCAGCTTGTCAAGCAGGGGTTGCGCCGCTTGCTCTCCTTCGCGTGCCTCACGCGTGGGGACTAGTGAAAGTGCAACTAATCCCCGGGTGGTTTTGGCAATTAATAACAACATATATATCATTGAACTGATAGCTACTTGAGAATCATTTCAGAGAAGTTCAGTGATATGGGTATGGCAATGACTGAAGAAGTGGACCCCTCAAAATGCTAAGGCAAGCATTGGCAAAAGCTCAAGACTCCATTTTTGGTTTAGTGATCCAAGATCACATTGAGTCCATAGGAAAAGCCAATACTATTAAAAGGGGATGAGGTTATGTTGATGATCTGGTTGCTCAAGTGCTTAGTGATACATCTCCTAAACTATCAGCAACTCTCACTGCCAAATACACTCATAAGTAATCTCGGTCCCACCGATATTCCAAACTCAGTCACACCGAGATGAACCACCTCAGCCATAAGCCAAACCCTAGAAATTTCGGATATTCCGATTCTGAACTCGGTTTCACCGAAACATGGGCTGCCAAGCTTCTGTAACCTTCTGTCATCAAATCGGTGTCACCGAGATGATAAAGTCGGTCCCACCGAAACTGGCATGCTCTTATCTTTGCTCAAATCGGACTAACCGAGATGGTATTTTCGGTCCCACCGAAAACCCCAACGTTCACATTATTTGAACTTTCGGTCTCACCGAGTTGTCCACTTCGGTCCCACCGAGATTGCTCAAATATGTGTGTAACGGTTGGATTTTGTGTGGAGGCTATATATACCCCTCCACCCCCTCTTCATTCGTGGAGAGAGCCATCAGAAAGAACTACCACTCCTACCTTACATTTCTGAGAAGAGAACTACCTACCCTTGTGTTGAGATCAAGTTGCTCCACTCCCACCATATGAAACTTGATCTCTAACCTTCCCAAGTTGCTTTCCACTCAATCCTTTCTTCCATCACAGCCAAATCAGTGAGGAGAGTTGAGTGTTGGGGAGATTATCATTTGAAGCACAAGAGCAAGGAGTTCATCATCATCTACAACATCTATTACCTTTTGGAGGGTGGTGCCTCCTAGATTGGTTAGGTGTCGCTTGGGAGCCTCCGTCATCGAGATGTGGAGTTGAACCAAGAAGTTTGTAAGGGCAAGGAGATCGCCTACTTCGTGAAGATCTACCCCGAGTAAGGCTAGCCCTCCGTGGGCGTAGGCCATGATGGAGTAGACAAGGTTGCTTCTTCGTGGACCCTTCGTGGGTGGAGCCCTCCGTGGACTCGCGCAGCCGTTACCCTCCGTGGGTTGAAGTCTCCATCAACGTGGATGTACGATAGCACCACCTATCGGAACCACGGGAAAAATCACCGCGTCTCCAAAATTGCGTTTGCTCTTCTCCACCTCTCTTTACTACATGTGCAATTTACTTTCCGCTGCCTATACTCTAGAATTGCATGTGTAGGGTGATACTTGACCTGATCATAATTGTGAATCTGCCAAAAACTGTTCTTTGTCAAAAGGCAGAACTTTTATATTTACAAGTAGTCTAATCACCCCCCCTCTAGACATACTTTCGATCCTACAAGTGGTATCAGAGCTTTGGTCTCCATTGTATTGGTTTCCATTGCATTGGACTCCATAAGCTTGGTTTCACAACCTAGGAGAGTATGGCGTCTAGTGAGGGTAATTATCGTAGAGGTCCTTACTTTGATGGTACAAATTTTGCTAGTTGGAAGCATAAAATGAAAATGCATATTCTTGGTCATAACCCAGCCGCATGGGGCATTATTTGTGTTGGTATGCAAGGTGAATTCTTCGAGGAAGGAAAAGTTCCGGATCGCGAAGCTACACCGGAAGAATTACGGATGTTGCAAAACAATGCTCAAGCTTGTGACATTCTCTTCAATGCCTTGTGTCCCGAGGAGTTCAACAAAATCAGCCGTCTTGAAAATGCAAAAGAGATTTGGGATACTTTGGTTGAAATACACGAAGGTACCGAGTCTGTGAAGGAATCAAAGCTAGATATTTTTCAAGGTCAACTTGACAAGTTCAAGATGAAGGATGGTGAAGGAGTCGCTGAAATGTACTCTAGGCTTGCTCTCATCACAAATGAGATTGCCGGCTTAGGAAGCGAAGAAATGACCGACCGATTCATCATTAAGAAGATTCTCAGAGCTTTGGATGGAAAGTATGACACCGTGTGCACTTTGATCCAAATGATGCCAAACTACAAGACTCTCAAGCCAACTGAAGTCATTGGAAGAATTGTTGCTCATGAAATGACACTTAAGGACAAGGAAGAGCTTCACAACAAGTCGAGTGGTGCTTACAAAGCTACAAGTGATGCTCCCACAACCTCAAGTGACAAGTTAGTTTCCAATGAAGAGATAAGCCTAATGGTTAAGAACTTCAACAAATTCTACAAGAATAGAGGCAAAGAGAGAAGATCAAAGTCTAGATCATATGATGAAAAGAGATCTTCTAGTCGTGATCGAAACTGCTACAATTGTGGAAGACCCGGACACTACTCAAATGAGTGTACGGCTCCCCACAAGAGAAGAGAAGAATCTCCAAGAAGAAGAAGTTCAAGAGATGAGTCACCTCGGAAAGAGAGAAGGAGTAGAGATGATCGTTATGAACGAAGACCCTTTCGGAGAAGCAAGGATTCGGAGAGGAAAGACAAGTCATCAAGGAGCTACACAAGAAGAAGACATCAAGCTCATGTAGGTGAATGGGTCTCCGGCTCCGACTCCGACAATCAATCCGATGGAAGCTATCACTCCGACTCCGACTACAGTCAAGATGAAGGTGTTGCCGGTCTTGCTCTCGTATCCTCCAACTCCAACTCCTACGACTTATTTGATTCACCAAATGAGGGAATTGGAAGATGCTTCATGGCTAAAGGCCCCAAGGTATCACACCCTGAATTCATTGACTTCAATAGTGATGAGGATGACTTGCTTAGTGAAGATGAGCTCTTGCATGATAAATCTAGTGAGCCTAGTAACGATGAAAATGCTAGTAGTCTTTATAGTCGAGAAGAGTCGAATGACAATGCTATGAAGGAGATTGAGCGTCTAACTAAAGAACTAAACACTCTTAAGTTAGCTCATGAAACAACTCAAGAAGATCATAGAGAGCTCCTAAGATCTCATGAGAAGCTACACTTCGAGAAGCTCACTCTAGAGCAAGAACATGAGTTTCTAAAAGCGATCAATGACGATCTTCGAAAGAAGAGTTCTTCATATCTTGCCAAACGACTTCTCTTGTCTAATTTCTTGCCACCTATTAAGACTAAGCATGACAAGCATAAGAAAAATTCTTCCTCTAGCAGTAACAATAACCATGTTAAATCTAATGTTGTTGCTTCTAGTAGTTCTCTTGATTCCACTAACAATGTTTCAAGCCAAGTTACACTTGAGCAAGAGAATAGTTTATTGAAAGGGATCATAGAGAAAGGTGTCTACAAGAGTCTTGCCGGAAGCAAGAACTTTGAGGAAATTGTTCGCAAGCAAGGAAGGCACCGGAAGAATCAAGGAATTGGTTTTGAGCGAAAGTTCAACGCCGAAGGTGTTGAGTGGGAAGAAGGTCAATACCCTACTCCACAGTTTGTTTCTCAAAAGGAGAAGCATGATCCTACTTCTTCCAATGTGGAACAAGCTCAAGATGACCTTCCACCACAAGACCACAAGCTAAAAGCCAAGGACAAGCTTCAAGAGGAGATTGATGCATTCATTGAAGCACCTCAAGCCATGGTCAAGTGGGTTCCCAAGGAAACGTCAAGTTCTACTTCGTCAAGCTCAACTACAACCCCAAGGATTCCCATCAAGATGATGTGGATCCCGAAGAAGAAGAACTAGAAAGTTCTTGAGGGTGACTCCGCCAACATACTTCACTCACATTCATTTTGGCAAAGAACTTGTGCAATCAACTTCCACATCATGCACTAGTTCATGGAGTCACAAACCCTCTTGTTGGTAAGTCAAGGGACAAGGTAATCATTGCTTTCATGGATATCATCTATTGTGAACTTCAATCTATGTCCATGGATATCCGTGTTTGTTCCTTGTGGGACTAACCCATGTAGGTATTGAAAGTGCCCGAATCCAAAGGATAGCTCCCAACTCTTGATGATCTCTATCAACATTGAGCATCCACATCTTCAACATCTACATGAAGTCTTCTACGACAACCCAAGGTTAGTTTGACCCTTTAAAAGGGGTTCTCACATCTAGGGGGAGCTTTGCTCTAAAAATTGAGCTAAAGCATCTTCAAATGATGTGAATACATCAATGCTTTATGTAAAAGTGGTAACCCCACTTGTGCTTAAACGATGAGTATGACCTATGATCAAATGTTCTCATTTGGCTCCTAAGTCAAAATACTCATATAAAGATGACCTAGTCATCGACAAATTGTGTGTTAGTTGCTAGAGTTTTGGTTGTGCATGTTTGACACATATTTCATTTGCTATCTTATTGTGTGAGCATGTTGGATGCATGATTTTATCCATTCGAGGACATCCATTTGTTGTTTGGTTGTTTTGATTTTTCTGGCCAAATGGATGGACAAGAATGCCTAAGTTCCTCCCCTAGCTATCTATGCTTTCTTGTCTCAAATTCTATTCATGCTTACATCACAAACTTTGAACAAGTCATTTTCGGACCCTCCGAGTGAGGAGCACTCGGAGCCACCGATCCGTCAAGGGCTAACCTCCAAAACCTTCTAATTGATTTCAGTCAGACCAACTCACTCAAACTCGGTCAAACCGAAAGCATTTAGACTGATCTAGGTTTCATCTCGGTGAAAAAGAGTTGTGATTTTCGGCGTGACCGAAGTGCATAACTGCCTAGCAGTTATCCATCTCGGTGCCACCGAGTTTTACAACTCGGTCCCACCGACAGCAAAGGGATATATATACCAAGGGCAGCGCGCGTTGATTCCTCCTTCAAACGTTTTCGCCCCACATCCCCTGCTGCCGTCGCCTTGATCTCCGGATCGTCGCCGTCGTCGCCTGTGCGCCCTCGCCACAGGTCTCCGTCGCCGTCAACGGACATCTCCTCCGCGCCGTTGCCGCCGTAGAGAGACTCCACCAAGTTAGGGTGAGTCTTGATCCCACTCGTGCTCCCATCTCCGATTCAATGCACGTTTGGATTGCCCAATATCTTGCCACGATTGAAATCTTCCTTTACACCAGATTGGTTCGTTTGAACTAGATTCGAGTAAAAAAAATTAGGGTTAGGTTTCCACGGAACACATCTCGGTGAAACCGATTTTAAAATTTTGGTGTGACCGATTTGGCCTCTGGCCATTGCACTGCACCCTTCGGTCCAACCGAGTTGTGCAAATCGGTGTGACCGAAATATAGTTTCTGTGAAACCCTAGTGTTTTCGGCAGGACCGAAACCCACTTCGGTCAAACCGAAAGTGGCGTGTAAAGTTTCTGTTTAACACTTCGGATTCACCGAAACTCAAACTCGGTCTGACCGAAATGTCTTCTGTGAAAACTTAAAACTAAAATTTGAACTCATTTTTTTGTAAAAACTTCTGCAGTTTGTGATAACTCTTCTTCTCTGCCTATACCTTATCTATTCATAGGTTGTCAGCCATGTCAGATACCAGTGACAGTCAGAACAGGTCAGAGACACCCATTGCAGACATTCCAGAGGCAGACACTAGTCCTCCTAGTAGTCCATTTGATGATGGTGAGAGGAGTACACCAAGTGGCATGCCTCCTGCAGCCACCAGAGCTAGAAAGGAGAAGAATTCCGATGATGAGGATTCTGATTTTGTTGTTGAGGAAGAGGTGGCCTCAAAGCCTAAGAGGAAGGTTGTTGCCAAAGAGCAACAAGGTCAGCAGTCTAAGAAGGGCACCAGCAAAGTCAAGCAGTCAATTGTTGCTAAGAAGCTAAATTTGGGAGAGGCAGCTCCAAGCAAAGTGAAGAAAACCTCCAAGAGAAAGAGGATAGTGCATGTGTCAGATTCTCATGCAGATGCAGTCGAGGATGAGGATGAGGATGAGGAAGCACCCCAGCCTCCACCTCAGAAGCAGAAGCTCATGTGTGATGCCATTAAGGCTGGAGCCACATCAAAGTCCAAGAAATCTGCTCCAGCTAAGGCAGCTCCAGCAAAGCCTGCTGCCAAGCCCAAGAGGACTACCAGAAATATTCCAGCGTCTGAGAAGAACAAGGATGATGTGCCACCAGCTGAGTCTGATGAGGAAGGACAAGTGTTGCTGAAACTCCGTCCAAAACTGCCACTTCACAATGATGCTCATCCTCAAGCTGAGGATATGAAAGCAAGGAAAGATAGAGGTCTCAGGCTATGGAGACAAGCTGACCCATATGCTGTGAGGAGAAGAACTGCTGTAGATCCCAGATTTCACACCAGAGAGCAGCAGGACTTCTATGAGACCGTGCTGATGGACAAGAAGCCCATAGTCGTAGACACCAGATATGTTGACTGGGAGTACATTGACAGCGAAGAGCATAGAGATTTCTTTCCACATGTGCATGAAAGCTTCACTACATGTGGAGTTGCAGAGTTTGTAGGTCAGAAATTGACCAGTTGGAACGATGAGATGATTATGCAATTCTATGCCACAGCTCACTTCTATCCTGATGGAAAGATCACATGGATGACTGAAGGTCAAAGATTTTCTTCTTCTGTTGAAGAATGGGCAGAAATTCTGAATGCTCCAGTGCAACGAGAAGATGATATTGATGTCTATGGGATTCCAAAGAAGAATCATGATTCCATGAAGAACATGTACAAGGAGATCCCCACAGCAGATTTGGAAGTATGGAAGCTCGGCTCAGTCTACCATCTCCAGGCAGGCTTACCTACCACTAATACTATTTTGAGGCATACCTTGATGCCCAAGTCTGGAGATCATCGCATGATCAGAGGATATTCTATCAACATGCTGCATATACTTGATAAGAAAGCACCTTTCAAGGTGATGGACTTGATGGTAGAGACCATTAAGAGGACTACAGCTGACCAGAAAAGGTCTTGTGGATTTGCCCCACAGATTCAGATGCTTATCAATGCCAAGTTTGGCACGGGCAAATTCTTGTTGGATAGAAAACATTTACCCCTGCAGCCAGAGCATGAAGACAATGTTGTTGTGATGGATGAGGAGGATCCGACATCTGTTGAAGGTCAAGCCAAGATCGAAGCTGCTAAGAAAGCCAAAGCTGACAAGGAAGCAGCAGCAGCGGCAGCTAAACCAAAGAGTTTCGGAGAGCAGATTCTTGAAGCTACTCAAAGGATTGAACAACGCCTGGCCAGCATTGAACAGTCTCAGGAGAGCTTAGAGAGGATTGTTGACGAGAAGATCCACGCTCTGGACGTGAAGCTGACTGAAATACAAGTGACCGTCAACAAGCTTGAGGCAGACATTGAGGAAGCAAAGCAGGACAAGGCAGAGTTGTAGGATGACTTAGTCCAGGATTCTCATCGACAGACTGCTCCGGTTCCCAAAGGATCCTGATCAGCTGCTATTCCAGTGACTGACACCAGGACTACAACTTCAGCACCTCCCACAGTTCCAGCAGTTACTCCAGCTACAGCTCTAGTGTCCACTCCTCCAGCACAGACATCAGCTGAAGTCTTCGCCGATGCCGTCATATCCACTCCGACATCAACCCAGACGGGAGCCGCCAGCAGAGCCCACAGTGACACTTAGCTCTATGCTTTTTCGAACTTTTTGGTAACTTGTTGCCAAAGGGGGAGAAATTGTATAGATCATAGGGCTTCGAGAGAGAGAGTGCTGTTGTCTTTGCGCTTTTGCTCTTTCGTTCTTTTGCGGTTTCTTTGAGATACTTTTGGTTTTCGAGACATTCTGTGTGCTTGATACTCCGTTTGATGCTACCTTAATGAGTGCTTAGTCGTACTATGCTTTAATGTGTGCTTAATGCTTATCACATGCTATTCCTATCTTGTATGGCTATTTACTCATGTCTTGGTGATTGGGTGCATGCTATTCATTCTTATCATTTTGTGCGCTCCACCAAGATGTATGTGACATGGAAGAGTGACCCATGATCCTAATCGATTGTGCATTTGCATTCAAACGCAAATCTTAAATAATGCACAAATTTAGGGGGAGCTCTTGCTTATCACATACTTCTCAAAGCGACGATGTTATTCATTGATTATATCAATTGTCGAAGCTTTGATCTATATGTTGTCATCAATTACCAAAAAGGGGGAGATTGAAAGTGCAACTAATCCCCGGGTGGTTTTGGCAATTAATAACAACATATATATCATTGAACTAATAGCTACTTGAGAATCATTTCAGAGAAGTTCAGTGATATGGGTATGGCAATGACTGAAGAAGTGGACCCCTCAAAATGCTAAGGCAAGCATTGGCAAAAGCTCAAGACTCCATTTTTGGTTTAGTGATCCAAGATCACATTGAGTCCATAGGAAAAGCCAATACTATTAAAAGGGGATGAGGTTATGTTGATGATCTGGTTGCTCAAGTGCTTAGTGATACATCTCCTAAACTATCAGCAACTCTCACTGCCAAATACACTCATAAGTAATCTCGGTCCCACCGATATTCCAAACTCAGTCACACCGAGATGAACCACCTCAGCCATAAGCCAAACCCTAGAAATTTCGGATATTCCGATTCTGAACTCGGTTTCACCGAAACATGGGCTGCCAAGCTTCTGTAACCTTCTGTCATCAAATCGGTGTCACCGAGATGATAAAGTCGGTCCCACCGAAACTGGCATGCTCTTATCTTTGCTCAAATCGGACTAACCGAGATGGTATTTTCGGTCCCACCGAAAACCCCAACGTTCACATTATTTGAACTTTCGGTCTCACCGAGTTGTCCACTTCGGTCCCACCGAGATTGCTCAAATATGTGTGTAACGGTTGGATTTTGTGTGGAGGCTATATATACCCCTCCACCCCCTCTTCATTCGTGGAGAGAGCCATCAGAAAGAACTACCACTCCTACCTTACATTTCTGAGAAGAGAACTACCTATCCTTGTGTTGAGATCAAGTTGCTCCACTCCCACCATATGAAGCTTGATCTCTAACCTTCCCAAGTTGCTTTCCACTCAATCCTTTCTTCCACCACAGCCAAATCAGTGAGGAGAGTTGAGTGTTGGGGAGATTATCATTTGAAGCACAAGAGCAAGGAGTTCATCATCATCTAAAACATCTATTACCTTTTGGAGGGTGGTGCCTCCTAGATTGGTTAGGTGTCGCTTGGGAGCCTCCGTCATCGAGATGTGGAGTTGAACCAAGAAGTTTGTAAGGGCAAGGAGATCGCCTCCTTCGTGAAGATCTACCCCGAGTAAGGCTAGCCCTCCGTGGGCGTAGGCCATGATGGAATAGACAAGGTTGCTTCTTCGTGGACCCTTCGTGGGTGGAGCCCTCCGTGGACTCGCGCAGCTGTTACCCTCCGTGGGTTGAAGTCTCCATCAACGTGGATGTACGATAGCACCACCTATCGGAACCACGGGAAAAATCACCGCGTCTCCAAAATTGCGTTTGCTCTTCTCCACCTCTCTTTACTACATGTGCAATTTACTTTCCGCTGCCTATACTCTAGAATTGCATGTGTAGGGTGATACTTGACCTGATCATAATTGTGAATCTGCCAAAAACTGTTCTTTGTCAAAAGGCAGAACTTTTATATTTACAAGTAGTCTAATCACCCCCCCTCTAGACATACTTTCGATCCTACAACTAGGACACGGTCGGTCCCGGCTCTCATCTGCCATGGTCCCGTAACCTCGCCTGGCCAAGCCTGCTCAGGCTCTGGCGTCGGACTTCTCAGTCCACACGACCTATTCTGCCGAGCCAACTCAGGCCTTGGCGCCTTAATCCACGCTCGGCGCTCTCAAGCGAGCCCAAGGGCGCAAGCCCTCAGCAGCTCACAGCGGCTCACCCATACTCGGGGGCTCTGCAGGTCAGGACCCCCCGAACTCAGCCGTCCTCTTGGCCCGTCGGGGGCTCATGACGCCAATGAGTCGGGAGCGCTTTGCCTCAAGACGTCGCAGCACATAAGCTAAGTAATCTCACCTGGACCAAAAACATGATAGCAAGTTCGCTCTTCATACATATGTCATAGTCCATTACACGCCTTCCCGAAGCAATTTAAATTTTGACATAGGAAGGAAATGAAGAAAAAGAAGAAGCAGAGGCTGACCCGCCAAGCCACAGCTCAGCCAAGCCGCGGCTCAGCACCGTTGCCCCCACTCAGTCGGAGTCTCCCAGCTTCTCCCGCTTCACCGAGCCACAGCGGCGCGACGACCCCCTCCCTTCGTCGAGCCGAGCTCGGCGACGCGGTGGCTCATTGTAGCCTCCGCCGCTGGAGGAGCTGCTGCTGCCACAGAGGAGGGATCCGCGGCGCCCACCAGGGCCAAGCTCGCCTCCAGAGGAGGAGCTGCTCCTCCGGACGCTGTCGCCACCATCCTCTTCGTCGTTAGCCTCAGGATAGCACCCAAGGCGCCTTCCTTCCTCCGAGAAGTGAAGGAAATATGCCCTAGAGGCAATAATAAAGATGTTATTTGTATTTCCTTATATCATGATAAATGTCTTTTATTCATGCTAGAATTGTATTAACCGGAAACTTCGTACATGTGTGAATACATAGACAAAATAGTATGTCCCTAGTATGCCTCTACTAGACTAGCTCATTGATCAAAGATGGCTATGTTTCCTAGCCATAGACATGAGTTGTCATTTGATCAACGGGATCACATCATTAGGAGAATGATGTGATGGACTAGACCCATCCGTTAGCTTAGCACTATGATCGTTTAGTTTTACTGCTATTGCTTTCTTCATGACTTATACATGTTCCTATGACTATGAGATTATGCAACCCCCGAATACCATAGGAACACCTTGTGTGCTATCAAACGTCACAATGTAACTGGGTGATCATAAAGATGCTCTACAGGTGTCTCCGACAGTATTCGTGGTGTTGGCATAGATCAAGACTAGGATTTGTCACTCCGAGTGTCGGAGAGGTATCTCTGGGCCATCTCGGTAATACACATCATAATAAGCCTTGCAAGCAAATGACTAATGAGTTAGTCACGAGATGATGTATTATGGAATGAGTAAAGAGACTTGCCGGTAACGAGATTGAACTAGGTATAGAGATACCGACGATCGAATCTCGGGCAAGTAACATACCGATGACAAAAGGAACAACGTATGTTGTTATGCGGTTTGACCGATAAAGATCTTCGTAGAATATGTAGGAGCCAATATGAGCATCCAGGTTCCGCTATTGGTTATTGACCGGAGATGAGTCTCGGTCATGTCTACATAGTTCTCGAACCCGTAGGGTCCGCACGCTTAACGTTTGATGACGATCGGTATTATGAGTTTATGAGTTTTGATGTACCGAAGGTAGTTCGGAGTCCCGGATGAGATTACGGACATGACGAGGAGTCTCGGAATGTCCGAGACGTAAAGATTCATATATTGGACGACTATATTCGGACACCGAAAGTGTTCCGTAAAGTTTCAGAATTTCCGGGGGGGTTACCGGAACCCCTGGGGACGCTATGGGCCTTAATGGGCCGTAGGAGAAAGAGGAAAGGAGGGCCAGGGCTGGGCCGCACGCCCCCCACCCCTTGGTCCAAATTGGACAAGGAAGGAGGGGCCGCGGCGCCCCTTTCCTTCTCCTTCTCCCTCTCCTTCCTTTCCCCCTTCTCCCTTTTGGTACTTCCTACTAGGAATAGGATTGCAATCCTATTCCTAGTAGGATTGCTCCTCCTAGGCGCGCCACAAGGGGCCGGCCGGCCTCCCCCTTGCTCCTTTATATACGGGGGCAGGGGGGCACCCAAAGAGACACAAGTTGAATTGTTTTAGCCGTGTGCGGTGCCCCCCTCCACAGAAACACACCTCGGTCATACTGTCGCATTGCTTAGGCGAAGCCCTACACCGGTAACTTCATCATATCCGTCACCACGCCGTCGTGCTGACGAAACTCTCCCGTGAAGCTCAACTGGATCAAGAGCTCGTGGGACGTCATCAAGCTGAACGTGTGCTGAACGCGGAGGTGTCGTACGTTCGGTGCTTGATCGGTTGGATCGTGAAGAAGTTCGACTACATCAACCACGTCACTTGACGCTTCCGCTCCTGGTCTACGAGGGTACGTAGACACACTCTCCCTCTCGTTGCTATGCATCTGGTAGATAGATCTTGCGTGATCGTAGGAAAATTTTAAAATACTACGTTCCCCAACAGTGGCATCATGAGCCAGGTCTATGCGTAGATGATATGCACGAGTAGAACACAATGAGTTGTGGGCGATACTAGTCATACTGCTTACGAGCATGTCATACTTTGCTTCGGCGGTATTGTGAGATGAAGCGGCCCGGACCGACATTACGCGTACGATTACGCGAGACTGGTTTCACCGTTATGAGCACTCGTTGCTTAAAGGTGACTGGCGGGTGTCTATCTCTCTCACTTTAGCTGAATCAAGTGTGGCTACGCCCGGTCCTTGTGAAGGTTAAAACAGCACATACTTGACGAAACATCGTTGTGGTTTTTGTATGCGTAGGTAAGAACGGTTCTTGTCAAACCCGTAGCAGCCACGTAAAACTTGCAACAAAAAAGTAGAGGACGTCTAACTTGTTTTTGCAGGGCATGTTGTGATGTGATATGGTCAAGACATGATGAGTTATACGGTTTTGTATGAGATGATCATGTTTTGTAAAGTTATCGGCAACTGGCAGGAGCCATATGGTTGTCGCTTTATTGTATGAAATGCAATCGCCATGTAATTGCTTTACTTTATCACTAAGCGGTAGCGATAGTCGTAGAAGCAATAGTTGGCGAGACGACAACGATGCTACGATGGAGATCAAGGTGTCGCGCCGGTGACGAAGGTGATCATGACGGTGCTTTGGAGATGGAGATCAAAAGCACAAGATGATGATGGCCATATCATGTCACATATTTTGATTGCATGTGATGTTTATCTTATTATGCTTATTATTTTGCTTAGAACGACGGTAGCATTATAAGATGATCCCTTACTAAATTTCAAGGTATAAGTGTTCTCCCTGAGTATGCACCATTGCGAAACTTCGTCGTGCCGAGACACCACGTGATGATCGGGTGTGATAAGCTCTACGTTCAAATACAATGGGTGTAAGCCAGTTTTGCACACACAGAATACTCGGGTTAAACTTGACGAGCCTAGCATATGCAGATATGGCCTCGGAACACTGGAAACCGAAAGGTTAAGCGTGAATCATATAGTAGATATGATCAACATAAGATGTTCACCATTGAAACTACTCCATCTCACGTGATGATCGGACATGGTTTAGTTGATTTGGATCACGTGATCATTTAGATGACCGGAGGGATGTCTATCTAAGTGGGAGTTCTTTAAGTAATATGATTAATTGAACTTTAATTTATCATGAACTCAGTCCTGATAGTTTTTGCATATCTATGTTGTTGTAGATCAATGGCCCGTGCTACCGTTCCTTTGAATTTTAACGCATTCCTAGAGAAAGCTAAGTTGAAAGATGATGGTAGCAATTACACGGACTGGGTCCATAACTTGAGGATTATCCTCATTGCTGCACAGAAGAATTATGTCCTTGAAGCACCGCTAGGTGACAAGCCCCCTCCCGCCAATGTAGACGCTTTGAACGCTTGGCAGACGTGGTCTGATGGCTACACGATAGTTCAGTGTGCCATGCTTTACGGCTTAGAACCGGGACCTCAACGACGTTTTGAACGTCATGGACCATATGAGATGTTCCAGGAGTTGAAGTTAATATTTCAAGCAAATGCCCGGATTGAGAAATATGAGATTTCCAATAAGTTCTACAGTTGCAAGATGGAGGAGAATAGTCCTATCAGTGAACACTTGCTCAGAATGTCTGGGTACTACAATCATATGACTCAACTTGGTTGCAAAGTTGATGAGGATAGTGTTATTGATAGAGTTCTTCAATCACTGCCACCAAGCTATAAAGGCTTCATGATGAACTATAATATGCAAGGGATGCAGAAAACAATTCCCGAGCTCTTCGCTATGCTCAAGGCTGCGGAGGTAGAAATCAAAAAGGAGCATCAAGTGTTGATGGTTAACAAGACCACTAGTTTCAAGAAAAAGGGCAAGGGAAAGAAGGGGAACTTCAAGAAGAATAGCAAGACAGTTGCTACTCCCGCGAAGAAACCCAAGTCTGGGGCCAAGCCTGAAACTGAGTGCTTCTACTGCAAAGGAACTGGACACTGGAAGCGGAACTGCCCAAAGTATTTGGCGGATAAGAAGGATGGCAAGGTGAACAAAGGTATATGTGATATACATGTTATTGATTTGTACCTTACTAATACTCGTAGTAGTACCTGGGTATTTGATACCGGTTCGGTTGCTAATATTTGTAACTTGAAACAGGGGCTACGGATTAAACGAAGATTGGCTAAGGACGAGGTGACGATGCGCGTGGGAAATGGTTCCAAAGTCTATGTGATCGCCGTCGGCACGCTACCTCTACATCTACCTTCGGGATTAGTTTTAGACCTAAATAATTGTTATTTGGTGCGAGCGTTGAGCATGAACATTATATCTAGATCTTGTTTGTTGCGAGACGGTTATTCATTTAAATCAGAGAATAATGGTTGTTCTATTTTTATGAATAATATCTTTTATGGTCATGCACCCTTGAAGAGTGGTCTATTCTTATTGAATCTCGATTGTAGTGATACACATATTCATAATATTGAAGCCAAAAGATGCAAAGTTAATAATGATAGTGCAACTTATTTGTGGCACTGCCGTTTAGGTCATATTGGTGTAAAGCGCATGAAGAAACTCCATAGTGATGGACTTTTGGAATCACTTGATTATGAATCACTTGGTGCTTGCGAACCATGCCTCATGGGCAAGATGACTAAAACTCCATTCTCCGGAACTATGGAGCGAGCAACAGATTTGTTGGAAATCATACATACTGATGTATGCGGACCAATGAGTGTTGAAGCTCGCGGCGGGTATCGTTATTTTCTGACCTTCACTGATGATTTGAGCAGATATGAGTATATCTACTTAATGAAACACAAGTCTGAAACATGTGAAAAGTTCAAAGAATTTCAGAGTGAAGTAGAGAATCATCGTAACAAGAAAATAAAGTTTCTGCGATCTGATCGTGGAGGTGAATATTTGAGTTACGAGTTTGGTCTTCATTTGAAACAATGTGGAATAGTTTCACAACTCACGCCACCCGGAACACCAGAGCGTAATGGTGTGTCCGAACGTCGTAACCGTACTTTATTGGATATGGTGCGATCTATGATGTCTCTTACCGATTTACCACTATCGTTTTGGGGTTATGGTTTAGAGACAGCTGCATTCACGTTAAATAGGGCACCATCTAAATCCGTTGAGACGACACCTTATGAACTATGGTTTGGCAAGAAACCAAAGTTATCGTTTCTTAAAGTTTGGGGCTGCGATGCTTATGTGAAAAAGCTTCAACCTGATAAGCTCGAACCCAAGTCGGAGAAATGTATCTTCATAGGATACCCAAAAGAGACTGTTGGGTACACCTTCTATCACAGATCAGAAGGCAAGATATTCGTTGCTAAGAATGGATCCTTTCTAGAGAAGGAGTTTCTCTCGAAAGAAGTGTGTGGGAGGACAGTAGAACTTGATGAGGTAATTGTACCTTCTCCTGAATTGGAAAGTAGTACATCACAGAAAATTGTTCCAGTGATTCCTACACCAATTAGTGAGGAAGCTAATGATGATGATCATGAAACTTCAGATCAAGTTTCTGCTGAACGTCGTAGATCAACCAGAGTACGTTCCGCTCCAGAATGGTACGGCGACCCAGTTCTGGAAGTTATGTTACTACACCATGATGAACCTACGAACTATGAGGAAGCGATGATGAGCCCAAATTCCGCAAAATGGCTTGAGGCCATGAAATCTGAGATGGGATCCATGTATGAGACCAAAGTGTGGACTTTGGTTGACTTGCCCGATGATCGGCAAGCCATCGAATATAAATGGATCTTCAAGAGGAAGACCGACGCAGACGGTAATGTTACTGTTTACAAAGCTCGACTTGTTGCGAAAGGGTTTCGACAAGTTCAAGGAGTTGACTACGATGAGACTTTCTCATCTGTAGCGATGCTTAAGTCTGTCCGAATCATGTTAGCAATTGCCACATTTTATGATTATGAAATAGGGCAAATGGATGTCAAAACTGCATTCCTGAATGGATATCTCAAAGAAGAGTTGTATATGATGCAACCAGAAGGTTTTGTCGATCCAAAAGGTGCTAACAAAGTATGCAAGCTCCAGCTATCCATCTATGGACTGGTGCAGACATCTCGGAGTTGGAATATACGCTTTGATGAGGTGATCAAAGCATATGGTTTTATACAGACTTTTGGAGAAGCCTGTATTTACAAGAAAGTGAGTGGGAGCTCTGTAGCATTTCTGATATTATATGTGGATGACATATTGTTGATTGGAAATGATATAGAATTTCTGGATAGCATAAAAGGATACTTGAATAAAAGTTTTTCAATAAAAGACCTTGGTGAAGCTGCTTATATATTAGGCATCAAGATCTATAGAGATAGATCAAGACGCTTAATTGGACTTTCACAAAGCACATACCTTGATAAAGTTTTGAAGAAGTTCAAAATGGATCAGTCGAAGAAAGTGTTCTTGCCTGTGTTACAAGGTATGAAGTTGAGTAAGACTCAATGCTCGACCACTGCAGAAGATAGAGAGAAAATGAAAGTCATTCCCTATGCCTCAACCATAGGATCTATCATGTATGCAATGTTGTGTGCCAGACCTGATGTGTGCCTTGCTATAAGTCTAGCAGGGAGGTACCAAAATAATCCAGGAGTGAATCACTGGACAGCGGTCAAGAACATCCTGAAATACTTGAAAAGGACAAAGGATATGGTTCTCGTATATGGAGGTGACAAAGAGCTCGTCGTAAACAGTTACGTCGATTCTAGCTTTGACACTGATCCGGATGACTCTAAGTCACAAACCGGATATGTATTTTTATTGAACGGTGGAGCTGTCAGTTGGTGCAGTTCCAAGCAGAGCGTCGTGGCGGGATCTACGTGTGAAGCGGAATACATAGCTGCTTCGGAAGCAGCAAATGAAGGAGCCTGGATGAAGAAGTTCATATCCGATCTAGGTGTAATACCTAATGCATCGGGTCCAATGAAAATCTTTTGTGACAACACTGGAGCAATAGCCTTGGCGAAGGAATCTAGGTTTCACAAGAGAACAAAGCACATCAAAAGACGCTTCAATTCCATCCGCGATCTAGTCAAGGAGGGAGACATAGAGATTTGCAAGATACATACGGATCTGAATGTTGCAGACCCGTTGACTAAGCCTCTTCCGCGGGCAAAACATGATCAGCACCAGGACTCCATGGGTGTGAGGATCATTACTTTATAATAAAGATGTTATTTGTATTTCCTTATATCATGATAAATGTCTTTTATTCATGCTAGAATTGTATTAACCGGAAACTTGGTACATGTGTGAATACATAGACAAAATAGTATGTCCCTAGTATGCCTCTACTAGACTAGCTCATTGATCAAAGATGGCTATGTTTCCTAGCCATAGACATGAGTTGTCATCTGATCAACGGGATCACATCATTAGGAGAATGATGTGATGGACTAGACCCATCCGTTAGCTTAGCACTATGATCGTTTAGTTTTACTGCTATTGCTTTCTTCATGACTTATACATGTTCCTATGACTATGAGATTATGCAACTCCCAAATAACGTAGGAACACCTTGTGTGCTATCAAATGTCACAACGTAACTAGGTGATCATAAAGATGCTCTACAGGTGTCTCCGAAAGTATTCGTGGTATTGGCATAGATCAAGACTAGGATTTGTCACTCCGAGTGTCGGAGAGGTATCTCTGGGCCATCTCGGTAATACACATCATAATAAGCCTTGCAAGCAAATGACTAATGAGTTAGTCATGAGATGATGTATTACGAAACGAGTAAAGAGACTTTCCGGTAACGAGATTGAACTAGGTATAGAGATACCGAAGATCGAATCTCGGGCAAGTAACATACCGATGACAAAAGGAACAACGTATGTTGTTATGCGGTTTGACCGATAAAGATCTTCGTAGAATATGTAGGAGACAATATGAGCATCCAGGTTCCGCTATTGGTTATTGAGCGGAGATGAGTCTCGGTCATGTCTACATAGTTCTCGAACCCGTAGGGTCCGCACGCTTAACGTTTGATGACGATCGGTATTATGAGTTTATGAGTTTTGATGTACCCAAGGTAGTTAGGAGTCCCGGATGAGATCACGGACATGACGAGGAGTCTCAGAATGTCTGAGACGTAAAGATTGATATATTGGACGACTATATTCGGACATCGGAAGTGTTCCGTAAAGTTTCGGAATTTACCGGAGTACCAGGAGGGTTATCGGAACCCCTGGGGAAGCTATGGGCCTTAATGGGCCGTAGGAGAAAGAGGAAAGGAGGGCCAGGGCTGGGCCGCGCGCCCCCCACCCCTTGGTCCGAATTGGACAAGGAAGGAGGGGGGCGGCGCCCCTTTCCTTCTCCTTCTCCCTCCTTCCTTTCCCCCTTCTCCCTTTTGGTAGTTCCTACTAGGAATAGGATTGCAATCCTATTCCTATTAGGATTGCTCCTCCTAGGCGTGCCACAAGGGGACGGCCGGCCTCCCCCCTTGCTCCTTTATATACGGGGGCAGGGGGCACCCAAAGAGACACAAGCTGGATTGTTTTAGCCGTGTGCGGTGCCCCCCTCCATAGAAACACACATCGGTCATACTGTCGCATTGCTTAGGCGAAGCCCTGCGCCGGTAACTTCATCATATCCGTCACCACGCCATCGTGCTGACGAAACTCTCCCGTGAAGCTCAACTGGATCAAGATCTCGTGGGATGTCATCAAGCTGAACGTGTGCTGAATGCGGAGGTGCCGTAGGTTCGGTGCTTGATCGGTTGGATCGCGAAGAAGTTCGACTACATCAACCGCGTCACTTGACGCTTCCGCTCCCGGTCTACGAGGGTACGTAGACACACTCTCCCTCTCGTTGCTATGCATCTGGTACATAGATCTTGCGTGATCGTAGGAAAATTTTAAAATACTACGTTCCCCAACAAGAAGACCCTGACGAACAACGTTGAGGCACCATCATACCTGAAGTGGAGCGTGCACCTCCCGTGTAGCAGGTGCGCGCGCGCAAACGACTGCCAGTCGCGCTCCAGAAACACGTCGCCTGAGGGAGCAACGTCGACCTCCACCCGGGACGCACCACTGCAGCAACCATCGGTCTGCAGCCAGAGGCCGTCGGGGCCTCCGGCTGGTAGCACGTTGCCGAACGAGCGGGAGAGCCGGAGCCACAAGCCGCCAGGCTTCTCCGCCCACACCACGAACTCCGACGACACATCGAAGGAGTGGAGCTGTGGGCGCGGAGGACGCACGACCGCCAAACACCGCCTCGCGCCTCCTCTCCCACCGCGGCCATGACCACCTTCGCCGCGAGAAGAGGCACCGTGCCTCTCACCGGCGACCGCGTCGGGACCCGGAAGGCCGTGCCCGCTCCCTCGAGGAGCTGCTGCGGGCGCAGCGGCATACTTGCGGGGGAGGCCGCGGCCCCTCTTCGACGGCGGCGAGGCCAAATCCTTCGGGGCCTTCCCTTTCTCCGCGGCGGACGGCTTCCTCAATGGCGCCATGAAGACCTCGCAACAAGAAGAAGAGTGGGGAACGAACAAGGAAGCAGATGGCGCTGGCTTGAAGATGGCTTGGGGGCTCCCCCCTAGTCCCATTTATAGGACGGAGGAGCCCAACCGCCAGTCACAGCCATAACGACCCCGTCATCCGTGCCGGGGAGTTGTCAAGTCGCACATTGCCAAGAATGCGTGGGGAGCGGAGTCGCCACGTCCCATCCAACCGTCACACGCCAGCCTGGCCCGCAGCCTTTTGGGGCCCGCGACGCTTCATCCTCGACTAAGGCTTCGCCCCGACGCCAACACCACGCGCGCCTTGGGCCCGGGGGCTACTGTCGGCGTCCAGGGAACCAGGGTACCCAGACTTTCCTGTCTGCGGGCAGCGAGGCGCTCCTACTGCGTCCTGCTACGGCCCAGCTGATCGACCATCTGCTCAAGACCCTCACGAGGGGGGCTAGACCTCGCGAGGAGAACGACATCAAGACCTCCTCAGGAGTGGCCTCAGCTAGGTTGCTCCGGAGGGGCGGAGAATCCAAGGCCAAGCCTGCCTTAGGAGGAGGCAGTGACGCACCGCGCCAGCGGGTGCCAGCGCGTGCCAGCGGTGCAGTTGTTGGGGAACGTCGCATGGGAAACAAAAATTTTCCTACGTTCACCAAGATCAATCTAGGAGATGCATCTACGAGAGGAGAGTTGGATCCACATACCCTTGTAGATCGCTAAGCGGAAGCGTTCAAGAACGCGGTTGATGGAGTCGTACTCGCCGTGATTCAGATCGCCGAAGATCCTAGCACCGAACGGACGGTGCCTCCGCGTTCTTCACACGTGCAGCCCGGTGACGTCTCCCACGCCTTGATCCAGCAAGGAGAGAGGGAGAGGTTGGGGAAGACTCCATCCAACAGCAGCACGACGGCGTGGTGGTGGTGGAGGAGCGCGGGACTCCAGCAGGGCTTCGCCAAGCGCTGCAAGAGACGAGGAGGGAGAGGGGTAGGGCTGCGCCAAGAGGGAGACGTTCTCGTGTGTCTAGCAGCCCCAAAACCTCACATATATATAGGGGGAAGGGAGGGCTGCGCCCCCTTTAGGGTTTCCCACCCCTAGGGGTGCGGCCAGCCCTAGAAAACCCATCTAGGGTGCGGCCAAGGGAGGGGGAGAGAGGGGGCGCCCTAGGGTGGGCCTTAAGGCCCATCTGGACCTAGGGTTTGCCCCCTTCCCCTCTCCATGCGCCTAGGGACTTGGTGGGGGGGCGCACCAGCCCCCTTGGGGCTGGTCCCCTCCCACACTTAGCCCACGCAGCCTTCTGGGGCTGGTGGCCCCACCTGGTGGACCCCCGGGACCCTCCCGGTGGTCCCGGTACATTACCGATATCGCCCGAAACTTTTCCGGTGACCAAAACAGGACTTCCCATATATGAATCTTTACCTCCGGACCATTCCGGAACTCCTCGTGACGTCCGGGATCTCATCCGGGACTCCGAAAAACATTCGGTAACCGCGTACATACTTTCCCTATAACCCTAGCGTCATCGAACCTTAAGTGTGTAGACCCTACGGGCTCGGGAACCATGTAGACATGACCGAGACAACTCTCCGGCCAATAACCAACAGCGGGATCTGGATACCCATGTTGGCTCCCACATGTTCCACGATGATGTCATCGGATGAACCACGATGTCAAGGATTCAATCAATCCCGAATACGATTCCCTTTGTCTATCGGTACAGCACTTGCCCGAGATTCGATCGTCGGTATACCGATACCTTGCTCAATCTCGTTACCGGCAAGTCTCTTTACTCGTTCCGTAAAACATCATCCCGTGATCAACTCCTTGATCACATATTGTGCACATTATGATGATGTCCTACCGAGTGGGCCTAGAGATACCTCTCCGTCATACGGAGTGACAAATCCCAGTCTCGATTCGTGCCAACCCAACAGACACTTTCGGAGATACCTGTAGTGCACCTTTATAGCCACCCAGTTACGTTGTGACGTTTGGTACACCCAAAGCATTCCTACGGTATCCGGGAGTTGCACAATCTCATGGTCTAAGGAAAAGATACTTGACATATAGAAAAGCTTTAGCATACGAACTACACGATCTGTGCTAGGCTTAGGATTGGGTCTTGTCCATCACATCATTCTCCTAATGATGTGATCCCGTTATCAACGACATCCAATGTCCATGGTTAGGAAACCGTAACCATCTATTGATCAACGAGCTAGTCGTCTAGAGGCTTACTAGGGACATGGTGTTTGTCTATGTATCCACACATGTATCTGAGTTTCCTTTCAATACAATTCTAGCATGGATAATAAACGATTATCGTGAACAAGGAAATATAATAATAACCAATTTATTATTGCCTCTAGGGCATATTTCCAACAGTCTCCCACTTGCACTAGAGTCAATAATCTAGTTCACATCGCCATGTGATTAACACTCACAGGTCACATCATCATGTGACCAACATCCAAAGAGTTTACTAGAGTCAGTAATCTAGTTCACATCGCCATGTGATTAACACTCACAGGTCACATCATCATGTGACCAACATCCAAAGAGTTTACTAGAGTCAGTAATCTAGTTCACATCAATATGTGATTAACACTCAATGAGTTCTGAGTTTGATCATGTTGTGCTCGTGAGAGAGGTTGTAGTCAACGGGTCTGCAATATTCAGATCCCTATGTACTTCGCAAAACTTTATGTCATATCGTAGATGCTGCTACCACGTTCCACTTGGAGCTATTCCAAACTGTTGCTCCATTATACGTATCCGGTATCTCCACTTAGAGTTATCCGGATAGGTGTTAAGCTTGCATCGACGTAACTCTTTATGTCGAACTCTTTATCACCTCCATAACCGAGAAACATTTCCTTACTCCTCTAAGGATAATTTTGACCACCATCTAGTAATCCACCCCTGGATCACCTTTGTACCCTCTTGCCAGACATGTGGCAAGGCACACATCAGGTGCGGTACTTAGCATGGCATATAGTACAGAGCCTATGACAAAAGCATAGGGGACGACCTTCGTCCTTCCTCTTCCTTCTGCCGTGGTCAAGTTTTGAGTCTTACTCAACTTCACACCTTACAACTCAGGTAAGAACTCCTTCTTTGACTGATCTATTTTGAACTCCTTCAAAATCATGTCAAAGGTGTGTGTTCTTTTGAAAGTATCATCAGGCGTCTTGATCTATCTGTATAGATCTTGATGCCCAATATGTAAGCAGCTTTATCCAGGTCTTCCTTTGAAAAACTCATTTCAAACAACCCTTTATGCTTTCCAGAAATTCTACATCATTTCAGATCAACAATATGTCATTCACATATACTTATCAGAAATGTTGTAGTGCTCCCACTCACTTTATTGCAAATACAAGTTTCCAACAAACTTTGTATACCCAAAAACTTTGATCACTCCATCAAAGTGTATATTCCAACTCCGAGATGCTTGCTCTAGTCCATGGAAGGATCGCTGGAGCTAGCATATCCTTTAGCATCCTTAGGATCGACAAAACCTTTCTGATTGTATCATATACAACCTTTCCTTACGAAAACTGGTAAGGAAACTTGTTTTGTCATCTATCTGCCAGATTTCATAAATGCAGCTAATGCTAACATGATTCCGACAGACTTAAGCATCGCTACGGGTGAGAAAATCTCATCGTAGTCAACTCCTTGAACTTGTGGAAAACTCTTCGCCACAAGTCGAGCTTCATAGACGGTGACATTACCGTCCACGTCTGTCTTAGTCTTAAAGATCCATTTGTCTCAATGGCTTGCCGATCATAGGGCAAGTCCACCAAAGTCCATACTTTGTTTTGATACATGGATCCTATCTCGGATTTATCGGCTTCTAACCATTTGTCGGAATATGGGCCCACCATCGCTTCTCCATAGTTCGTAGGTTCATCGTTGTCCAACAACATGACCTCTAAGACAGGATCACCGTACCACTCAGGAGTAGTACATATCCTTGTCGACCTACGAGGTTCGATAGCAACTTGATCTGGAGCTTCATGATCACTATCATTAGTTTCCTCTTCAACGTCGTAGGTTCCACAGAAACATCTTTCTGTGTTGCACTACTCTCCGGTTGAAGTGAGGGTTCAACGACCTCATCAAGTTCTATCTTCCTCCCACTCAATTCTTTCGAGAGAAACTCCTTCTCGAGAAAGGACCCGTTCTTAGGGACAAACATTTTTGCCCTTGGATCTGAGATAGGAGGTATACCCAACTGTTACCTTTGGGTATCCTATGAAGATGTATTTGTCCGCTTTGGGTTCGAGCTTTTCCCGGCTGAAGCCATAAGCATCGCAGCCCCAAACATTGAGAAACGACAACTACGGTTTCTTTCCAAACCATACGACGTCGTCTCAACGGACTTAGATGGTGCCCTATCTAAAGTGAATGCAGCTGTCTCTAACGCATAACCTCAAAATAATAGCGGTAGATCGGTAAGACACACCATAGATCGCACCATATCTCATAAGGTTCGATTACGATGTCCGGACACACCATTACGCTGTGGTGTTCCAGGGGACTTCAACTGCGAAACAATTCCACAATGTCTTAAGTGATTGCCAAACTCATAATTCAGATAATATCCCCTTGATCAGATCGTAGGAACATGATCTTCTTGTTATGATGATTCTTAATCTTCACTCTGAAATTTTTGAACCTTTCAAACGTTTCAGACTTTTGCTTCATTAAGTAAATATACCATATCTACTCAAATCGTCAGTGAAGATGAGAAAATAACGATATCCACCACACGCCTTAATTCTCATTGGATCACATACATCAGCATGTATGATTTCCAATAAGTCACTTACCCGTTTCATTGTACCTGAAAACGAGATCTCAGTCATCCTGCCCATGAGGCATGGCTCGCATGTGTCAAGCGATTCAAAATCAAGTGACTCCAAACGTCCATCAGCATGGAGTTTCTTCATGCATTTTATGCCAAAATGACCTAAGCGGCAGTGCCACAAGAAAGTGGTACTATCATTATCAACTCTACATCTTTTGGCATTGATATTATCATTATGTGTATTACCATGATCGAGATTCAACGAACCATTGGGTGCATGACCATAAAGGTATTATTCATGTAAACAGAATAACCATTATTCTCTAACTTAAATGAATAACCGTATTGCGATGAACATGATCTAATCATTTTCATGCTCAACGTAGACACCTGATAACATTTATCTAGGTTCAACACTAATCTCGAAAATAGAGGAAGTGTGCGATGGTGATCTCATCAACCTTGGAAACACTTCCAACACACATCGTCACCTTCGCCCTTAGCTAGTCTCCGTTCAGTCCGTAGCTTTTGCTTCAAGTCACTAATAATAGCAACTGAACCGGTATCCAATACCCAGGTGCTACAAGGAGTACTACTAAGGTACACATCAATAACACGTATATCAAATACACTTTGTTGAAGTTGCCAGCTATCATATCTACCATGTATTTGGGGTGGTTCCGCTACCATGTGACCGTTGCCCTTACAATAGAAGCACTTAGTCTCGAGGTTTCGGTTCAACCATGGGTTCCTTCATCAGAGCGACAACAGGTTTGCCATTCATGAAGTTTCCCTTCTAGCCCTTACCCTTTTGAAACCAGTGGTCTTGTTAAACCATCAACACTTGATGCTCCTTCTTGATCTCTACTTTTGCGGTACTAAGAACCGCTGACAGCCCCGGGATTATCACCATCCTTTGCATGTCATAGTTCATCACGAAGTTCTAGTAGCTTGGTGATAGTGTCTAGAGAATTCCGTCAACCACTATCTAACCTGGAAGATTAACTCCCACTTGGTTCAAGTGATTTCAGCACCCAGACATTCTGAGCACATGCTCACTAGTTGAGCTATTCTCCTCCATCCTTTTGGCAAAGGAACTTTGTCAGAGGTCTCATACCTCTCAACACGGGCATGAGCCTGAAATCCCAATTTCAGCTTTTAGAACATCTCATATGTTCCATGGCGTTCAAAACGTCATTGGAATCCCGATTCTAAGCCATAAAGTATGGTGCACTAAACTATCAAGTAGTCATCAGGACGTGTCTCTCAGGTGTTCACAACATCCACAGACAACGTTGTAGGGGTTTGCACATTGAGCGGTGCATCAAAGACGTAAGCTTTCTGTGCAGCAGTGAGGACACTCCTCGGACTACGGACCCAGTCCGCATCCTTGCTTACAATATCTTTCAACTTAGTCTTTCTCTAGGATCGTATTAAACAGGGAGCTACAACGCAAGCTATTGATCTACAACATAATTTGCAAAGGCAACTTAGACTATTGTTCATGATAAGTGAGTTTAACTAATCAAATTACTTATAACTCCCACTCAAATTGACATCCCTCTGGTCATCCGAGCGTGACATGATCCAAATCCACCAACCCAAGTCCGATCATCACGTGAGATGAGGTGGTGTAAATGGTGAACATCTTCATGTTGATCATATCTACTATATGACTCATGCTCGACCTTTCGGTCTTCCGTGTTCCGAGGCCATGTCTGTACATGCTAGGCTCGTCAAGTCTAACCCGAGTGTTCTGCATGTGCAAAACTGGCTTGCACCCGTTGTATGCGAACGTAGAGTCTATCACACCCGATCATCACGTGGTGCTTCGAAACGACGAACCTTCGCAACGGCGCACACTCGGGGGGAACACAATTTCATATTGAAATTTTAGTGAGGGATCATCTTATAATGCTACCGCCGTCCTAAGCAAAATAAGATGCATAAAAGGATTAACATCACATGCAAATCATAAGTGACATGATATGGCCATCAACTCGTGCTTTTGATCTCCATCTCCAAAGCACCGGCATGATCTCCATCGTCACCGGCGTAACACCATGATCCCCATCATCATGATCTCCATCATCGTGTCGCCATCGGGGTTGTCGCGCGCCCACCATGCTCTTACTACTATTGCTACCGTTTAGCGATAAAGTAAAGCATTACATAGCGCTTAATGATTGACACGCAGGTCATACAAAAATTAAAGACAACCCTATGGCTCCTGCCGGTTGCCGTATACATCGACATGCAAGTCGATATTAACTATTACAACATGATCATCTCATACATCAAAATATATCTCATCATGTCATTGGCCATATCATATCACATACATACCCTGCAAAAACAAGTTAGACATCCTCTAATTTGTTGTTGCATGTTTTACGTGGCTGCTATGGGTATCTAGCAAGAACGCTTCTTACCTACGCAAAGCCACAACGGTGATATTTAAGTTGCTATTTAACCTTCTACAAGGACCGCCTTTGTCTATTCCGATTCAACTAAGATAGGAGAGACAGACACCCGCCAGCCATCTTATGCAACAAAAGTCGCATGTCTGTCGATGGAACCGGTCTCATGTACGTGGACATGTAAAGTTGGTCCGGGCCGCTTCATCCCATAATACCGCTGAATCAAGAAAGACCAAGGAGGGAAGCAATCTAAACATCAACGCCCACAAACCCCTTTGTGTTCTACTCGTGAAAACATCTACGCAAGATCCTAGCTCTGATACCACTGTTGGGGAACGTTGCATGGGAAACAAAAATTTTCCTACGCTCACCAAGATCAATCTAGGAGATGCATCTACGAGAGGAGAGTTGGATCCACATACCCTTGTAGATCGCTAAGCGGAAGCGTTCAAGAACGCGGTTGATGGAGTCGTACTCGCCGCGATTCAGATCGCCGAAGATCCTAGCACCGAACGGACGGTGCCTCCGCGTTCTTCACACGTGCAGCCCGGTGACGTCTCCCACGCCTTGATCCAGCAAGGAGAGAGGGAGAGGTTGGGGAAGACTCCATCCAACAGCAGCACGACGGCGTGGTGGTGGTGGAGGAGCGCGGGACTCCAGCAGGGCTTCGCCAAGCGCTGCAAGAGACGAGGAGGGAGAGGGGTAGGGCTGCGCCAAGAGGGAGACGTTCTCGTGTGTCAAACAGCCCTAAAACCTCACATATATATAGGGGGAAGGGAGGGCTGCGCCCTCCTTTAGGGTTTCCCTCCCCTAGGGTGCGGCCAGCCCTAGATCCCATCTAGGGGGGCGGCCAAGGGGGAGAGAGGGGGAGGCGCACCACTATTGGGCCCTAGGGCCCAACTGCCTTAGGGTTTGCCCCCCTCCCCTCTTGGAGGTGCCCTGGGACTTGGTGGGGGGGCGCACCAGCCCCCTTGGGGCTGGTCCCCTCCCACACTTAGCCCACGTAGCCTTCTGGGGCTGGTGGCCCCACCTGGTGGACCCCCGGGACCCTCCCGGTGGTCCCGGTACATTACCGATATCGCCCGAAACTTTTCCGGTGACCAAAACAGGACTTCCCATATATGAATCTTTACCTCCGGACCATTCCGGAACTCCTCGTGACGTCCGGGATCTCATCCGGGACTCCGAACAACATTCGGTAACCGCGTACATACTTTCCCTATAACCCTAGCGTCATCGAACCTTAAGTGTGTAGACCCTACGGGCTCGGGAACCATGTAGACATGACCGAGACAACGCTCCGGCCAATAACCAACAGCGGGATCTGGATACCCATGTTGGCTCCCACATGTTCCACGATGATCTCATCGGATGAACCACGATGTCAAGGATTCAATCAATCCCGTATACGATTCCCTTTGTCTATCGGTATAGCACTTGCCCGAGATTCGATCGTCGGTATACCGATACCTTGCTCAATCTCGTTACCGGCAAGTCTCTTTACTCGTTCCATAACATATCATCCCGTGATCAACTCCTTGATCACATATTGTGCACATTATGATGATGTCCTACCGAGTGGGCCCAGAGATACCTCTCCGTCATACGGAGTGACAAAACCCAGTCTCGATTCGTGCCAACCCAACAGACACTTTCGGAGATACCTGTAGTGCACCTTTATAGCCACCCAGTTACGTTGTGACGTTTGGTACACCCAAAGCATTCCTACGGTATCCGGGAGTTGCACAATCTCATGGTCTAAGGAAAAGATACTTGACATATAGAAAAGCTTTAGCATACGAACTACACGATCTGTGCTAGGCTTAGGATTGGGTCTTGTCCATCACATCATTCTCCTAATGATGTGATCCCGTTATCAACGACATCCAATGTCCATGGTTAGGAAACCGTAACCATCTATTGATCAACGAGCTAGTCGTCTAGAGGCTTACTAGGGACATGGTGTTTGTCTATGTATCCACACATGTATCTGAGTTTCCTTTCAATACAATTCTAGCATGGATAATAAACGATTATCGTGAACAAGGAAATATAATAATAACCAATTTATTATTGCCTCTAGGGCATATTTCCAACAGCAGTTGCCGTTTTAGTGCAAAGAAGACAGCGCAGGCGCAGGTTCCCGAGGAGCGGGACAAAGATTTCCCCTTTGGTGCAACAAGACCGAAGACCGCAAGGACGACATGGAGGATGTCACCACCGAGCCCACCACCGCGTCACCGCCTGATCCCTTTGCAGGTGAAGACCGCTTTTGTCAGGATAGGAACGTCCTTGTATTCCCGCTCAAAATGACTGTTGTGGGATCCCTTCCCGCCTAAACATTTCGGGGGAAGAGGACCTTGGTGGCCTATATAAGTAGCTAGGGTCTCCACTATGGAGGGGGGGATCAAATCCAGAGACTCCGCCCTCGCACAAAGGAGCAAGAACCCTTGCCTCCTGACCCTTCTGAGCTCTCCTCCTGAGCTCAGGAACCACTGTACTCGTTGATACTCAAGCCCTCCCGAGGCTAATCCACCAAAGAAGGAAGTAGGATTTTACACCGCAAGGTGGTCTGAACCTGGGTAAATTCATGTGTGCTTTACTTGTTGTTTGCTTGAATCTCTTCATCGGACAAGGGCGAGGCGCTAGGTAGACGTGAGTGGGAGAGATCTTCGGTCACGCCCCTGTGTTCAAACTTCTTGGGTTTGCGGAGCCCGTAATCCGACACAAATGTTTTATGTTCTAGAGAATATCATATTAATCTGAAGCGGATGAAATTCAGATGGCTCACCAACAGTTTCGAAAATAACCTGTAAAAGTTGTAGTGATCTAGCTTCCTTGGGTATTCCATATGCTCTCATAGTGATGTAGATATGGTTAAACCTATAGTCCTCTTTTGTTTTACTTTCATCATTTGGATCTACCCACTCTAAAAGCAGATTATCTGTACCCATCATCCATGGTTGGCGTGTAAAAACGAACATCGTGTCTTCTTGAGAACTGAAATATGCCATGAGCAGATTCGTAGATACCTGAGATATTGCATATAAATGTTGTCTCCAAGATCTTGTCATAGCTTGATTGCTCTGAAATTATTCTTGGAGTGCCTCCTGCACATGCTACTTTCACCAGTAGCATATATTTTTCCTGAATTTCTTGATTTTGCTCTGCTTGACTTGCTTTCAAGTTGTAAACTTTTGGAGCCGACAGACTGAATGCTTGCAGGTTGAGTGTCTGATCTAGTGCTCCTTCAATTTGGTGAAGTTGCTGCGGAAAGGAATCCTCTCCAGGAGGATCTTCTTCCGCTTGAATGGTCGGAGAGTGATTAAGATCCAATATAGAAGGTCTGAAGATGCTCTCCATTGTAGATCTCAATCTCTGTATAGTCTGACATCAAGATTGAAAAACTTAAGTGGGGAAGAGAGGACACGGAAGGATTAGGCTGAGAAAAAAGGGATTCAGCTATGGATTGAAGTGGTTTTTGATGGATAGGGGAGATAGGGAAGAAGGGGATATACACGGCAAGAAACCACTTCTCCACTCGGGACTTTTCTGAAGTTTATGGTAAGTACGAACAAAAGTATGCCGGCGTCTGGATGCAAAGGCCTCCACCAACACCAACTGAAGGAAAAAAAGAAAAGGAGCATGAAGTAAACTATTTGGTTCTCCCTCTTCTGCATTGAGCTCTTCCATAGCTGCATCAACGCCCGTGCTTAGAGGTGGCAAGGAGTTAGCGAAGTACCTCAACAGAGGCAAAATCAGCTTTTATTAATGATGATGATGATGATGATGAGTTTAACATACACAATGGTGGCATGGCCACAAGCTTACATATTTGGTGTTTTTGATACTAGCACATGATGTGTTATCGGTACCCGTCTCAATGGTATCATCGGAGTATGCTTTGAGTCTAGCTAGAAGAATACTTGAGAAGAGAAAAACTAGTCTCACCCTGGATATGGTGAAACACAAATGACTGTGAGCCCAAATCATTGCAATCCACGTTCTAAAATCTTGCCGTTCACGAAGAAGAACGGAATAATAGTTGTAATCTTTGTATTATTTTTTTGCAATTCAGAGCATGGCTTTATGCTTTTTCCAATTTTCTTTTGCTTTTGTAATTCAGAGTGTGTCTTTGTACTTTTTTCTTCTGAGGGATGAAAGGTTTTAATGACGCAGCCAATAAAGCTCAAGATTTATCCCATAAGACACTTTGTCTCTTTTTTAGTTTTTTTGCATTTTTAATAAACTCTTTAAATTTTTCTACTTTTGTTGAAGTAATTAGGCTAGAAAGGTAATAATGTGCCGAACGACCCGTTAGATACTAAGCATGGCCGACATGTTTACTTCATGGGGGGTTAATATGTCTCGCTTGATGTGAGACACAACAACCTCTCGCCTCAAGCGGCTGAGACAATGGGTCGGCCCAGCGTGCCGGAGGTTGTAGGCCTTAAAGCACATTTTCTTTCTTTTTTCACCTTTTTGTTTTCTTATCTTACTATCTTTTTTCCTTATATATTGAAGAACACATTACATAAAATTTATAAAAAATTAAACATGCATTTGAAAAGTGTTGAGCGTATATAGAAAATGTTTCCGATGTATACAAATTATTCAAAAAATATTAGATGTGTATAAAAAAGTTTGACATGTAGAAGAAAAATGTATGATGTGTACGAAAAAATTAGCCATCAAAACATGTACTTGAAAAATAATATTGATCATGTATATAAAAATGGTAAACATGTATAAAAATATATTTTAGATGTATACAAAAAATGTACCATGTGTATGAAAACAATAGACATCAAAACATACATTTGAAAAAGGTGTTAAAATGTACTTAGATAATGTGAAACATGTACTAAAAATGATAAACATGCATACAAAAATGTTTTGGGTGTATAAAAAATGTAATATGTGTATGAAAAAAGTAGACATAAAAGCATATATTTAGAAAAATGTTAAACATGTATATGCTAAATGCTAAGTGTGTTTTATAAAATGTTTTAGATGTATAGGAAAAAATGTACGATATGTACGAAAACAACATACATCAAAACGTATATTTGACAAAAGATGTTAATCATGTATTTACAAAATTAAACGTGTATTGAAAAATGTTCTTGGCATATAAGGAAAGTGTACAATGTGTAAAAGAAAGCATAGACATGTGTTAAAAAAAGAAAAAGAAAAATATAAACAAAGAAAACCATAGGGAAATAGAAAACAAGAAAACTAGAGAAAACAAGTAAAAAAGAAAAAGAAACAAATAAAACATGAAAACCAGTGAAGAAAGAAAAAGAAACAAAGAAAAAAGAAGAAGATATAGCTAATGGGCTGGCCAATATGCACACACATTTTAGACGAGACAGATGCAACATCTTGCTCTATAAATGAGATATAGCATATGTGTACTTCATGTGACATGCCTGAGTCTTTAGACCACGCACGTGATGGCTTCTCGCCCCTCGTTGGTTACCCCAAGTGGAAGGTTTGAGATGCAGTGTAGCGGAAGTTTTCCCTTGGCAAAGATACGAATGATCGATTTCCCCTGAGACTCCAAGGTTCAACAAGAAGGTGTCAACTGCTAACGGCGCCAGATACTTAGCAATCAACTTGGACCTGCACACAGATACAAATAACTTTGCTCTCAACGAGTACAAAGAGGTTGTCAATCCCTCCGGCCTTGTCGTTTACAAAGGATCAAACGCAAGAGATAATAGTGATAGGTATTGCTGCAACTAGTAAGTAAAAGCGGAAAGTAAAATAGCGGATGTGATCAGTGATGGTAATATGGACCGGGGTCCCATGATGTTCACTAGTGATGTCTCTCTCCCAAAAGACGATAAAACAGCTATGTGAGGTAAACGAATTACAGCTGGGCAATTGACAGAATTATGTGCGCAAACCAATGCTAACTATGTTGCAAGAAAGGTAGAGGTTCAAAGCATGGGCAGTACGTCAAGGCAAGTAGACCGAAATCCATCTACATCTACTACTAATCATCCACCTTGAGATATCTATTCAGAACATCTCGCTGGTATTAAGTTGTGAGTCCCACCCATAGTGTAAACTCAAAGTAACAGACAACTGCATTAAAAGAACTTTGCGTAAAGTAAACAATCCTTGCACCCGCGAGTACAAGCACCGTTGTTTTCCTCCTTGTGGCAACATCACATCCCCTAGACTCATATTTCTGTCACTCAAGCTAGTCATCGAGGGGCATGAACCCACAATCGAGCATAACGTTCCCTCTTGGAGTCACTACCTACTACTTGGCCAAAGCAATAAATAACAACGGAGAACATGCAAGAATTACTTAAGAACATAAATATAAAAGAGGTAAATCAAATATATTACTCAAACACAATCTGAACATAATCTCACAATCCATCGGATCCCAGCAAACTTATCATAGCAACATCATAAGGATTAAATATGTGCCTCGATCATGTAGGGCAGCTCACGAGGTCTAATTAGTGAAGCACAAGAAGGGGAGGAGAACATCATATAGCTACTGGTCATGGACCCATGGTCCAAGGGAGACTACTCACAACTCATCCGGGAGGCGTCCATGGTGGTGGAGAGGCTCCCGGTGGTGATCCTCCCCTCCGGCAGGGTGCCGGGAAGAGTTCTCCTGGTGCTCCCGATCTTGAAAGCGCGGCGGCGGCAGAACAGAGATGAGATCGCGAAAAAGAGTTCCGTCCTCGAGGGTTTCGGGACGCGTGTTAAATATATGCCAAAGGGGGCATCAGCGGAGGCCTGGGGGGCCCAGGCGCCCCCCGGCACGGCCAGGAGGGGGGCCGCGCCACCAGGGCGCCTGGAGCCCTGGTGGCCCCCTCCGGCCCTACTTCGGCCGTGTGGAAGCTTCCGGAACGCTGATTTTTTATATAATTTTTCCGGGATTTTTCTGGCAGTTTTCGTGACGGGAAAACCTGAAATACAAAAAACAGCAGAAAACACAAACTGGCACTGGGGTGCACTGAGTTAATAGGTTAGTCCAAATATGATCAAAAGTGTATGGAAATGTATAAATAACATAGCAATATCACCCAAAAAAGGCATGGAGCAAGCAGAAATTATAGATACGTTTTAGACGTATCAGCACGCGCGCTGGCACGACAGGGCCTCTTTATAAATGTGTCTTGTTGGGGCACGTTTAAGGGTGGACCGGGCTATGCCGGCCAGATAGCCAGGTATGCTCCGGTGTATCTGTTTTATTTTTAGATTGTTTGTATGTACTCCATCGGTTTTATTTACTTTGTATATTATATTAGTTTTGTATCGTATCAAATCTTGTAAACTTTGACATAGTTTTTATAAAAACAATATTAAGTCCACAATACCAAATGAATACCATTAGAATCATTATTTAATATATTTTTAGTATTTTTTATATCATATACCCCTCCGTAAATAAATATAATACTATAGTGATCTAAACGGTCTTATATTTGTTTACAGAGGAAGTATATTTATTTTATGAAAGTTTAGGTTATTTTTTATAAACTTAGCCAAACTATGTAAAGTTTGATTTAGGTAAGGGCAGTGATACGCGTCGGCGCACCGGCCCAAATTTGGGCCGGTCAGCCTGTAGCCGTGCGATCTGGCAGGCAGGAGCCATCCGATCCCCCCTCTCCCCACGTCATATCATCTTCTTCCTTCCTCCTCACGCTTCAGATCCATTCAGCGCGATGTGTCCCTGCCCCAGCCATCTCGTGCGTGTGCTCGGCGAGAATAGGAAGCATCCACGTCCTCTCCCTCGTCGTCGCAGCATCCCCGTCCTCTGCCTCTCCGTCGCCCCTCGTCGCTGTCGCCGCTCATGCGCCCACAGACTCGTCCCGGGTTGAATCTTTTTTAGCCTCTGGTTGAAGCTTTTGTTACGCCGGTTGAAGCATTTTTCCATGGGTGAAGCTTTTTCATGGGGTTTGAAGCTTTTTTTCACTATGCATGTTGAAGCTTTTTCCGCCATCGGTTGTAACTTCTCCTTGGTGAGTTGAAGCTTTTTTCCATGTCAGGTTGAAGCATCGGCGCCCGTCGTCTGCCACACATGTAGCAAAAAATTCGCCGGTGGTAGCAAAAATAAGATGTGGTTGTAGCAAAAAAAGGATGTGGTTGTAACATTCCTTGTCTGCTGCTTGTTGTTTGTCGCACTGCCAGTTCTAGCATCGCCGGCCGCCGGTTGTAGCAAAAAGAAACTCCGGTTGTAACAAAACGGCGACACGGTGGTAGCAAAACTGTGACGTCGGTGGTGCGTTCTAGCAAAGCAAGACTTTTTCAGTTGCCGGGGTAGTAGCTTATTTTGCACGCGGTTGTAGCTTTTTTTTGCTGCTAGTTCCAGCAAATTTTGCCGCTGGTTGCAACTCCTGTACTGGCGACGGTCACTGCGCCGATCATCGTCGCAACGCATCGAGGTTCCCCATTCGAAGCATCTGTGTGCGATGGTTCCAGCAACAACGGGCGCTGGTTCCAGCATCCAACGCGCTCCTTCATGATGCGCCCCGTCGCAACGCCGATACTTTGGTGGCTCCATGAATGGCGCAAGATGATTCCAGCAAAAACACATGTTGGATCCAACAAAAAAACATGCTGGTTCCAGCATCCGCCTCTTGGGATCCATGACGGACTACTATATGGAGGAGAGAGGCGCAACACAAACAAAAGCTTGATCACAATCAAGTGGATCCATGGTGGGTTTCTGTGAGGAAGAGGGAGGGGAAAAGAAACCATTGGAGAAGACGTGAAGGAAGAAGAAGAAACGAAAAGGAACGAGTGGATGCGTCGCTCCCTTCGTGAGTGGATAAAAAAACGATCGGTGACCCATCAGTATTCGCGAGCGAGCGCGACCGGTACAATGTTCGACCGCCGATTAGAAGCGTTTACCTTTAGGTAACGTCTTACATTATTTTTAAACAATGCCAATGCCGTCCCTCGAAAAAAAAAGAGTAACAATCATGCCGGCGCGTCATGCCAGCACTAGTCCACGCAGCCTAGACACAAGAAGTTGAGTTGAAGCGGGGGCAGTCAAGTCGAAGTGTCGAAGTGGAGCCATAAACATATGACCCCGCCGTTGCCGCCGCTCGCCGCGGCTCCCGCCTGCGCGCGCACGCTGGCCGACCTTCTAGTTGCGCTCTCAGCCGCCCGCGCGCTCCCCAAGGGCCAGCAGCTCCATGGCCACCTTCTCAAGGGCGGCCATCTCCCCGCCGTCGCCTCCTCGCATGCGCTGCTCGCCCACCACCTCCTCACCTTCTACGCCCGCTGCTCGCTCCCCGAACTTTCCCTCCGCGCCTTCCTCGACCTCCCCGCTGCCCCCACCCCCGCCGCATGGTCCTCCCTCATATCCTCCTTCGCCCAGAACGGCCTCCCCGCCGCAGCCTTTCACGCCTTCCGCCGCATGCTCGCGGCCGGGGTCCCCGCCACCGACCGCTCCATCCCCCCGGCCGCCAAGGCCGTCGCAGCTGCCGCGGACTCCTCGCGTCCTCCGCTTGCCCCGCATGCCCTCCATGGCCTTGCCTCCAAGACGCCGTTCGCGGGCGACGTGTTCGTGGGGTCGGCGGTTCTTGACATGTACGCCAAGTGCGGGAACCTTGCTGACGCCCGCCGGGTGTTCGACGAAATGCCGGAGCGGAATGTTGTCTCGTGGTCTGCCCTCATTGGTGGCTACGCGGATGCTGGGATGCACCCTGCAGCACTCTGCATCTTCCGCTCCGCACTGGAGGAGGCTGTGCAGGTCAATGACTTCACAGTTTCGTGCATTGTTCGTGTGTGTGCTGCAGCCACACTCTTTGAGCTTGGGGCTCAGGTGCATGCCCGGTCTATAAAGACAGCACTTGATGCATCGCCGTTTGTGGGCAGCTCGCTTGTTTCTCTCTACTCCAAGTGTGGCCTTGTGGATTGTGCTTACCGGGTGTTCAGTGCAGCACCTGAGAGAAACCTTGGGATTTGGAACGCAGTGCTCATTGCATCCGCACAGCATGGCCATACTTCCACAGCATTTGAACGTTTCACAAAGATGCAGAATGCCGGGTTCCGTCCTAACTTCATTACCTTCCTGTGTTTACTCACAGCATGTAGCCACGCTGGTCTTGTCGATGAGGGGAAGCGATATTTTTCCCTCATGAAAGAATATAGAATTGAACCGCAGGTTGAACATTATGCTGCAATGGTTGACCTACTTGGTCGTGTAGGACGTATAACTGAAGCACTGGACCTTATTGAGTCAATGCCCATGGAACCACCTGACTCTGTTTGGGGTGCACTCCTAATGGCATGTCGCATGTTCAAGGATGCAGACACTGCAGCAATTGCTGCAAAGAGACTGTTTGAGACAGGGTCTCGCAGCTCTGGTGCACACATGCTCTTGTCAAGCACGTATGCAGCTGCAGGAAGGCATGTCGATGCAGCACTTGCAAGGAAGGCAATGCGTGATGCAGGTATACGGAAAGAAACTGGTCTTAGCTGGCTTGAGGCTGCAGGGGAGGTGCATACCTTTGTTTCAAACTGCAGGAGACATCCAAGAAGCAACGAAATTTATAATGTGCTGGAGAAAGTTGGTAAGAAAATGGCGGCAGCTGGTTATGTGGCAGACACCAGTGCAGTGGTTAAGGATGTGGACAGAGATGAGAAGTGCGCATCGCTGGGGTATCACAGCGAAAGACTAGCAATAGGGTTAGGGCTCTTGATTGTTCCGGAAGGTGTGCCAATCCGAGTTATGAAGAACTTAAGAGTGTGTGATGATTGCCACAATGCAGTTAAGTATCTCAGTAAGTGTACAGGAAGAGTTGTGGTTCTCAGGGATAACCGTCGATTCCACAGGTTTGAAGATGGGTTGTGCTCTTGTGGGGATTTCTGGTGATCTACACCATTCTCTTTCCTATTGCCCTTATTGGGCAGTTTGGCTCACATGGATTCATCGATTGGGTCTTTCACTTAAAGTACATTTCTTTGATAAATGGATCTTACTCAGAAGCTGATACGACTCAAAAAGTTTTTTTTGGCATAATAGTGAGGTGATGGATTCAATTTTAGGGCTGCTTGGAAATTTTGCAATAAGTCTGGTCACTTGGGATGAAACAATTCTTGGATATGGAAGATGGCCACATAATGCTGCTATATATTCAGGGTCAACATGACTCTGTGGCCTTCTTATTTGCAGTATTCATACAATGTACCTATCCACTGGAACATAGCATTTTTGTAGAATAGTTAGAGAAGAACTCATGATATCATCTTATGAGTTATGGCATCATACTGTGGTGCATATTTCTTTCACATGAGTGTAACCATAGCCCCTCACAGAGCGATTGAACACTTAGTTGTGCTTGTTTATTCTATTTTATCCGAGAGAAGATCAAATGGGCCACTAAACACACTATTGTGCATAGCTCTCCACTGTTGTGAAATCGACCGCTTCATGCTTTGGCAGATCCATGTGTGTATGCCTTTTTCCTGGGCTTGTCTGATAATCTGCCTTTAGTATGTACACTTTCATTCCAATGCCCTGCAAGTCCTAAAAGAACTGCTTCTCCAGTTTCAGCGAAACTGCAAAAGATTGATTCCTTTGGATTGGATGTTGTCACCTGTATCTGTATAGTGAAACTGCTGGGCTTAGACATGCTCTTGTGAGACAGGTTCTTCAACAGGATATCCTTATGGTCAACCTCATTTCAATGATTGACGCTACTTCCTTCTGCACAGAAGAATGACTGAGATATTTAACAAGCTACCTTTGGACTAGTTTGAGTGATCCAACGAAAGTGATGCAGCATGGTAGAGTAGAAGCTTTTTACATTGTCATGATATAATTGTATCTAACACTGTGGAATGATATACTTTTTAAACTGAAAAACAGAGGGGATGGGGGAGCTACTATATAAAATGCTTTATGATGCTCTATTGATCCTATTTCCTCAGTACATTTGAATTTATTCTTTATGAGGTGCTAAATCATGTTTCTTGTCTGATCATAGAACCAAAACTTTAGTTTGATCAAGTTAAGAAATTCTTAATTGCTGTATTTACATATCTGTTACATAATGTGAACTTATACGTGATTAAATGTTGCTATTGCCTGCTGGGAATTAGTAGGCCAATACTTGGTAGCAAGTTCTGACTACCTTAATAGATTGTACTTTTGAAGTGATAGGCAGATGCTGGGCTGTATACAAAATTACAAATACAAAAACTTCTATAATTGAAAAACCTTGGGCCATCTAGACCTGTCTTAACCTCAAATGGAGGGAATGGAGTTACTGCTAAGCTCACATTATTTTTCCAATTTTCTTACCTGATTAATGTGGTTTGCCATCTTTTTCATACAGCAACTTCCGGGAAGCGTGCTCTCAATAACAGGGAAATGATGGCTGGATCCTACACCGGTGGTTATGTCTTTCTAAACGTAAGTTCCAATTATTGTATGGCCAGTGTCACTATCTGTAATTCTTCTGTAAAGGAACTAGGCATCATATGTATATTTATTAATCATGGGTAGTACGGGTTTTAATATCAAATCTTTTTGGTTAGTTGGCATGACTTGATGGATGCATCTCGTTTGGAAAATGTGTCTTGCAGACTCTCATTGTGTACACAATCACTGGTGTCATTGGTCAGAGTAAAATCTTTGGCAAAAGACACTGTTCATTGCTGGTCCCAAATGATGATTGGTGGGCCCTCTCTTTTGAACCACACAAAGATATGGTGTGTTGCACGCTATTTGTCTTCCCTACTTGTTCAGGCTAGTGCCAGTTGGTATGAATAGAATGATAGAATTATCTTTGGGTCCTTAGTTGATCCTTGCAAGCTTCTCTATGCTTTGAAATACAGGATGAATGGTTGCCAAGTGGGTGAGAGATTTGGTAGGGTTAGAGAGTGACAGGGGAACTCATCTTCAACACGCATATCAAACTGCAGCCTGCAGGTTTCATGGGGAAGCCAGCAGTCTAGCATGTCCTATATATATACAAAAGGGTTTAGTTGTGGGCTCTTGTAAGCAACACAAACAGAAGCATTTCCTGTCAAGTATGAGTTCTCTAAGAGGGTTTGGAAATATCGCCAGAAGATGGAGAGAACTCAACGGTGCGAATTACTGGAAGGGGCTACTTGATCCTCTTGACGTCGACCTCCGGAAGAATATCATCAACTACGGTGAGCTCTCACAGGCAGCATACACTGGGCTCAACAGAGAGAGAAGGTCAAGGTACGCTGGGTCTTGCCTCTTCAGACGCAAGGACTTCCTCAGCAGGGTAGATGTATCAAACCCTAATCTGTATGAGATTACAAAGTTTATATATGCAATGTGTACCGTGAGCTTGCCGGATGATTTCATGATAAAGCCGCTGTCAAAGGCCGCATGGAGCAAGCAGTCAAATTGGATGGGGTTTGTTGCTGTGGCCACCGACGAGGGTAAGGAAGTGCTCGGGAGGCGGGATGTGGTGGTGGCATGGCGTGGGACAATACGGGTGCTAGAGTGGATGGATGACCTTGATATTTCCTTGGCGCCTGCTTCAGAAATAGTACGACCAGGCAGTGCCAATGACCCCCGTGTTCATGGAGGATGGTTGTCCGTCTACACGAGTACTGACCCAGGGTCTCGGTACAATAAACAGAGTGCACGATATCAGGTAATTCTTGTCATTCTTGATTCAGCATTAGTATATCACCAGAATCAGTATTATAGATTGCCTCATGTTCTGAAGCACAAACCTCTAAATTAGGATATAGTTGATCTTTGTGCGTGTTAAACCCCATGATCTAATCAGTGTATAGTTTGTAATTATGCATGTGCTTGAAGTTTCGGTTTTCTTCCATTTGAAGTGAAGCAAAAGAAAAGGAAAGAAAAGAGTATATCAGTTGTTTGCTTATGCTTGTCCATGCATATTAGTCTGTCGGGAAAGCAAGTCTTGCGTCCTGTTTTCCACCAGCGAGTCGTTGGTGTTTCTGTGTTCAGCCTTACTGCACTACGGAAACATCATGATTGTTTTTAGGCGGGGAGTGATTCCACTTATTATCCATCTAAAGTTTAGCTTGCATAAAGACAATCATGGCACACCACAACGTGCACTTTAAGACAGTTTGGATTGCTGGGGCCATGGTATTTGTTTAACCAGGTAGATGTTGGATTCTGTAGTCCTTGCATGCATCCCTGCCTCTTACGAGTCATGCATATTCGACTTGGCCTTTTAGTTTTGCTGATCACATGGAAATGATCCTTCGATCAAACTAATTAACAAGCTTGCATCAGGTCTTGGATGAAGTCGAAAGGCTACAGGATCTGTACAAGCACGAGGAGACCAGCATCACCATAACAGGCCACAGCCTTGGGGCTGCTCTTGCGACCATTAGTGCCACCGACATTGTGTCCAACGGCTACAACAAGACATGCCCGGTCTCGGCCTTCGTGTTTGGTAGCCCCAGAGTGGGCAACTCCGACTTCCAGAAAGCATTTGACAGTGCAGAAGATTTGAGGTTGCTCCGTGTCCGGAACTCCCCTGACGTGGTCCCAAATTGGCCAAAGCTGGGATACATCGATGCTGGAACGGAGCTCATGATCGACACAGGGGAATCACCCTACATCAAGAGCCCTGGGAACCCCTTAACATGGCATGATATGGAGTGTTACATGCATGGGGTTGCCGGGACGCAGGGGAGCAATGGAGGGTTTGGGTTGGAGGTTGATCGGGACATCGCATTAGTGAATAAACACGAAGATGCACTGAAGAAGGAGTATTCGATTCCACCGTCTTGGTGGGTGGTTCAGAACAAAGGTATGGTGAAAGGCAAGGATGGTCGGTGGCATCTGGCCGACCATGAGGATGATGATGACTGATCCTTTTACGTGATGCAATTCAGTGCGACAGCTGGGTAGCAAGTTGCAACCAACGAGCTTTCCTTTAGAACATGGGAAATATTCTTCATGTCTTCTTTTAACTGTTTGAGAGTAAAGAAATGCATCATGTTATGTTCGAACTCATATTTTTCAGTGAATTGTTATTTGCTTTCTAGACCAGTGAGTTTAAAGAACTCTGATTGATCTTGCTGTAATAAAGTCTTAAATTTGTTTAGCTGTGCCTGTATGACATTTCCCCGCATGAACAATGTTAAGGAACTTGTGTGCTTTGTGTATTATTTGATTATTTCCTGATAACAAGTACTCCTTGCCTTTAGGATGCATGAGGATGATGATGGCCGAGATCTGTTGGATCTGCCCCCACTGGTCTTTTTATATTGGTATAGATATAGATATAGATGAATATGTATGAAAATGGACTTAGCTGCCAATTAAATCAGTACTTACTGATTTACGAAAGTAAATTTGGTAAGCCAATAAGTGAGGTGATTTTCAAGTAAAACCGTCGAAAAAAATCGGCAAAACCGAAAACGGCGGTGGGGTGAGGAGGGAGAACGAAAGGAATGAATGTTTTAGAAGAGATTAGTGCACGGAGTCTTACTCACGGGACTTAACTCCACATGATAGCCTTCCTCAAAAAGCTAACTCCATTTTTTTATAAGCAAACCTCATAAGGTAATCTTTCTCAACTTTGGATACACCATTGGTATCAAGATAGAAAAACTTGGACCATTTTCCTTATTGAAAGAAAACAACAGCCAAGCCCAGATCTGTTCATGTGTTCCATAGTGCGTCTCCAAAGAAAACACAAAACAAAGCCACCAAAACCACTTGGAAACAGTTCAATGTATTCCCTAAAAAACAGTTCAAAGTAGAAAACCCATGTAGGATACGTCTGAGATTTGTTTCTTAATCACCCAGTAAATACGCCATTTATCTCTCCGGTCCACTTGGCTTCCCCGTGTCTGGTTCATATCTCTCGTGTTGCATTTCTTTCTCCACCTTCGTCGATGTAGGGCCAGTTTTTTTGGGCGGCTTTAAAAATAAGCCACCTATCCCCAGCTTTTCCTATAAGCCGCTTCTTATATTCATTAAGACTTCTAAATTAGTTATGAGATAATTAATTTAGAAGTCCCAAAAAAAATTAGAGGCGGCTTATTTTTAAGCTGGGAAGAGGCAACTTCTTTTTTTAAGCCGCCCAAAAGAACTGGCAGCTAATATTGCCACCGGTTGCACGCGACACGTACAGGTAAAGTCAGTTTGATAGTTCGTACCTTGTCCTCCAATCGTAGGCACTAAGGAAGGTTACAAAATCAAAGGTGATGATGTGCTTCGCCTCAAGATATAGCTTATTGCTTCCATTTCATTCTATCTTTTCCGTTAGTTTGCGTCATAGATCCAGAACCACCTTTTCATCCTGGCTTTTGGAAAAGGCCTTTCTATTTTTATTCCAGAAGTTGGCTTTTGGAAAAGTAGTTAATATTTTTCCTTGGACAATGAAAAGTTGTTCTTTTTTAGGGCGAAAAGTTGTTCTTTTGTTTGAGATGAGACCAGAAAACTTCTTAACTTGAACTCATTATTTTGTTATGAGAAAATAACATCATACAACATGCTTCTTCCCATCAACCTCCAGCATGGGGTTCCTGACACCATCCTTTGGAAAGTTTCCACTGACGGGTCTTACTCTGCCAAGACGGCCTACTTGGCTCAATTTGATGGGCTTGTGCAATCCAACTTGCAAAGCATTGTGTGGAAGGCTTGGGCGCCACCAAAGTGCAAATTCTTCGCTTGGTTGGTCATTCAAAACCGGATTTGGACGACGGACAGGCTTCAGCGCCGTGGGTGGCCAAATTGTGACCGCTGCCCGCTCTGTGGCCAAGTGCGCGAAACGGCGGCACACCTGCTGTTCAAGTGCCGCTACTCCGTTCGAGTTTAGAAAGAGGTCCTCGCATGGCTGCATCTCCATGTTAACACTGCTAATTGGTTGACCTTTGACACGGTAAGGTTTTGGTGGGATGGAGTTCTAGCCAACAATGCGCTCCCAACGCGAGCCTTGGCCTCCGCCCTACACCTTGTTTGTTGGGAGCTCTGGAATGAGCGAAATGCGCGCGTCTTCAAGGCCAAGGCGAGGCCGGTGGCAGTGCTGGTGCGAGCTATTAAAGACGAAGCGTCTATTTGGGCGATGGCGGGAGCCAAACACTTGTGTAATTCCATGCCGCGAGAGTAGGCTTTTCCTTTTTACCGCTATTGCGGTCCTGTACCTTTCTAAACCCTGATCTTCTTCTTATTCAATGAAAATGGCAAGTCTTTTGCCTAGTTTCAAAAAAAAAAAAACTAGAGTTCTTGACTAATGGTTCGAGCATAGCTCCTCCTATGTATGTTGAACTCATTATTTTGTTATGAGAAAATAACATCATAGCTTAAAAGAAAGAACATCATGGGCAAGAGGTTGAGAATTGTACTCACCGCTTCTAAAGAAAATATCTGGCGGAAACTAGATTACATGAAAGACTTCTTAGAAACCACGTTTACAAATGTATTAATCTTTTCATAGTTACAAAGGTGGCGTTATATAAACATGTAAAATTTAGAGAAATGATAATTTGGGATGTTAGGAGGTCCTAGGGAACGCCCCCACAATCATTTGATCCAGATCACACATAGCTTTATAGAAGGGAGAAAAATATGTACAAGAGTTATACACAAACGCTAGTCGTCGGTCACAAGCCGACCCCGACCAAGCCTCCACTCCACTCCTAAGACTACTCTATTCCTCGAAACTAAAAAGAATTAAAGATCACTGGCATTTTTTTTGTGCTACATGGTAATTTTCACTTTCAATCATGGCAAGTCTTGCGGTCCAAAATTGCAGGCAATTTTTTTATGCGTGAATAATGATGTTGTGCTTTTTATCACTGTTCCCTCATGAATTCTTTTGTATCTCTCAAATCAATTTCTCTTTTATTTTGATGGAAATTTATTTTACAGTGAACTTGAAAATTTACATGCATGTACAACATCACCTTTTTAACATATTGTACTTCGTGCAATTACACTCTTTGCTTTTGTTTTGCAATTTCACTCTCCTCTTGGGCAATTTCACATTTTTATACAATTGCTATTTGCAAGGTTTTTTTTGTTACCAATA